>OX155979.1:7028959-7351123 GCA_944548615.1 Micropterix aruncella | reverse complement strand
ATAGGATGATGTTTTTTATTTAAAATAAAATTAGTAAAAGCTACATAAAAAGTAGCGAAGGAAATCCCAGCTTGTATTGGGAAATGCTTACGTTTGAATGAGATATACTTACGGATGTGCACGACTTTCGACGGTGCAATGTAAGTTTAAAGGTCCTTTTGCAGTCGACTAACGATCACTATTCATCCATATATCTCATAAATAGGGCTTATCCTTATGCAACACAAAATGCCTTCAATTGAGACGAATTAGGCGAAAAAATATAAAATTAAACTATTGATCACTTCGGCAAAGCCGTTTTCTAATTGAAAGTGACATTACGAAATAATTCAAATTTCGAATGCTACCAACATTTAAAATATGATACAATTGGCTGAGTTTGTTACCAACGAGCCATTAAATCGAAATAAAATTAAAAAAACGTCATGCTCAATGAAATGAAAGAAGAAACTTCAATCTTAATTTCTGGCAGAGGAGTTTATAATAAAGATTGTATAATGTTATCAAAATAGGGTAAACCTATATAAAATTGTAAAATATTAAAAAATTGTAAAGAAATATTGTAGAAAACAGTATAATATTGTTATATTTGATAAGGTTTGTAAAGAAATCCGTTTATAGGATGATGTTTTTATTTAAAATAAAATTAGTAAAAGCTACATAAAAAGTAGCGAAGGAAATCCCAGCTTGTATTGGGAAATGCTTACGTTTGAATGAGATATACTTACGGATGTGCACGACTTTCGATGGTGCAATGTAAGTTTAAAGGTCCTTTTGCAGTCGACTAACGATCACTATTCATCCATATATCTCATAAATAGGGCTTATCCTTATGCAACACAAAATGCCTTCAATTGAGACGAATTAAGCGAATGAATATATGGATGAATAGTGATCGTTAGTCGACTGCAAAAGGACCTTTAAACTTACATTGCACCGTCGAAAGTCGTGCACATCCGTAAGTATATCTCATTCAAACGTAAGCATTTCCCAATACAAGCTGGGATTTCCTTCGCTACTTTTTATGTAGCTTTTACTAATTTTATTTTAAATAAAAACATCATCCTATAAACGGATTTCTTTACAAACCTTATCAAATATAACAATATTATACTGTTTTCTACAATATTTCTTTACATTTTTTTAATATTTAACAATTTTATATAGGTTTACCCTATTTTGATAACATTATACAATCTTTATTATAAACTCCTCTGCCAGAAATTAAGATTGAAGTTTCTTCTTTCATTTCATTGAGCATGAGGTTTTTTTATTTTTATTTCGATTTAATGGCTCGTTGGTAACAAACTCAGCCAATTGTATCATATTTTAAATGTTGGTAGCATTCGAAATTTTAATTATTTCGTAATGTCACTTTCATTTAGAAAACGGCTTTGCCGAAGTGATCAATAGTTTAATTTTATATTTTTTCGCTTAATTCGTCTCAATTGAAGGCATTTTGTGTTGCATAAGGATAAGCCCTATTTATGAGATATATGGATGAATAGTGATCGTTAGTCGACTGCAAAAGGACCTTTAAACTTACATTGCACCGTCGAAAGTCGTGCACATCCGTAAGTATATCTCATTCAAACGTAAGCATTTCCCAATACAAGCTGGGATTTCCTTCGCTACTTTTTATGTAGCTTTTACTAATTTTATTTTAAATATATATATATATATATATATATATATATATATATATATATATATATATATATATATATATATATATATATATATATATATATATATATATATATATATATATATATATATATATATATATATATATATATATATATATATATATATATATATATATATATATATATATATATATATATATATTAATACAATAATAATTTATATTATTTTATCTCGTAGACTACTAACCTTAAACCTTAGATTTCCGACTGGTGCCTTTGCGTATGGTATCCCCAGAAAAGTATAAGCAGTTACATCATTCACAGTTCTTATTTTTAGTCCTTTTACAGGACCATGCTGAGTGTATACAACAACATGGTCTTTCTCCTCCAATTCACTTTTAAATCCTTTTGAAACACCAAATATCAGGAGAGCTAAAAGATATGGAACTGGTTAATATATTAAAAAGAATAAGAAAACACGACTGCCGTTGTAGAAAGTGAACTAATGAATTTATAATTATTTTTTGACGGCTTTTTTTAAATATTTGTTTTCTGTATTGATTCAACATTGTCCAAACCAAATCGTAATTTAACAAATAACGCTTGAACAATAGAGGTTCTATGAATAGAATACTTTTATCCTTAAATGAATAACAATCTACACAATAATTGATTCGCTCAAAACAAAAACAGACCATGGGACAAAAACAGACCATCAAACTTTAGGGAAATCAACAAAAACATTTCAAATATTTTTTAATATTTTCATTTTTTATATATTTTTGATTTTGTTCAGTAATATTAAAAATATATTTTGGAATAGGTATTGGGCTCGATTGCGTTTCTTCGTGATTTAAAATCGGAAAATAGTTCGTTTGACCGAGACAGGGCAATTACTAGAGCGGAATGTGAAACGAACGGTTGTAACTTTTTCGCATTAAAACTACCCACCAAAGCTAAAGCATCTGAATCTAACACCACACGAAATGTTTAAAAAAAATCGGACGAGTATAAGTTCGACAGGTAGTTTTTATCGACGATCGTTCGTTTCAAATTCCAATCTAACGTATTGCTCTATCTCGTTCGCTTGAACTAATTTCAGTTTTAGTTCACAAAGAAACGCAATCGGGCCCATTATATAGGTTTTAATTTATATCCCTAAAGTTTGATCCAAAGTCACATGGTCTATTTTTGTTTTGAGCGAATCAATTATAGACTTAGTAAATACCATGTTATCCCTAATACAACATTAATTAAGTATACAGGAATTATTATGTAGTATATTGTAAGTATTTTTATCATTCTATATTAATATTCTCTTATTTAAAATCGAAGACTAATGCAGTTGTTTGACATTATAAATAAAATATGACTAAATTTATTAACCCTTCGAGTAGCGGCATAATTTCATGGCAGACCGCGGCAATTTATTGGATTTTTTTGCAATATTGCCGAACTCGACAAAAAGTACTATAACTATGGAACTACTATAGCAATCATAAAAAGAATAACTGTAATGATCGCATTGAAATTTCGTATATAGAATATTGAAATCTTATTTTGTGAAACATTTAGATAATTATGAAAAAAGTCGAAAAAGTGAAAAAAACTCGGCATTTCTAACTTGTACTTGTCTTACGGAAAAATACGGAACCCTATTTAGAAATTGTAAATAACATCGTGATCTTTATTAGATTCGCTATCAAAGTTAATATTTCGTTTTGCTTATTTACATAAAAAATATTTAGATATTAGCTCATAAAAACCAATATTTTTTTTGATAATTCCTCGAAAAAAAAATTTATGATGTTTGACAATGGAATTTTACCAAAAATATCCGCGAAATGACGCGCGAAGTTATTCTAGCGGCCGTCTATGTATCTACGGTAATAATGAGATATTTGGCATGGATCTTATGATGCGTTCGCATTAGAAAATAATATTACTGTGCGCTCCGGGAGCAAGCCGCCAATATTGGTCGTTACGTAGTCAACGGTGTTCTGATGTGCCACCAAATTTGGTAGTTGTAGAAAAACATAACTGCCGTTACAAAAAGTGAGGTATTGTATTTATAATTATTTCTATTATGGTTTTCTGAAATGAAATATTTGTGATTTGTATATTTATCCATATAGATACATGTATATTTCCGGAATACACTCAATCAGACTTTTCATTTGACTCTAAATACGATATATTAATATTAATATATTGACATTTGGACATTTAGACTACTACTTAGGTAATTGATATTTGGATCACTAATTGCATGGAGACACTGGGGATGACGTAATGATTATAACAGTATCACACAATTCTCACTCAGTTCAAGCGTTTAGAAGTTATGGTGGAACAAAGAAACGGAAAGCATACATAGATAAACCCTGAACAGATTACACTCTCTTTTGTTTGTGCAGTCGTGTAAAAACCATGAAATACTTTTGTAAGATCTTCGCGAATAATAATTTTATTTAATATATTTACTCAGACAAATAATGGCGGCTATCCCCATTTGTTATGATGGATTTTTCGATTCTGAAAATAAATTAACCACATTTTTTTAAATAAAATGTATCAACCTTAAAAATACAAATATAAAATTGTATCAACCAGCAGTAACTTACTTACCTCGCACAGATCTAGTTTAATAATAGCAGTTGAATTTTATATTACGTTTTAATCAGTCTTGACGTATTTAATATACAGTATAAGCAAAGTGGACAGCGCACACATTGATAGAATCTCTGAGCAACAGACAAATGGCTCGATTGCATTTTTCTAGAACTAAAATCAGAAATTAGACCGTGTGAACGAGACAGAGCAGCACGTCAGAGCGGAATGTGAAATGAACGGACGTCTTTTTTACGGATTAAAACTACCCACTATACTTGTTAAATCGCTGTTCTTGTGTTTTTGTTCATTTTTTAAATGAATTATATTGAAATATATATTTTAACTTGTAACATGGACATTTTATATATAATTGTATCCTCGGACTATTTAAATTTGATTCTTTAAATAGTTATTGCGATATCATTTTTCCATTTATTTCGATTCATTATTAATATTTTATTGTATTTATTACGACATTATATTATTATTATTCAATTTGATTATTTCACTATTTACTGAATGTTATTTTTCCAGCACACTACAGCTACAGTTACATCACACTACACTACACTACACTACAGTTACATCACACTACACTCAAATTACAATGTTTATTATTATTAGTTAATTTTTAATATTATTTGATACCTAGCATATTTTTAAGCTATTGCATAGCTTTTATCGCAGGCCTCTAGGCCAACGCGGCGACCGAATGAAGAAATTTCTTAACGAAAATTAATGTCTTTTACCTGATAATTACGTCTAAACGAGTACTGCTTACGATTCGAAAAAAATATATGTTAAACATGAATATTTTCCTAATATTCTTAGCTTTGAATATTTTAGATTTTGTTTATATTACATAGTGTAATTAATTTGTGAAATTAGGTCTAACCGAACACAAAATCGACTAGTACGCAAATACTATCTGGCGTATTATTATGAAACCTGCACCATTTTAAAGATAATTTAATTATCTATCTTTTTATCTACTTTTTTTTTTCTAATAGTCCGGTTTTTTTGCTTTATCGAATAAAAAATTCGGAAGACGTTTAAATTATTCCGAATCATTTGCTAACGCAGCCGCAAATGATTCGGAATAGTTTCAACGTTTTCCGATAGAGCGCAGTTATCTGATATCAGAAAAGATAAAATAAATAAAATAAAAAAATACGCGTGGCACTCGGGGACTGCCACGGTAAAGCTATTGCATAGCATTTTTAACAACTTATGCAATTATAATTATTTATTTATTTTATTTGTTTTATTTTTTCTGATATCAGATAACTGCGCTCTATCGGAAAACGTTGAAATTATTCTGAATCATTTGCGGCTGCGGAAGCAAATGATTCGGAATAATTTAAACGTCTTCCGATAGAGCGCCGCGCACGAATTTTTTATTCCATAAAGTAAAAAACCGGATTATTCGAAAAAAATCGTAGATAAAAAGATAGATAATTAAATTATCTTTAAAATGGTGTAGGTTTCATAATAATACGCTAGATAGTATTTTCGTAGTAGTCGTTTTTGTGTTCGGTTAGACCTAATTTCACAAATTAATTACACTATTTAATATAAACAAAATCTAAAATATTCAAAGCTAAGAATATTAGGAAACTGTTCTTGTTTAACATATATTTTTTTCGAATCGTAAGCAGTACTCGTTTAGACGTAATTACCAGTTTAATATCATTAATTTTCGTTAAGAAATTTCTTCATTCGGTCGCCGCGCTGGCCTAGGCCCGCGATAAAAGCTATGCAATAGCTAAATAATTATAATTGCATAAGTTGTTAAAAATGCTATGCAATAGCTTTACCGCGGCAGTCCCCGAGTGCCACACGTTTTTTTTAAAATTAAGTATTCTACAGTATGCACAAGCCACTCTACTTGGTACGCTTGCCTTAGTACGGGCCTAGGCCTAGTTAGGCGGCGTTGATTAAAAAAAAATGGTCTGCGGTGCTTTCTATTTTGCTATTATTTACATTTAAGCCTATTGTTAAACTTACAATGTACTGCCGTAAAAATGTGCTTTTCTTTAATAAATAAATAAATAAATAAAATACTGTGAAGAACTTGGGTATAATTTTTGACAAAAATCATTTTTGGCATGATCAAGTAAAAGTCAGCAAGAAACTTTATGCCAAACTTCATAGCCTTAGCACTCGCCAAACTCTGGCACAATCTTTTCTACTCCCGTTACTTGACTATGCGGATATATGCTACCTCGATGCCCACGAAATTCTCCTAGACAAATTAGAGCGGCTCCAGAATGTCTGTGTTCGATAAGTGTACAGGCTCAAAAAATACGACCATATTTCGGAGCTCCGCACTAAACTAAATTGGCTAAAGATACGAGAACGTAGAGAACTGCATATTCTCTGACTATTGCAGAAAATATTCAACAATCCAAATTCCGAGTGTTGTCTTCCCACAGGCTGACATTACGGTCTCAGTCAACGAATGCTCTGTGTATACCTTAGCATCACACAACTTTCTTTGCCTATTCCTTTGCTGTATATGCCGCAAGAGTATGGAATAACCTGCCTTCCAATATACGGGATACCGTTAGTTCAAGTGCGTTTCGCTCCCGGCTAAAGCTATATCTGCTCTCAAGATAATATAACCTGATACTACGTATATTTTATAGTATGTAAGTATATGGATTATGTACATTGTATATTATTTATATATTCTATGTATATGCTTTCATGTATATAAAATGTTTCTTTAATAAATAAATAAATAAATAAAATACTTCTTTCATGTATATAAATCGTTTTCATTAAAAAATAATAAATAAAGTTTCTGCCACAAACAAAAGTATTTACTACCTGCTGGTTGGCTGTAGGATATTGCCGTTTAGGGCAATAAGTCCGCCGTTTTACCCGTTGTGATCAATAAAGAGTGTATTATTATCTATATATATATATTTTTAAAAAAGTCGGCTTTGTATAACTCACATAACTCTAGAACGGTTGGTCCGATTTTCATGGTTTTTGATTTATTGTATTTATATCTGTCCCGAATTAAATTAAAATATAAGAAAAAACATTTTCCCATACAAAATGTAAATCGGTGTTTTTCTCATGGTCATTTGTACGTGGCATGTTGACGTGTCGGCAAGTCATTCGCTTTATTTGTTCTTGCGCCTAATAAAGAAACAAAAAATGTCGTATATCACAAGGTGCTTCAATGAAGAGAATTAAACCGAGTGCACCCCATGCTGCACAATATGTAAATAGTTTAATTCAATCATGTCTTGCTGACACGCGATTGATATACTTATTTTGTGTAGTTTTATATTTCTTTTTGTGTTATTATCTTAATAAAGTAGTGAACTTAATATTTATTTTGTATTCATTGTATTACTTTCATAAAATCATAAATTAAGTTCAGCTAATCTGTAACACGACATTCATTGACTGTTAGGCGATACGAAGTTCGACGGGTCAGCTAGTAAAAGATGTATCCACATTTATCTACCTACAACGTTGTCGCCATTGGAATATCTATATTAGATTATTCAACGTTTTGCTAAGCGCGGAGTCCAAAGCGTATGCAGTGTCTCATTACAACCGGTTTTGATGCAAGAATGTAACAAAAGTATACCTGATCAAAAGTATCCGGGTCAAACAATAGGTCATTGGGCGAACTTGTCGCGTGTCGTTGCTGTTTTTGCACTGTTTCCATTTTTAACCGACTTAAAAAAAAAAGAAGGGCGTCATGACGACAGTTGTATCTTTTTTTTCAATGTTTTTTGCCCCAGAACTCTGCGATTTATATACCAATTTGGAAAATTGTTTGTTTATTCGAAATGATATACTTACAGAATTGTCCTATTTTTATCAAAATCCCGTTCTGATGATGAGACCCATGAGGAATTGAGAAAACTCCTGAAATATTAGCATATGAAAATTTACAAATTTGGTTCAATTCCGATGACAATTCAATTATTTTTATGGTAAGCATGACCTGAATTTACACCCTGCGCCCCGACGAGGGAACTCCTCAACGGTCAACAGCACAGACCCCAAATTTTGTGTACTCTTTCAGTATGACTCTTTCAGCCCGTTCTAAGTTTTATCATGACATGACTGCTGCACCCAGGTTTGGCTCCCGACGAGGTAACTCCTCAACGGTCAGCAGCACAAACGCAAAATTTTGTATATGTATTCAATTACGACAGCCCGTTCTAAGTTTTAACAAGCACTGCGGCACCCAGGGTTGGCTTCCAACGAGGGAACTCCTCAACGGTAAAGAGCAGATACATAAAATTTTGTATACGCATTCAATTATGATAGCCCGTTCTAAGTATCACCATGACATGGCGCCTGCACTTATAAAAAAATGCAGTCGGTTTTTCTTTTTGCTAAAAGTTTTGTCTATTATAATTTAACCCTCCGGGCCCACCAGCAGACCTGAAGAGAAAGAAATGTGAAAGCGTAATTTATTTTTATCGAGATGAAGACAGAACTATTTATTTTGAGGCTGAAGTAAGTAATATTTTATGGAATGTAATAATTAAACAGTTTATATAATTTATTTTGCTAAAATAATATTTCAAATAATTTTCTTTGTTACCTGGCCAACCGGACTTCGTTCCTAACGGCCGCGAAGAGGAAAGGCGAAAAAATGACTGTCAAATGACGAATAAACACGCACCGCGAAACACGGCGATTTATATTAACCCCTCAAATGTGAGGCGTCCCTTAAGGGATGCCTTGGCAAAATGTATACAAAATGTATATAAATTTATATAAATGTAAATATAAATGTAAATGTGCGCCGCTTTATAGTAATCCGCTCTATAGTAATGCTATAGCTCTATAGTAAACCCCGCTCTATGTAAATGTAAATGTAAATGTAAATATAAATTTATATACATTTTGCCGTAGGCAACCCGAGCTAATCGCCATTCATTTGAGGGGTTAAAGAAGCTGATTTCTCCTTATATGAGAGCAAGGGGTCGCGGCACGTACCCTATGACACTCGGGAGGACAAAACGATTCTAACAATACGACACATTTCTAAATCGGTTCAAGCGTTCAGAAGTTAAGGTGGAATAAAAACACGGAAAACACATAGATGAACCCTGAACTTATAGGTAACACTCCTTTTTTTTGGCAGTCGAGTATAAAGAATAAAAAACACGACTTCCGTTACAGAGAGTGAGCTATTGTATTTATAATTATCCTTATTACGGGTTTTTACGAAATATCTGTGGTTTATGTATTTATCCATATATTCCAGTATATTCTATATATCATATATGTAAATTTCCAGAATGGAACCAATTGGACCCTTCATTTGACATGATATACTCATGTTAACTAATTTGCATTAAGACATTTAGACCTTTAGCATGGGCGTAGCTACCGCCTTATCTGCCGTATCAATTATACGGGGCCCCCGGGCCACGGGGGCCCCCTACGTGCTTAAGCAAATTGTTTTTATGTCGGGTGTTTATGGAGGATTACAAACCCTAATAAAAGAGCATGCTCCGAATGCCGATTATGTTCATTGTGCTGCGCACGCGTTAAATTTAGTTTAAACGATGCTGCGAAACGTGTTCTTGAAGTGTCGACTTTTATCGATAATTTAGAAAAAATATATACTTTTTTTGGCAATAGTATAAAACGCTGGGCAATGTTAAGTGTCGATTCATCTGAAAAATATTTAATTACCCTTAAATGGTATGTCCTACCAGATGGTCTTCAAGGAACGACGCTTTATTAGCGGTAAAGAAAAATTATTTATTAATCATGAAACTTTGTACCAACTAAATTTAATGTCTAATAAAAAAGATGAACGTGAAGAATGTAAAAATATAATTAACATTTTAGAGAGTTATGATTTCTTAGGGTTTGTCACATTTTTTCTTCACTATTTGAAATCATTAATCCGGTTTCTAAAGCTCTGCAGCACGAAAATAATGACTTACAGAAAAGTAGTATTATATTAAGTAATCTATTGTGCGAATTAAGAAATCAAAATTCATTCAATAGTTTGCTAAATGAGTCCAAAGATTTAGCAAAAGAGTGGAGGGTAACAACTGTTTTTAAAAACAAAAGGTGAAAGATAACGAAGCGTTTTTTTGATGAGTTGTCACAAGATGAGAGAATTTCAGACCCGGAATCCTATTTCAAAGTCAATGTATACTATTGCTGTTTAGATATATTAATTTCTCAAACTAAACAAAGATTTCAGAGCCTTTGCGACCTGAGTAGTATGTTCGAAATATTACAACCGGAGAAACTCCTGTCTTCTTTAAACGAAGAGATATTAAACGCTTCCGGAAAACTGTCGGCTAAATACAGTAAAGACATCTTAGTTATTCTTTGTGACCAATTAAAGGCTCTAAAAACATGCTTAAAATCTGAAATTCAAAAAATTCGTTCCATTAAAGAACTCATTGAATTATTGCTGATAAAATTCAATAGTCTTGCGTCCAGTTTTTCGTAGGTAATAACAGCATGCTTTTTATTCTTGACCCTTCCAGTTACAACTTCAACTGCTGAAAGAAGTTTTTCAAAATTAAAACTGATAAAAAATTACCTAAGAACTTCGATGGGACATGAAAGCATGTCAGACCTGTCACTATTGTCCATAGAGGCAGAAACTTTAGAATAACTAAAGTCATCATCAGCTATACATGATTACATCAGTTTGCCGAAAAAAAGGCCAGGAGAGTGTATATTTAATTTGAATTGTTTGTAAAAATTTTGGAAAAAGTGACAGATTATCATGAATAAATATTTCTTTTAATTTTATGCAAACATTTTTTTTCTTTTGTGAGAAATCTTTACCCTTCCTAAGGGTCCCCAAACAAATTTTTATACGGGGCCCCGCCAAGGCACACTACGCCACTGACCTTTAGACAACTACTTATTTAATATTTGGATAATCAGAGTACTCTAAGACACTCAGGATAACATAGCAATTCTGACAATATCACACACTTCTGAATCGGTTCAAGCGTTTCAAAGTTATGGTGGAATAAAGAAACGGAAAACATACATATATAAACCCTGGATACATTACACTCTTTTTAGTTGGGCAGTCGTGTAAACATATCGAAAAAGCATGATCATAGAATTAAAGTTTATATAAAATGTCCGAAGATAAGGTTTGTAGGACAATACAATACAATCAACTACTCCATAGATAGGCATTCCTACACTTGGATGCGTCACAAAATTAAATGCTAAAAAAATAATTATTAAAAACATAACTATCATGATAGTTGTCATGGCTGTAATTCAATAATATTCAATATAACCTACATACAAATAATCAAAATATGCTGATGGAATTTAATAGTCAGGGAGAATAATATATTTAAAAAATGCTAATTCTATGTAGAATAATTAAGGAAAATTTATTTTATTTTCAATCCAGCAACATGCTTCTTATTTATTTAAAATGAATAGATGTATAATAAATTATATAATACTTAGAATTTCAGCTATCATAATACCATTATGTTTAAAACTTTACAAATTTCATTAATCATCAACATGGAAAATAAACTCAGATTTTTCAAACTTCCTTAAACCATAAATTGGGTTTCTTACCAAATTATTAACAATTATCTTTTTAAATTGGTTCTCTCCAATGCTTTTCATTTGCTCTGGAATCTTATTATAGTAAAAGAAATTTTGGTGAATAAAATTGTATCGCCCTTTATTAAGTCGCTGTCGGTTTATGTGGAGATTGGATTTATTCCTCGTATCGTGATGATGAAAATCACTATACATACACCGGAACTTCGAGCGCACATAATATTTTGGTATATGCAAGAAGAAAATAGAGTCATGATTCCTGATTCTACAAATAGCGGCTTATAAGAACTTCTTGGTGAGACTCTATATAAACTGCGTACCGCTCTCTTCTGGAGGAGAAAAAATATTTTTGAATTTAGCGCCATTCCCCAAGACAGTAGGCCATACGTTATTAGGGAGTGGAAATATGCAAAATAAACGGATTTAGCGGCTTCAAAACTGCATAAACTTCTTATCTTTCTAATGGCGAATATGGCACTGCACAATTTTATACTGAGATCATTAAGGTGATGAGACCATTGTAATTTTTGATCAATTTCTAATCCGAGAAATTTCGTGGAGGGGACATTTTCTAGTTTGTCAGACCCAAAGTATACGTCTATTTTATTTGAATCAGACGGCCGCAAAGAGAAGCATATTGATTTTGATTTATTTACTTGGAACCATATTATTTCATTTATTGTTTGGTCCAAAGTGTCTTTATTTTTATAAGGAAATAACCAAAGTGCTAAAAAGAAGTGAAGTATCATTGGCGAATAAAATGACTTCATCATCCACGGAATTCAGGCACTCTGGGATGTCATTAATATAGACGAGGACGAGCAAAGGTTCAAGTATCGATCCTTGAGGAACACCTTTGTGGATATTTTGTGGCGCGCTCTCGTTATTTTCGACTTGCGTAATCTGAGTTCTGCGTTCTTGAATCTACGTTCTGAAATCTGAATCTGAATCTGCACTCTTGCAAATAAATAAGAGTCAATGAGTTGCAATTCCTTATTCCTAATGCCGTAGCATTCCAATTTTTCAAGTAGAATCGAGTGGTCTACGGAATCAAAAGCCTTAGAGAGGTCACAGAAAATGCCTACAGTTTTTTTTCATATTGTCTCAGTATTCAGTATTCAGTATTCAATTTATTTATTCAGAATATACAATAAAAGCATGAATTATGAATTTAAGCTAATTATCGCATATTAGAATTCGTCAGTGTATATCTAGATATAAAACTATTAAAGCATAAATATTAATTTGACAATAGCGTTGACTAAAGTCGGCTTTACACGGCAGACAAATAAAATAAAAAATAAAAAAAATGAGCTGAATCCATGTACATGAGTATACATATAAAATAGATAATTATTATAAGAAAATTAATAGTCATCAAGCACTTTATACAAAAAATAATCACACAATAGGAAGTATCAAAACAAAATTGGAAAAAAACAACGTATGTATATGATCAGGTATGTTACATTACACATTGTAATCTACATATTAAATATTAAATTCATAATATTATAATTAAATAATAAAAACTAAAATGAGGTACCTGAAAGTTACATATTAATGTTATTCCCATTTGAAAGAATTGGCATGCTCAAAAAAATCACCCAGCTTATAGAAAGCATGTGTGGATTGCAGCTTTTGTTTCATAAATCTTTTAAACGCCTTTGTTTCCATCTTTCTTGTGGAGAGTGGTAGCTGGTTAAAGACTAACCCAAGTAGTGTTTTTTTAATTAGACTGGCGACTGTATCTTGCGTAGAGAGATTTTTTTGAAATCCAAGTTGTTATATAGACAGGATTTGGTTTTCAGTAAAGAAATTAACAAGTCGGATAAGTAGTCATTTTTCAAAAATTTTGCTGAAAACTGGTAAAAGGAATATGGGCCGATAATTATCTCTGTTTTCAGGACCACCTTTCTTAAATATCGGCACCACTTTGTCCATCTTCATTTTGGTGGGAAAGAATCCATGTTCCATGCATCGATAAAATATAAAAGATAGATTGTGCGAGGTTACGGTTGCAGAACTCTTTAGGATTTTGGTTGATATATTCCATAGGTCTGTTGAATTTTAAGGGATTTAGCAACTTTACTAATTATTTCGAAAGAATTGGTGGGGGAGAATTACAATGAATTTGGATTGTTTTTACGATATCCCTCAAGCAGACCTAAAGCTGAGTGATTTCTCTTATTCTCGCAGCTGGTATTTAAGGGTATAGTGCTGAAATAGTCATTTAAAAGTTCTGCAACCGTTGTCGCATCATCTATACTACTGCCATTGACTTTGGAGTGTACGCAATTATTACATGTTGGGTTTCGTGTACATTCTTTTTTAATGATATTCCAGGCAGCCTTGATTTTATTCCAACGTTAACTAATAATTGGCTATTTCTAATAATTGGTTACTCGACTCTTATACAAGACAAGTATGAAAAAATACTAATGCTCAAACAAATATGTTTAGAACAATCCGTCAACCACTGGAACAACACGCCAGGGTTGAATCAATCCAAAGCGCTAATTAAGGCCTACGACCCTAAGACGGCCCGTGAGGCCTTATCGCTAAATAGGAACAATCTACGCATTTTGGGCGATCACGGGGCATTTTGGCCTCAACAAACACATGTACAACCTCAAGCTCCGAGACACAAAAATGTGCAGGTTCTGCCAAGGGGCCGAGGAAACTCCCCTGCACCTCATGTGCGAGTGTGTCCCGCTGATGCGTAAAAGATACATCCACTTGGGTGGTCACTACCTCCTATCTGAGGAGGTAAAACAATCTGGCACCAAAAGCCTGTTGCGGTTCTTAAATGACACGCAGGCTCAGCGCAGAACTACAGTAGGCGGCGAACACAATAGATCAGCAATGATCGCAGTGTTACAAGGTTTATAAAGACCTTAGAAAAGTCCCACACAACAAATAAATAATAAAAAAAGACAAGTATGACTTCAGTATCTTGGTAGAGTCTCTTTATCATCATCTCTGTGTATTAACATCTATACCAATGTCATTTAAAAAATCTCACAAGAGACAGAATCAAAGATCACATATCTATGAATCACTTTGAAAAAACTCCCATTTTGGCTACTACTTCAAAACTGTTTTGTATCCTTTTATAAAAAAATTAACCGACTTCAAAAAAAGGAGGAGCTTATCAATTCGGTTGTATCTTTTTTTTTTTTATATTTGTTACCTCAGAACTCTGCCATTTATGAACCGATTTGGAAAATTTTATTTGAAAGGATATACCTACTTCTAAATTGGTCCCATTTTATCAAAATTCTTTTCTGATAATGTGATCCATTAGCAATTGACGGAACTCCTCGAATATTATCATATGAACTTGAAAATTTATATGTTGGTTCAATTCCGATGACAGTGCATTTTTTTAAGGTAAGCATGACCTGATTCTACAACTTGCGGTGTCAACTACAACGGGCGAGCCCGTCACCACAGGACGTTTTAACGATTTTTCGTTCTGTCGCCCTGCAGTGAACGTAGAAGACTTGGACAGAACAATCCAACGTCCAGCTACGTCACAACCCGCAAGAAGCCAACGCCTTTACCGCGAGATAGCCAGTATGTTACCTGGCGGGCCGACCCTCGCGCCCTTGCTTCCAATTGTGACCAGATTTCTCCGGTCTCTCGATTGGTTCCGAGTTCGAGGTCGCTTGCGCGGTCCTCTCCCTTACGAAGCGGTGAAACGGTGTTCACCGAATCTATCGCGCACCAAGGCGTCCTTTGCCCGACTCTGAACCGGGATCGGATGGCCAATGGTCATTTCAAGAGCAGTCGCCGTAAGGTAGGCAACCACCCCCGCTCTATAGGAAACAATACAGTCCCAGACTCCCCGACTGTTAGTCGGAGAGCACAGTCGATTGGCTTGCGCCGCTCGGTGCGCAGACCGTCCAGGAGCGCCAGAGGTTTGATTCCCAGGGGAGACTGGTTGACCCAGTGTCCTACCCAGGTTCGCACCCTATGCGTGGAGGCCATCGGATGGGTGTTGACCCGTGAGTGTGACCGACCCTGAACACATGGGTCATCATGGCCACCTCATCATGGGCCCGTTAGCTCCCAAATGATTCTACACCCTGGGTTATCTCCCGACGAGGGAACTCCTTAACGGTCAACAGCACAGACACGAAATTTTGTATATGCATTCAATTACAACAGCCCGTTCTAAGTTTCACTAAGACAATGGCTGCTGCTCTTATAAAAAAATGGAGTCGGATTTTCTTAAATTAATATTTTGTTTATTGTACTAGTTTTATCTTTTCCTTGTTGTCCCCGGCGCAGGGAAGTAGAAGAAACTCTTATTTTTTAAATAAACCTGATGTTACACTGAGAAAAATAATTATTTTTTGGACATTTCAGGATATACCAGAGAACGGTGCTGATGTGGCCCATCTAAACGCAGTACATGGAACAACTATCCTAGTAGGTGGCGACCTCGGTAACACTAACGGAGGATTTACGAATATAGTCGGTACGTTGATTAGAAAATATCGCAAGCAAGGATCGAGATCAGTATTTTAAAATCAACTCCATTTAAGAAAAATCGGTTGTGTCACCCCAAGACTTTTCTGCGAGCAGGCTCCCCCCCCCCCCCCCTTCGTACCAAACCTCTCAACCCGCCCTCCCCATAAAGATTGTGTCAAGTGACTATGATAGCAAAACTAGCACATTTGAGTATTTTGTAGTATTTCTGTGGTATTAAAATAATATTTATCCTAAAAGGAGATAGTTATTTCTTAAATACGGCGGTATATTTTTATTTGCATCGAACCAAAATCCAATCCAAACCAAACAACCCACAACCCAACTTTCCCTGAACGACCCTCAGCTACACCAACCTCCTTCTAACCCCCTCTTCCCCAACCAACTTTCTCCATTGCCCCTGCCACTCCCCCCCACCCGCCCGACCCCTACAACCAGAGGCTAACCCCCCCCCCCCCCCCGCCAACCGCCTTACCTCTGACGACCCCCCCCCCAAACGATAATTATTGTCAAGTGATTATAATAGCAAATATAGTATATTTGTAGTTTTTCTGTGGTACTAAAATGACTATTTTTCAATACAGCGGACTTAAAAATTATTTTTTTTGTCTGTAAAAATAAAATTAAATAAATAAATTATGGATTATGTTTAAAACAAATTAATAAAATAATACTAAACAATTAGAGTTACAATTTTATATGTGCATAATAAGGGACCATTTAGAGGCCGTACACGAAATTTTGCGCATTTCGTTAATTTACGTAATTTTGCAGACGTGAATTTAAGGTTAAAATACTGTATTTCTATAAGTTTTATTGCACAACATAAAAGATCATTTATATTATTGTCTATTGAGTGAGCTACTTTTTTGAAAATTATTATAGAATTTTGATTAATTGACCTTAAACCGGCGACTGTTTGTGAATTTTTGCTGTAAGAGGTTTAGAATATAACATAAATTTACGAATCGTTTTGACTTATAAACGGTATGAAAAAATTAAAATATATTGTTGTGAAAGTACTCTATATAATAAGTGAATCACTTTTTACTACTTTCATAGAAAATTGTTGATAAAAAAAATATTTAACTTTGTCAATTTTTTTAGAAAATGGGCAAAGAATTGCTTTTGATTTTGGCCTTTTAGAACTCTTTAGAAATAAACTTTAGTTCAATATCAGTCCATTTCCTCAAAAAAAAATGCAAAACATTAATTAAAATTGGCAATAAAGTCTTTTAAAACAATCTAATTCTCGCATTATGATACTCGCCTATGATACGATTCACGCCTCTAGTCAGCTAGTCCCCGCCGACCGCTTGCAAAGGGTGGACGTATAGACTCTTTGGCTCCAAAAATCCTACCTACCTATAGTTATATTATACCATTGATTATATAGGTGGGTCATTCCGCCATTTCGTGCAAATCGCCTGTAAACTCTAATAACAGACTGCATACCGCATTTAGAAAAAAAGTTTTATTGAAATATATTTACTCTAAATGTGAGGGAGAAGGCTCTTTAGGAAATCTAATTCTAAAGTACATAGTTTTTTTTTAATCTTAAAAATACATGGAAAAATTTCATTCCTCTCCGCCTCCAAACCACAAACTTCAAATTCGTCGATGTGTTGTACCTAAACTTGCCAACACATACTTAGTTGTCTTAGCATACATGAAAGATAAGGTAAACACACTATAGGTGTTAAAATATAAGACATCTACAATTACATATAAACAAAATATTTCTACTTTTGTCTTTGGCAACAGAGATTCTATCATTTCCCGCGCAAAAAAAAAAATAAGTATATCTTGCTCCGCAACAGGAGCCCAAGCTTCTACCGTAGATCATTATGCTCCTCATTGGTCAGTCTGTCGCGTAAGCTCTGAAGGCTGTGTGAATAGTCGCCGTGTAAAAAGATATTTAAGTTCTTTCTCTTCATTTCGAGTTTGTCACCGTTCAGCAGTCATTACCATCCATCCAAGTCAAACAGTAAGTACAAAACAAAAAAGCTAAGTTTATATCCACTTTGGTGTGTTTTGGTAGGGTCTTTTCGTCCACTGTTATTGAAACTTCAAGGTCATCAATCATGCGAAATATGCAGAATAAACTTCCATTATTTCATTCCACTCCTTGTCATTACCTTCCTTTCCTTCCAAATTTATGTGGGATGGTAATGAAACGTATTGGAAGGTAATGAAAACGTGTCAGATGGTAATGAAAACTTTGGAAAGCAATGAGTTATTGACAATTTCGAATGGTTTTGAAGGTTTTTATAGGAAACTTAAGAGCTAAGTAGATAAATGTCAATTATATATATGTCAATTTTGGCCTGTTTAAGTGTATTTGGGGTAAATTATGAAAGAATTCTAGAAGAAAGAGAAGAAAGAGAAGAATTATAGAAGAAAGAGAGCTAAGCTCTTTTATCTCCAGTTTCATCTACGTACCGTGCAACCATACCAAGCATTTATGGAGATTAAGCGTTGGGATTGACATCACATAACCTGAATTAATCAATCGCGATTTTGTAGAAAGCTTCACTCAATACGATGAAATTATAGTTAACCATGTGTTTAATGTAAACCACCTTATTAGCAATGAGATGAAAGACGATACACCGAAAGTTCATGTAGCAAGCAATGTATTGAACAACGAAACACCCGCTCTTCGTAAATACATACATTAAATGAAGGCATAATTATTACAATACCAACAAATACGATAAGTTAGGATGACAATTTTTTTTTATTATGAATGAAGCGTGGAAGTGTACTACCGTTTTTGAGACACAACGACATATAAAAGTCATGCCGTTTTATATGAATACTGACGGCACAATGTTGATAAGCACACTGATGACATGGATAATGACAATACAAAAAATTGCAACCCCAAAAAAGAAAATGTTAAGAATGTAGCTTGTCATGGTGTACATTCCGACAATATTGATGATTTGGGTAATAGTCCAATATCTATTAAAACAAGCTGTATTAGTACATAGGAAAAAATTGAGAATACTCAAATGGCACATACACCGTACTTTTTTTTTAATGTTGGGATAAATCTAATATGCTTTCTTGGCCCGTAGTAGACGATGAAGATAATGTTGCGGAAACTAGCAGTTTCTATCCTTTACCAATGCCTTACATTACTAGACGAGGAAAATATTCATTTTAAAATCTTCCTGATTAAAATTATAAATAAAAGCGTTGATCTCAAGATATTATAATTTCCATTTTATCTTACGATTAGTAAAAACACTTTTCCTATATTGTTAGTATAGAGTTTTGTTGCATTATTATTACAAGCAGTTTTTAAGCGAGATAACATCGACGCTCGAGTCACGATAGATTACAATAGGGTTAGAGTAACTGATTTATTTTTTTGACTTTTAGATATTTTATATTATAAAGATTTTTTTTTTGATCGAGTATTAGAGCATAAAAGCTTACATTTGGTACTAGATTCCGTGAAGTTCTACTAAGTTACAAAAGTACAAAAGCACAAAAGTAGATCTCAAGATTGTATATTTTTTATTTTCTATTTCTTATTCCATACTTTATGTTTCTAGAATTATAATAATATGTTTTGTATGTAATTCATGTAATGCGAAAAAGAATAATAAAGATTTCTTAACATTTCTTAGATGATTTAGTTCATTAGTGGCCGCTATAAAAATAGGCTTCATAACTTTTAATGTTGGTTTTGGTTATGGATTTTTTTAATAAATATATTTTGTAAAGAAACAATAAATTACTGATGTTATCATTACCTTCTTGGCAAATTTCATTACCATCCTGATCGTCATTACCCTCCGCCCATTTATTAGTAAAGTACACTATGTACCAAAGTGCCTCCCACATAAATGTCTTCACTAGGAGGTCTTAATTATAAAATATCAATAAATCTGAAATTCAATAAAAAAAAATTTGCTCCGCGGAATCGCCTGTTTTGCACGAAAGGACGGAATGACCCAGGTATCACGGCCCACATCGATTTCGTACACGGCCTCTTAATTTATTGGTAAATTTATTTGTTGAGGGATTTATTATATATATATATATATATATATATATATATATATATATATATATATATATATATATATATATATATATATATATATATATATATATATATATATATATATATATATATATATATATATATATATATATATATATATATATATATATATATTTAAATATTTTCTTATGTATATGTATATTTAATAATAGTAACGTATTTATGGAAATAAATATTTACCTTTGTATTTTTAAGAATGAATGAATGATGTATTAAATACTATCACCCTAGAACAGATATACAATCTAGTGGAGTGATAAAATCCACAAAAATGTAATCTTATCTGCTTCGCAAAAAAAAGTTGTATTTTTTTTATTATTTATACCTTTGTCTTTGCCAAAATCTATTATGTTGTCTTACATAAATAATTTTATAAAATAAAAAATGAAATGTATATAGGTCGCCATGTATGGTCCGCAACGTGGGCGCCTTCGAACTCGCACAGCCATATAGCCGAAATGCAGCTGAACCACGATATTAAAATAATTGGGAAATTGGCTATCGTTGGAATGCAGGTGACAGCCACGCAGGTTTGTATTATACGTGTGTTACCTATATTAGCTGAAATAAATAAAATAATAAAAAAATAAAATACAAACATGGAACATTCACCGACCAATTTATTTGACGCTAAACATTTATGTTCATTTATTGACATTTGGACATTTGGACATTTAGACATTCAGACAACTACTTACTTGATAATTGGATAGTTAAGGAACCTATGACCATTGATTTTATAGTGTAAAATCAAATGCTATGACATAACAGTTTTAACAATACCACACGTTTTTCTAAATCGGTCCAAGCGTTTAAAAGTAATGAAATAAGAAATAAGAAATAATAAAAATTTATTTTCATAAACCCGATCTGGGTATAGAAATTACATTACAAAAAATTATTATATATATAATAACATTACGAAATTACAAAAAATAGTATTTCTACAAATGAAATTACATTTCAAATTATAAAAAAAGTGTATAAAAAGTTCTGCGATCTAAGCTAACAGTGTATAAAAAAGTGTATAAAAGTTCTGCGATCTAAGCAAAGCATTCGACTGTATAAACATCAATACCCTGGTAGACAAGCTAAACCATTATGGAATTAGAGGAGTGGCCAATTCACTCATTAAATCGTACCCACAAAACAGGCAGCAAGTGGTGGAGATTAAAATAATTGATGGAATTGAGGAAAAGGCTGAGCAATCGAGTTGTGAAATAGTAAACATCGGTGTGCCTCAGGGCTCAACATTAGGACCTCTCCTCTTCAAACTCTATTGTAACGATTTAGCAACTAACATAACTTGTGCCAAGACTGTCCAACTTGCAGATGACACCACGTGCATTCTTGAAAGTGACTATAGAACAAAAATGGAGGATCCAACAAGCGAAACACTTTTTGAAGTCAATGATTAGTTTAGAGTGAACTCGATGTCGCCAATTTAAGCAAAGCAGTGTTGATAAACTTCTCAAATAAAAAAGAAAAACAGTTAAATTACTCTATCGAGATTGCCAAGTCCACTAAATTTCCAGGAACTTACACCGACGAAAACATGTCACGGAAAACCTACATAGACCAGCCCAAACCAAAATTGTGTTTAACCCGCTATGCGGTATCCAGATCGAGAAAGATATTGGACGAAAAGGAAATTGAGAGTGCATAGCATTCTCCGGCCGAATCCCACTTGGGACATCGGATCCTATCGCGGGCAGAATGGTAGAATAAAGAAACGGAAAGCGTACATAGATGAACCCTGAACATATAACACTCCTTTTTACAAGCTTTTATTTACCTTGCAATGTTTGTCAGTATGTTTGTTTAGGTCAAATCTTGCAAGCAGAATTAGAACCACTTATCCTATGAAGTTGATTTTTTACATGTTGGTTCAGTTTCGATGACAATGCATTTATATGGTAAGCATGACCTGATTCTACAAATAGAGTTGTCATCTACAATGGGCGAACCCGTCACTTCAGGAAGTTTTAACGATTAGTCGTTCTATCTCTCTGAAGTGAGCGCAGAAGACTTGAACAAAACAGTCCACCGTCGAGCTCCGCCACATGCCCGTAAGAGGTCAACGCCTTAACCGCAAGATAGCCAAGCGTGTTACCCAGCGGGCTTACACTCACGCCCTTACTTCCAATTGCGACCAGATTACTCCGGTCTCTCGATTGGTTACGAATTCGAGGTCGCTTGCGCTTTCTTCTCCCTTACGAAGCGGTGAAACGGTGTATACCGAATCTATCGCGGACCACGGCGTCCTGTGCCCGGATGTTCACCCAGGATCGGGTAGCCGATGGTCGTTTCAAAAGCAGTCGCCGTAAGGTCCGCAACCACCCCTGCTCTATAGGAAACAGTACTGCTTCCAGACTCCCCCGACTGTTAGTAGAATGTACTGTCCAAAGTCTCTACGTTCACTGCAGGGCGATAGAACGACTAATCGTTAGAACGTCCTGTGGTGACGGGCTCGCCCGTTGTAGTTGACACCGCAAGATGTTAGTCGGAGTGCACAATCGATTAGCTTACGCCGCACGATGCGCAGACCGTCCAGGAGCGCCAGAAGGTTGATTCCAAGGGGAAACTAGCCCTAAAGCCAGAGTCCTGCCCGGGCTCGCACTTTATGCGTGGAGGCCGCCGGATGGGTGTTGACCCGTGAGTGTGACCAACCCTGAACAGAATGGGTCTCCGTGGCCAACTCAGCAAAGGCCCATTAGCTCCCAAAGACAATTTTATGGGCCATAGACAATTTTAGCGTGCTATTTTTTTCAAGAATATGAATATTAATTGAGTATACGCCGTTCATTGCTAAACGGCCAACATCGGCCAATCAGAACAAGATTTTATGGTGGGAATCACGTGGGAAGTATCGAGTTCCGAGATTAACCGTCGATTATGAAACAGCATCAGTCAAGTCGTCGGATTGAGAACGATATCGAATTTAATGTCGTGTCGCTTTGACGTATCCTATTATCACTTCAGATCGTATCCAGGGGCTGTTCGGTTGGTAAAAGAAGATTTAAAGTAAAAGTTGACAAGGAAAATAAAGCATTGCGAAAAACCTACAATTAATTTGTTCATATTTGTTCTAGATTGGTCCAGCATACGTGCAACTCGACCTACAAACCACTTTAGGGCCTCTGGTGATCCTTCAGACCATACTGCCGTTGGGCCCTATGACCCAGAAGGTCATTCACAGAATTTACGCACCGTGGTATATGGCGCCATTCGCTAATCTGATGATATATGGAGAAGGAATTATGGTATGTATTACATACTTATTATAGACCTTTTTTACCTACCAAAAACCTTTACTCAGAACATAAATATTACGGCCATCCAGAAAGTAAGATTACAACATTTATGTAGAATCGAAAAATGCTTTTATTTATTTATTTATTTATTTAAGAATGAATTACTATAAAACATTGATTAGCTTACAAAAATAACAGGAACCGAATGGCAAAACCTTAACCTTTTGCTTATTTGTTTCTGTCACCCAACTAGGACTAGCCCGTTCTAGGGTGGACAGGACTCCAATATTACAATCAAGTTTGCTTGATTGCTTGGTTGCTTACATATGTACAAGCTTTAGTTAAAAGCTAATAACACTAAATTGCCCTAAAATGTGGTCTTCAGAATAAAATTTTAAAAAATAATAAAATATATTAAAAGATAATATAATAAATAAAATGCAATTCCATTATATAATCGGCAATAAATATAATATAAAATTCGATTAAATAATATAAATAAAGTTATATGTGAGAAAAGAAAGAAACAGTCATTAATTAATAATAATATAATTCCGTCAGTCAGGACAACATTTGCCCAGAGACATATATTCTACATAGCCCCAAAATTATATAATTCCCTTAGTGAAGACATGAAAAATTATCCTAACATAAAAATATTTAAAGCAAACCTTAATAGATAGCTACTTAACAAGAGATATGTAAAATCTGATCAACTTCTTTGCAACGCACGACAATTTATTTAGTATCACTTATCTATTTTTCTTAATTAAATTTTATTAAATTGCAACTATAAATGCAGCTATATTTTTTATAAAATTGGTATATTTATGTGTATATACAGGTGGTGGGTCCAAATAATTTATTTAAAAAAAAACACTTCATTTCTTAAAATTGCATAAAAATATGCACATCTAGAGACGGGCCAAATTATCGCCTAGTTAGATGTACTATTGGCAGTAAAGGTCAAGTAAGATGTGTTAAACCTCCCTATATTAATTATTAAATAATTTATATAATTATTATAAGATTACATGACCTATGTATGAACTGTATACCTAATCCTATGTACCTAAATAAATAAAAATAAATAAAAAATAAATAAATAAATATTTAATATATGTTAAGTAATATAGAACTTATTAACCAACTTCAAAAAAAGGAGGAGGTTATCAATACGGTTGTATTTTTTTTTTAATGTTTGTTACCTCAGAACTCCGTCATTTATGAACCGATTAGGAAAATTCTTTTTTATTTGAAAGTATATACTTACAGATTGGTCCATTTTTATTAAAATCCTGTTCTGGTGGTGGGATCCATGAGGAATTGAGGTAAATCCTTAAATATTATCATATGAAGTTGAAAATTTACTGTAATGTTGGTTCAATTCCGATTACAATGCATTTTTTATGGTAAGCATGACCTGATTCTACACCCTGGTTTGGCTCCCGACGAGGGGACTCCTCAACGGTCAACAGCACAGACACGAAATTTTGTATATGCATTCAATTACAACAGCCCGATCTAAGTTTCATCAAGACAAGACTGCGGCACCCATGGTTGGCTTCCATTGAGGAAACTCCTCTGCGGTGAACAGCACAGAAACAAAATTTTGTATACGCTTTAATTATGCTGCTACACTTACAAAAAAAATGGAGTCGGTTATTTTTTGCTAAAATTTTATCTATTATTTAATTCAAAATTGACAGGAGACTTCACAAATATAATATACTAGCTGCGCCCCGCGGTTTCACCCGCGTGGTGATGGAAAATTGTGATAATGATGACAGAAAAATATACATCTTTATAAATTATAGCCTATGTGTTATTCTGATGTGTAAGCTATATTATTGTAAAGTTTCATTAAAATCCATTCAGTAGTTTTTGTGTGAAAGAGTAACAAACATCCATACATACATTCTTACAAACTTTCGCGTTTATAATAGTAGTACAGGATTAAACTAATTTTCAACGTAATCGCCGCCGAGATTGAGACATCTCTATAGTCGGGGTACCAGCTTTTGTATACCAGTGTCATAGACCTCTGTCGCCAGTTCTTTCAGCCACTTCTTCACAGCTTCCTCGACCTTCTGATCGTTCGAAAAACCTTTACCAACCAAAAGTTAGTTTAGTGAAAATGTGGTGTTTCGAATGCGCCAAGTCGGTTATATAGGAATAATGAGTGACAATATTCCACCCAAATGATGTAAGTATCTCATTTAAAAACTCGCGCGGTGTGGGGCCATAGCGTTGTCATGCAGGAGTCAGCCTCCCCTTTCTGCGGTTCTGAGTGGCTCTTATGAGTTTTTTAAGGTATTGCAGTAAGCCCCTGCATTAATGGCAGTCCCTTTAGGCATAAAATCCACCAATAGTTCCTAACAATCTTCTTCTTCTCCGTCGTTCCCTCATTACTGAGGATCGTGGCCACTAGACAACAGTTTGCCTACGAGGCTCCTCCACTTCGACCTGTCTTCTGCATGGCGGGTCGCAGATTGTATTGACCCTTTTGTAACTTCTTTGATGAGGTCGTTCCATCTGGCCGGTGATCTGCCTCTGCTTCTTCTTCCCTCCACTTGACCCCCGGAAAGCATTTTCTCCAGATTCGCTGGGTTTCTCCTGGCAACATGACCGAAGAACTGCAGGACCCTTCTTATGCATACGGTGGAGAGCCTCACTTGGATGCCGAGTTCTTCCAGGACAGATTTGTTGGTGCGGCGTGCTGTCCATGGGATTCCTAGCATTTTACGCCAACACCACATCTCCAGGGCATCGATTTTGGTGCGTATCCGAGCCTTCAGGGTCCACGTCTCCGATGCATAGAGAAAGATCGAGAAAACCACAGCTCGAACCAGCCTGACCTTAGTCCGCTTACTTATACCCCGATTCTTCCACAGCCTTTCTAGCTTGCTCATGGCCGATCTTGCCATCTGGCTTCTGCGTGAGACCTCCTTTTCGCAGTTTCCGTCGTTGCATATCATGGAGCCCAGATAAACAAAGTCTTTCACAGATTTAAGGTCACTGAGCTCGTTGGTGCGTTGCATAGTTCCAGCCCGGTCCACATTACTCCTATACGTTTTCTACACATTTCTATACGTTTTAGAATGCGTTAAATTGATCATAAAAAACCTAGCTTAGCTGCCGATACAATCAGTTCCCCTTAAACACTTTACCAGGGGGAGAAATAATCTGATTCTTCCTCGTCCAAATCTAGAACTTTTTAAAAGGGATCTGAACTACGTCGGAATTATATGCTACAATACTCTAGTATCAAAAAAATATGCCTCGAAGGAAAAATGCCCCAATTTAAAAATAAACTCAAGCTATATCTCATTGAAAGAGAATTGTACGACATTAACGATCTCTAAAAACTGTATGCATCTCGACTATATCTCTTTCTGTAGCAGGTTTTTAATCAATTTTCTATTTGACTTTAATTTATTGACTATTTATATTATTAGGTAGGCACATATTAATTATATCTTGACTATTTTTATTTGCAATATAATCACTAAGACATTTTATTTTACTTTTTGACAATCGTCACATTTTTTTTGTTCTTTTTGACATTACATTTATTAATTTTATACTACAAAAAAAAACTGTATCGGTATTTTAAAGAATTAATTATGTTCATTATAACCTTCTTTTTTTCTCATTATATTCAATGTAATATAATCACTACTTATTGGGTTAATTTCTACATATCTTCTCTATATCTTACATCTCTATATATTACTTTCTACATATCTTACTCTGTGTTTTTTATCTGGTAAACTAAATGGTGAGACTTGATGTAATTCTACAGTAATACCTTCTTTATTCTTACGAGTAACCTTTTATGTTTTAATTATTAATAGAAGAATTTGATCATAAAAAAAAATAAAAAAAACTGAGTTTGGTCTTGCTGCGGCTCATATGCAGTCCATACTCCTTGCTTTCCTTCTCCATCCTGCGTAATAGGGTCGCCAACTCATTTTCATCGCCACCTATGATGATCGTGTCGTCGGCGAATCTTAAATTATTGATTTTGAGACCTCCAATTCCTAGACGAATGGGAGGGTGGAATTCGCATTGGAGGCCTAACAATCAGATGACTTTAATTTTCCGGCTGATTGGGTCGTCTTGAATTTTTTGGTGGCTGGGGAATATGAATGGCGCCACTTAAGTGATTGCCTTTTGAATTCTGGGGTGTAGTAACACACCCCCGTCACCCCCCGTCATCCGATGGGTATTAGCGGCGGTATAGTTGTGCAAAGTCAACAATGGATGACCGCGAGGATCTCGCACGGACAGGGGGTGGCGGGAGCGCGCAACGACTTCTACATCGAAAGAAATTACTGCGACCAAACAAACTGACTGTTAGGATTCTCCATACATGCCAGGTATACCAACTTTAAAACAAAAAAAAATCCCCGTCCTCAGCAGCAGCCCTTGTAACCATACTTTCTGGATGACCCTCGTATATCCTAAAATGCGGATGTGATATCACTTCCGTCTAAGATCATTACTTCCAGGCGGCTTTTCCATCCACAACCCCGTTTGTAGTATCAAGACTCCATAGGACGCAAGCAGTTCACTCCATACAATAAACTCCATACAAACGCAGAATATTTATTAGTAATATCATCGATTATGCGTATAGGGTATATATTACATATATATTGCTCTATTTTAACTTAATTTGATATACGTACACGTTGGAATATGTACTAATGACGTACTTTAATTTTAAAACAGACTAATCGACGGCATTCTACTTATTTATTAATTTATTTATTAGTTTCAAATAGTATTCAAGGGCATTACAGATGAATACAATTCGCCCTTGAATATTAAAGCAAGAGTGTAAGTCTAAAAATAAATAACTTACATAACTAAATTAATGCTAACATTGAACAAGAAAAAAACATAAAAATATAAAACTAAATAAAAGACAGATTATGATAAACATGAGATAGCAGGGAGTTGCCTTTTTAGCTACCAAAGGGATATACAAAAGATATCTATTTCTGTGGGTAAGGAATTAAGAAGAGCTATAACCCTTCCCACTGGCCTGTCTACAAAAATATTTGTACGGTGGTACGGCACATTAAACAATAGATGCGATTGCGATCTCCTCGTTGTGTAATTTACCGGTAGGTACAATTCAAACTTACATAGTATCTCTGGCAAATAAATAGTTCCTTGAATTAGTTTATATGCAAATATAATTAGTAAAATATATCGACGCGTTTCAAGACTGTTGTATCCTACCATTCCTAGCACAAAATCGGACGGAAATAAATATGGATAAATATTATATTTTCTGTAATAAATATATCTTTAAAATTTTCCTTGAATACGCTCTACCATCTGAATGTATTTGTTTTCACTTGTACACCAGATGACCGAGTTATATTCAAGTATGCTACGTACTAAACAATTATATAGAATTAATAGAAAAGAATAGAATAGCTTTATTGTACCATAAAAACATTAGGTACCTACTTAACTCAGTTGTTACTGAAACTTTTTTTTATCTCGTATCACAGTAGTTTTTGATGCATAAACATGATGCATAAACCTTGATGCATAAACATGGAAAAATACCAAAAAAAACTGAGTTTTCAGGAAAGCTTGGAAAATGCGGATCGTTTTAACGAACAGTAGTAATAGGCAGGTAGGTTAACGCTCATATAACTACTACTTTATCGATTGTATCCTATTTTAAATTAAAGAAACACAGTTATTACTATGAAAAAAGCTTTATTATCTATCTATCTATATCTATCTATATAATCTATATCTATCTAGGTCATAAATTTATAAAAAACATGCATAAAATAAATTTCAACCACAAGCTTATTTATAAACACTTACCGTTTCGAAGACATAGTGAAAATTAATTACGCTAATACGAATTAAAATAGAAAAGCATTTCAACATTATGATAATAAGATAATTATCTATGCACCGAAACTTTATCAAACGATCACTGCGGCGATTGGTAAACAATACCTAAGCAAAAGTTATCTGCTCGTAAATATTTTTAAATTGAGGGTATTCCCCATAATTTTTTTTTATCTTTATAAAGATCGGTAGTTGTAAATGGGTCAATGAATATTACACTGGTTTTATAATAAAAGACAATGTATGCACAAATGGCGGACTTGTCGCTACAGCGATATCTTACAGTCAACCATTATTTTTTTTTCAGTTTCAGCGTGACGTCATGGTGTGGAACAACAAAAAGTACATAAGCAACCCGTCGTACGTCAAGACTGATAAGACTATACGAGCTTTCCGATCGTGGTACTCGCAGTTTTATACGGAGGACAGCGTTTCTTTCGATGATGCTTCGAGCACCACTGGGAAGTGTTCACCGCTGGATTGGTGAATTAAAAATATGATAATATTTATTTGATAAAAACGTGATGGTCCGTTCTACGGAAAAATATTGTTGATCTACACCTTGACTTTTTTTATTAACGGAATCCTTAAAGTAGGTGATTTAGTACGAGCATGTAAGCAACTAAATATAAAAAAATTGTGGAAAATTTTAAAAAACATTTAAAAAAAATAGTAAATTTGAACAAACTAACATGTGTTCGTAGCGGTACGTAATGCAGGGTGAGTTCTTAATTAGTGAAATCCTTGTAGTAAAAGAATCAGTACGAACAGCGTCGTACTTATTTATTTATTTACTAGCTGAGCCGTGCCCACTTCGTTGGGTGGTATAACTTTTTACTTGTGATGAAATTATGAGTGTGGCTCGGTTAGTACTGAGTGCTATGGTTTATTTCCTGACTGTCAAAAGAAGGGTTGTGTTTTTACTGCATATGTATTTGCATGCCAATTTGACTATAATACCGTTATTTGTGAGTGTCTTTTTGTGTGTGTCTTATTTGTGAGTGTCTTATCTCTTTAACCATGTATGCAGTAAAAGGGAAATTATATGCAGTAAAAGGGAAAAGTCTTATGTTTTAAATACTTGAGACGATAAATTTACTTATTTTGATATGAATTCATAATTGTTGATAATATGACCAATAAACATGTCCTAACGATTTAAATTATTTTTTTAATATAAAAAACTACTTATTGTGACTTAAATATAAAAGTTAAACATATACTGTCACTGACTTTTTTGTAGGTATTACCAAGCTCTACAACTTTTCTCAAGAACTTAATCATATATCTTAGTACGAAACGTTTTCATTCGACCGTTTTTTCTCCGACTTGCTTTGCAAATCCAACTACCACGAAAAAGTCTTTTCATTTTTCGGATTATTATATAGCCTATAACACTCACAAATAACGTGGCTTTCTATTGGTAAAAAAATGGTCAAAATCGGTTCAGTAGATCCAGAGATTACTTCCTACAACCTTAGAAACTTTACCTCTTTATAATATTAGTATAGATTTATTTCATAAGCAAATCAACATGACAGTGTATACCAATCCGTTGATATGCAATATAAACATAAATACAGAAAATACCTAATACAATTCTTACAAGTACATACACAACATGTTTAAATAAGCATTAACCCCTCAAATGAATGGAGATTAGCTCGGGTTGCCTACGGCAAAATGTATATAAATTTATATTTACATTTACATTTACATAGAGCGGGGTTTACTATAGAGCTATAGCATTACTATAGAGCGGATTACTATAAAGCGGCGCACATTTACATTTATATTTACATTTATATAAATTTATATACATTTTGTATACATTTTTCCAAGGCATCCCTTAAGGGACGCCTCACATTTGAGGGGTTAAATACAAATACAGGCATTTAAGAATAGTAAAACTTACAAACTTACAGTACATAAAGAGTGAAAACAATTTATCTTATTCTAACATAAACAAGTAGCGCAATGCCCACACCTTGAAGAGATGCGGGCTCGCTGCAAAAATATCAAGGTCTGTAGCTGTCGAACATAGCGGATTTATGTGCCGCAAAGCTCGGGTAAGCAGACTCCCCCGACTTAGGTTGGAGTCACTTTAGAAAAACGATCATAAGAAAGAAATTACTTGATGGATCATGAATAGAAGAATTGTCGAATGATCGCATTGAAATTTGAAATACAAAACATTATAACCTCATTTTGTAAAACAATTAGATAATTATGAATAGTTATTAGATACCTAGTTGGAGAACTGAAAAAAACTCACTTATTCAGCAATATCGACGTTTTATCTCAAAATACGAAACCCTATCTAGAAATTGTAAACACATTTGTGTACGTAATAACGTATGTAATAACATGCTTTACCAAATCTATTATTTCGTTTTTTTTTCATACATAGGTATATCCGAAGAGAAGCTACCATAATATAGAGAAGCACAGATCCGAGCAATGGCAGCACTCAATAAGTGCCCCCCCAGAATACAAACAATTATATTAGGGATTCTAGACTGCGAGAAGCACGACTGAATAATCGTACAATACAGAATTTATCCGTCTTTCTCACACATGTCTAACAGGGGTGGTTGCACTGTGAGTTTGGTGTAAATTCAGTTCGTTGAGAGCGCGGTTTGTCGCGCCGCGCTCGTACCCGTTTTGGGACATTACCTACTGATCATTGACTACAAACTTTTCTTTGTTTATACACAAAATTCTTATCAAAAGTTGCTTAGATTTTCGTGCTGATTCGCTTACTACTATAATGTCATATTTAAAAACTCACCCTGTATATTGTGAATAAACAACATTCGCGATATTTTACCTACTGTTAAATGGCGAAGCGCACTTAGCGCTTTTTAATAATAATGTTCAAAATATCAAAGAAAATTGATTCATCCACTTCAAGGATGACGCTAATAATAAAGTCACGGTGTATATGGTATTAACAAAAAAGTCACGGTGTATATTATATGTATAATATGTGACAAAAAGTCAAGGTGTATATGTGAGACCTCGTATGGCATACCTACCAAAAAATAGTATTTGCCTATTTACTCGATTGCCCACCAAAATAGGAGTGTAATGAGTTCATGGTTCTTCTATGTATGTATTCCGTTTCTTTATTCCACCGTAACTTCTAAACGCTTTACCCGATTTACAAGTGTACATTATTGTTAGAATCGTTATGTCGACACGAGTAGTTGAAACTTCCATTTTTTTATAAATTAACATAAATATATCGTGTTTATTGTCAAATGAAAGGTGTGATTGAGCACCCATTCTGGAAATATACATGTTTCTATATGGCAGGACTATTTTATTTATATTCCTATTCTAATTTTGACTATTTTAATTTGTTTTTTTTTTCTTTGAATTTATTTGCTGACATTTTAATTTTCCACTTTTAACTTTAAGTATTTAGTCATTTTTAATATGGTTTTGCAAACCTATAATTTTGTGCATACATGGAATATATGCCATTTTTATAAACACGGTATTGTTGCAAGCACATTCAAAAGTAAATGTTTACATTAGAACAGGTCCCGGCCTAGTTATATGACGTTGCCACTAGACTATGCGATGTATTCTTTTATCTGCCTTTGATTCAATTTTGTAAGTATTTTTGTGCATAATTCCTACGCTTAATTTGTTTACTCCTATTTCATATTTGCGTTACTAATATACCGTGAGGCCTCATCGCTAAATAGGAACAATCTACGCACACTGATAGAGGCGCTCACGGGCATTGTAGCCTGAACAAACACATGTTCAACCTCAAGCTCAGAGACACAAAAATGTGCAGGTTCTGTCAAGGAGCAGAGGAAACTCCCCAGCACCTCAGGTGCGAGTGTGGCCCGCTGATGCGTAAAAGATACACCCACTTGGGCGGTCATTACCTCCAACCTGAGGAGGTAAAACAATCTGGCGCCAAAAGCCTGCTGCGGTTCTTAAATGACACAAGGCTTAGCGCAGAACTATAGTAGGTGGCGAACACAATAGATCAGCAATGGTCGCAGTGTTACAAGGAGTAAACAAATAAATTAAAAAAAAACACAAATATTTCATTAAAAACGTCATAAATAAAATAGTTCACTTTCTGTAACCCCAGTCGTGTTTTTATTATATTTATTATTATTATATATATTATATTTTTAATATATTTATTTGTTTGTTTGGTGTAAAATGCTCAGTATTGTTCTGTCTATGTCACGAAAGATCAAATTTCTTAGTTTTCCCGTAATTCTCATTGCAGTGGCCTCTTGTTGGCATGAGCTGAGGGCTTTATCCAATGCCTGCGCCGCGCATCTCGTAGGCATCTTACATGCTTAGTAATAATTCCTCGCTAATAACTAAACTATTTGACAGTTAGTTAGTTAGTTAGTTTTCCTGAGCTATTTCCTGCACTTGGCCTCTTGATTGGGCCGTTGTGCGTGGCTCATGTTTCTATTTATGTTACTCCAGCCAACCCAGGCTGTCCCAGAAGGTTAGCAGCCTGTTTGGGTCGCTACAGGCCTCCGGGACAGATGCTGGAGATTGTAGTATTTTTGCCCGTTTCTCTGCCACGCTCCTGCATTCCATGAGCACATGCTGTGGCGTTTCTTCTTCCTCCATGCATCCTCTGCATAGAGGGCCGTCTGTCACAGCTATGGTAAACAGGTGTTTGTTTAGGGGACAGTGGCCTGTCTTAGTACCTATGACTTTACGGATTTTGTCCCTTTTTAATCTGGTGAGGTTGCGGGCAAGTTTTTTAGGCGCTTCCGGAACCGCGTTCTTTGTTTGCCTGCATCCTGCGTTTTTTTCCATTCTTTAAGGTGGGTTTCGTCGGTGTTCCTGCGTAGCCATGTTTTTATTTGGGCCTGGGGTATGGGCATCAAGGGTTCAGGTCCATATACTATTTCATTTGATCCCCTTTTGGCCAGTTTGTCTGCCGCGTCGTTGCCCAGTGAGTCGCTGTGCCCCTTAATCCATTGCAGGGTCACTCTATTTGACCTTGCAATGGATTGAAGCGCATTGTGGCATTCCAGTACAAGGACAGAGGTTATAGTATTTTTCGCTAGCGCTTGTAGCACGGAGGCACTGTCGGAGACAAATTTCAAGCTTAGGTCTCCGACACCTTTGGCTGCAACTGACTGTGCTGCTCTGGTGATGCCAATGCATTCTGCTTGGAAGATCGTATTTAAATTGCCTAGGGTAGTTGATATTTTGATGTTTAGATCATTTGAGAAGACGCCGGCTCCGGTACCTTGAGTAGAACTAGAGTTGTCAACTACAACGGGCGAACCCGTCACCTAAGGAAGTTTTAACGAAATGTTCGTTCTATCTCCCGTGAAGTGAACGCAGTAGACTTAGGACAAAACAGTCCACCGTCAAGCTCCGCCACATGCCCGTAAGAGGCCAACGCCTTATCCGTGAGATAACCAAGTATGTTACACAACGGGCTTACACTCACGCCCTTACTTCCAGTCATTCGACTGGTTACGAGTTCGAGGTCGCTTGCGCGGTTTTCTCTCTTACGAAGCATTGAAGCGGTGAAACCGAATCTATCGCCGACCACGGCATCCTTTGCCCGGCTGTTCACCCGGAATCGGGTAGCTGACGGTCGTTTTAAGAGCAGTCGCCGTAAGGTCAGCGACCACCCCCGCTCTAAAGAAAACAGTACTGCTTCCAGACTGGTCAGAGTGCACAATCGATTGGCTTATACCGCATGGTGCGCAGATCGTCCAGGAGCGCCAGAAGATTGACTCATAGAGGAAACTAGTCCTAAGGCTACGGGCTCCTGCTTCCGGGCTCCTGCTTCTGGGCTCGCACTTCATGGGTGGAGGCCGCCGGATGGGTTGACCCGTGAGTGTGACCAACCCTGAACAAAATGGGTCTTCGTGGCCAACTCAGCAAGGGCCCATTAGCTCCTACAAAAGGTACAATTATTCTAATGTCGATGTTACGTGATAGAATCAGTCAAAAAGCAGAAACACTAGTTTGAGTACGATACGCCTTTTGGGAGACAGTGCTGAGACATATCCCTTGGTTATTTAGTCTTATTATTCTCAAATTACTGTGTTGCAATATAAATATTATTTCCCAACTCGTAGGATCTACTCTTATTTGCCAGACTGTATGAGGTCTCACATATAGAGCGATGATATTGTATTGTACAATGATTTATAACTGTGTAATGTTTCTAGGGACTATCGATGTTATAGTTAATTTGACTGTTTAATCAGAATTTTAATTACGTAGATACCTATATAATAAATAAATAATTTTATTAAAATTTATTGTTTTCATTTCTTTGATATTGGCATGATTCCTCAAGGTAGCAACACTGATTAAGGGTACAGTAGTACAGACAGACTGAGCCCACATACGCAATGTATTCGACGCAACGCTTCCATTTTGGTGTGCACGTTTGGCCCACGTATGCAACGTATTAATATTGTTAGTAATTATTTACAAAATTGACCAAAAAGTTGCAGCTCAGTGTTTTGGCGCGCGAAGACTGGCTTTCGACCAATTAAAACTATATAGTGTGGAAAAAATCCATGCGGTTACGCACCGCAGCCAATCTACAGCACAGAAATTAAATCCGGGCGAATTTTTTTTCTGTAACGCGCGCGTTTTCATGGTATTCTAGTTCACAGATTTTACGAAAATAAAACGCACGGAATTTTATAGCAGTGCGCGATTAGCCTGTCATCTGTTTTCATGCAAATTTAAGAGGGTACCGATGACATTATACGTTGCATGCGTTGGTACGTAACCTGGGTCCCATCAAAATTGCAGAAGGCAAATTTGCAGACGGCAATCTTGCAGACGGCATTCTTGCAGGCGGCAGTTTTGCAGAAGGCAATCTTGCAGAAGGCAGTTTTGCAAATGTCAAAATGACCTAACCTAACCTAACAGAAAAACTTAAAACATTTTTTTTAATGTTTAGTTTGATGTATAAAAGTCATCCACTACAAGGATGCCGGTAATTAATGTCACTTCGATTTTAGGGAAAGAAAAACCTAACCTAACAGAAAAACTTAAAAACTGTACTGATGGCTGCCGTCTGCAAGGACGCCGCCTGCAAGGTTGCCTCCTGCAAATCTGCCCTCAACAAATTTGGAGCTGTCAAAAGTGACATTTGTGCAAGTTTGCCGCCTGCAAAACTGGCGCCCCCCCGTAACCTCAGTCTGTCTCTAGCTTTAATTTCTCACGGTAGCAACACTGATCAAGAACTGTCAAACTTTTGCTGTCAAAATTTAAAATTTTCTGGAGAATGGCGGCTTCTGTAGATTTGTCGTATTTTCAAACCGAAAATTATGCAGCAAAGCCGGTGTACATCGTTGAAAACGGCGTCAAATTCGTTACGGAATGTTTCATAGGCTTCGATTCGAGCGACGACGAAGATCCCAAGGTTGAAAAATCGACATATTCTTGCGATTCTTGCCACGAATGTTACGTTTCTAAGCAATCGTTGCTGAAGCACATTCGACAGTGTCAGAAAAGTTGTTTTTTCTTTAATTGTACCGAGTGCGGCTCGTCGCACAAGTCGAAGAGGCGATTGCGGCAGCATTTCATATCCAAACACGCCGATTTCCTACCATTTTCCTGCGAAACGTGCCACAAATCGTTCAGATATCGATCCACAATGATCCAGCATCGATTAATCCATCAAAGCGTGAAGACTTATACCTGTGACGAGTGCGGTAAATCGTTCGTACGCACGTCCGATCTAACAAAACACATTAAACGTCACGAGAAACCCAATTTTCGAACGAAAAACAGAATCACGGATCTGTCTAAATTGGAAACCTGTCCATTATGCTTCAAAAACGTCGTAAATTTACACATCCACATGTATACGCACTCAAAAATGGAGGATCTATCTTGTAATATATGCGCAAAGGTGCTTAAATCTTTGCAGGCGCTGTACGCACATGTCAAACTACATACATCCGAGAAATATATTTGCGATATTTGTTCTAGAGAATTTAATAGAAGGGCAAATATGTTGTCGCATAGGGCTCTACATTCGAAACCTACCTATAAGCCGAAATCTTGTATCAATAAACAATCTTTATATATCTTTGTTTTAATATGGGAACAGCGGAGATTGTGGCCCCGAAACAGAAATATTACCGAAAGAAATTCGTCTATGACTATCCCAAGATTCTTCACGGTCTCTGAATACTCAATATCACAGTATAGAAACAGAACAGTAGACGCACTCTCGAGCAACAGCGCATTGGGGAGATAGGGTGCGAGGCAAATGAGCTGAGGGGTACGTCTCGACCAATGCCTTTGGTTAGCGCTGTGCGAAGGTTGGCGAATTTCTCAAACTTTTGAACATCTGCTTTGATGGGGTAGTATACCTACATGTGGTGGCTATTGGCGAGTCCTTGGACTTTAGACGTAGCTCGCTTCGTTTTCAATTTTGTTCTAAGTGATGAAATTGAATTACTGTGGTAATTTGTGATAATATTCAAATTTATTTGGAGGGGTGGTAAGCCAGTTGTTACTGAAACTTTTTTTTATCACGTATCACAGTAGTTTTTTAGTATTATTACCTTAATGCATAAAGTAAACATGAAAAAATACAAAAAAAAACTGAGTTTTCAGGAAAGCTCGGGAAATGCGGATGGTTTTAACGATCAGTAGTAATAGGCAGGTAGGTTAACGCTCATATAACTACTACTTTATCGATTGTATCCTATTTTAAATTGAAGAAACACAGTTATTACTATGAAAAAGGCTTTATCATCTATCTATCTATGTATATAATCTTTATCTATCTAGGTCATAAATTTATAAAAAACAAGCATAAAATAAATTTCCATCACAAGCTTATTTGTAAACACCGTTTTGAAGACATAGTGAAAGTTAATTACGCTAATACGAATTAAAATAGAAAAGCACTTCAAAATTATTTTTTTTGTTTTTTTTGTTCCTGGTTTATCGGCAATCAGTCGAAGGACTATGAATCGATGTGGTGACATAGTTTAATCTCTTGCAGAATGTGCTCCCCAGCGAGAGCATCCACTCATCCTTAAGGCCTAGAGCTACTGTCTGTCTTGCAGCTCTAGGATGTTGTGTCGCTTCAGTCGTTTTGCGTAGTTCTGTGTCATCAGCTGGCGTGCTAATTTGTTAGGATGATTAATTAGCCGCTGCTTATACCTCTCTGATGTGTTTCGGATTTCCTCCTTTACTGTGCTCATAGACAGGTTTTGATGTAGTTCATTGTTGGTAATATACCACGGTACATTTGCTATTGATCTCAAGATCTTGTTCTGTAGTCTCTGTATGACATTAATATTTGAGTCGCTAGCGCTGCCCCAGAGTTGGATACCGTAGGTCCATATCGGTCTTAGAATGGCCTTGTATATAAGGAGTTTGTTGTCCAATGATAGCCTGGAGTTTCTCCCTAACATCCAGTAGAGTTTTTTATGTCGGGTTGCAATCTCGTCTCTTTATTTTTATATGGTCTTTCTATGTCATGCGTCGATCAAGGTGCAGTCCCAGGTATCTTACGCAATCTCTGTGCGGCAGTATACTATCTCCAAGTTTGACCGGTGGACAGTTTCCTAAAGCACTTCAAAATTATGATCATAATATAATTATCTATGCACCGAAACACTGTCAAATGATCACTGCGGCGATTGGTAAACAATAAGCAAAAGTTATCTGCTCGTTAATATTTTTAAATTGAGGGAATTCCTCATACTTTTTTTTGATCTTTATAACAATGGTCGTTGTAAATGGGTTAATGACTTTGTTAAAAGAAGACATTAAATGTGCACATAGACAGTCGCTAAAATTGCCAGACTAATGTTATAAAAAACTATCCTCTTTCTCTGCACTCTACAGATTAAAATAGTAACTAGCTGAAACCCGTCTAACTCGACGGTCAATTTATTGACCATAATGTTTCAAAAATAAACAAAAACATACTTATTATTTATGTACAAATAATAATTGTTTGGATTAATTCGATTGGTAGACATAGGTATTTGAGCAAGGATAATATTTTCGTGCTACCCACGTTTTTGTAAATTGCCACTAGATGGCGCTGCAGCAGCTCAATTTCTATACCGTTCAATCGCCGTGAAATTTTATAAATTTGAAAGTTGAATGAACGGCGATTAACATAGGCTACTTAGGAAGGGGAGAGGGAGAGATGGAGGAGTGTCAAGGGGAAGGAAACAGATACCCGAGCATCGTCGGGTAACATTCCTACCATTATCATATATGTAGAGTTTATGGGCCCTTGCTGAGTTGGCCACGAAGACCCATTCTGTTCAGGGTTGGTCACACTCACAGGTCAACACCCATCTGGCGGCCTCCACGCATGAAGTACCAGCCCGGGCAGGACTCTGGCCTTAAAGCTAGTTTCCCCTAGGAATCAACCTACTGGCGCTCCAGGATGGTCTGCACACCGTGCGGCGTAAGCCAATCGACTGTGCACTCTGACTACCAGTCGAGGGAGTCTGGAAGCAGTACTGTTTCCTATAGAGCGGGGGTGGTTGATGACCTTACGGCGACTGCTCTTGAAACGACAATCGGCTACACGATCCTGGGTGAACAGCCGGGCAAAGGATGCCGTTGTCCGCGATAGATTTGGTATACACCGTTTCACCACTTCGTCAGGGAAAGAACCGCGCAAGCGACCTCGAACTCGTAACCAATCGAGAGACTGGAGTAATCTGATCGCAATCGGAAGTAAGGGCGTGAGTGTAAGCCCGCTGGGTAACACACCTAGTTATCTTGCGGTTAAGGCGTTGGCCTCTTATGGGCATGTGGCGGAGCTTGACGGTGGACTGTTTTGTCCAAGTCTTCTGCGTTCACTTCATGGGAGAGAGAATGACTAATCGTTGAAACTTTCAGAGGTGACGGGTTCGCCCGGACAACTCTAGTAGTACCAATAAAATGTAATAATAAAATAAACAAATAATACTATTAGTCTTTTTTACTTCGTATTTTAGGTTTGTAAGAGTTCTTCAAATGTAATTTTCGGTGCGTCACCATATTGTATTTCCTATTGAAGCTCCTATTGCAAACGTCGCAGAAGTATTTATTCGGTGCCGTGTGCAACTTCGCATGCGCGTACAGCGAGACCGCCGATCGGAATCGCTTCTCGCAAATGTTGCAGCGCACCTCCTCCTCATTACCGTGTTTGTACATGTGCGCGTTTAAATTGACTACGAGCTTGAAGCACGTGGGGCACTTTTCCAGCTGTTTTCGATCGGTTACACGTTCGTACATTTTGCTGCCCGGCTGATCGTGGCGCTTTGCGTGCTTGCGTAGCTCGCTGCTAGTGTTGAACGTACGCGGACATTTATTGCAGGCAAACGGACGGACGTATGAATGCGTGCGGAGATGCTCGTTCAATCTTGTCTTATATCTGAAATTAAAATCGTATTTTTAACACTGAAGTGCAATGAGTTTGGAGTAAGATACGGTAAGGGCGGTAATGTAAAATGTTGCAGTTGTTAAATATACAGACTAGAACGTTTGCAAAATTGCATACGATTCATCTTCGGTCTACATAAGTATGATAGGACACAGTTAAAGTGGTTGCCAGTACGACGAAGAAGAAATGTTCATATACTTGCTCTTCTCTATCGTGTACCTACACAATCAACACCATCCTATTTCCACAAACTTTCCAAACCATTAAGATCCCACGGTCTTGTACTTCGGTCAGCCTCTAACAGTTTACTAAAAATTCCTTGTCATAATACTGATTTCTTTACCTACTCTTCCTGTATCCATGGCGCAAGGCTCTAGAACAGTGGTTCCCAATTAGTTTTACGTGCGTACATCTTGAAGAAAGAAAACTCGCGTTTCCCTTTTTGCGGGAATGCCGAATAAACATTAAATCAGTTTTTCTAAAACATTTATTACCATCAAGATACAGTTCTAATGATGGTAAAATCGGTTAAATGTGATCTTGCAAATACCGAGATTGAATTCCCTAGTCATAATGCATTGCATACGTGGTACAAGTCTGTCTCTACCTTAAATGACCGCAGATGGGTGAACACACAAATCGTGTATAATTTTAATTTTCAAAAATCGGTTGTGTCACCCCAAGACTTTCCCGGAAAGTAAACAAGCCCCCCCTGCCTGAAAGCGGAAAGAGCTGGCGGCAAAGGTCAATGACACTGACATTCAAAGTTGATGCGCAATTACGTTGAAAAATAGTTTAATATACACCGTGAGTTTTTCATTAGTGACATCCTTGTAGTGGGTGAATCAGTACGAGCAAGTAAGCAACTTTTGATATTAAATTGTTAAAACAAATAATATAATAAAATTATTTTAAAATAACATTTTAATCCAAATGATTTTAAAAAGTTTGAGAACCCATCAGCTGTTTCCTTGACAATGCTAACGGCCTCGGTCTTTGAAGTTGGCGACTATGAACGGCGTTCTGTTGAACACAATAGTCGCGTGGCAAGGCCGTAGATGGCGCTGCGCTATTATTTCTCAACAGATTATTTGGAACACTTGGGACATTTATATTGGGGCACCACTATTGAACCTTTTTAAAAACGGAATAGATGTTACAAATAAAGTAGGGCCTAGAATTTACGGAATAGTTAAAAAACAGTAATTTAGTTGAATAAGAGAAAAAATCACAGATTGCTATCTAGCGGTTGCGTTGTTTACTTTTAGTTAGCATACAACTGCATTTCATAATAGTCTCAAGCGTAATTAATAGATGGCAGTAGTAGAATAAAATGAAAAAGAAAATACACAACGATTATGCTATATTACCGATGCACAAGCACTAAATCCGCACTAAAAGTATGTGGTATAGTAAAAACACAAGAAATTAACTGGTAACGTACGCATTATTTCTGTTTAAAATACACCATGGCATATTTAGACGCATGCGCCTGACGGGATTAAATATCACTTTTATCACTAATCACTTCTAAACTAATTATTCTTTAATTTCACAATAAACGACAGTCCAAGAAATATTATTATGCGTAAAAAACGGCTCGCGATTCGACTGCCCCTCCGCCACGGCGACTGGTGACCTTGGTACTGTTAACACTTGTAAACTCAACGCATAAGTAGGTCGACATGAACAGCTGATCATCTTCTCAAGCTGTAGCTGTTATAATCAAAATAATATATATATATATATATATATATATATATATATATATATATATATATATATATATATATATATATATATATATATATATATATATATATATATATATATATATATATATATATATATATATATATATATATATATATATATATATATATATATATATATATATATATATTTTAATAATTTAATATCAAAAGTTGCTTACTGGCTCGTACTGATTCACCCACTACAAAGATGTCACTAATTAAAAATTTACCCTGTATTTCTCAAGTTTCCTGTAAAGTTTCCTTTTTCTCAAGTTTCTCAGATGTTGCCTTTCTCGACATCAAGGAAGATCTAGCCACCAGGGTAGAAAGGCTGCAAAATGTCTGCATTCGATTCATTTATGACCTAAGAAAGTTTGACCATAATACGGAGTACAGAAGGAGACTTCACTGGCTGACGACCCGAGAAAGAAGAGATACGAGAGTCCTAGGTTTGCTTTTCAGAATCCTAAAGGGGGCCGCTCCGAACTTTCTTATAAGTAGGTTTAAACCTCTATCTTCTCTTGGCTGCCCTCTGAGTTCTGAGGACAACCTACTGCTCTCGATCCCTGGTCATAGTAGTGATTTCTTCTCGCACTCCTCCATACATGGAGCCCGTCTCTGGAATGCTTTACCCGTACGTCCGAGTTTGTTTTGCTTCAAACGCAGGCTCAAAGAACACTTGAACCCACGCTTATAAACTTTTCTCTATTCCCTCCCCCCCCCCCTCTTGCGTCCCCTGCGTCATTATAGGATTATTGATTGTTTTCTTCTCAAATGTATTGTTTATATTTTATTTTCTGCTGAATGTAAATGTTTAAATTGTCTTTATAAATGTAACTTATTATTTTATATTATTTTCACCGCGTAACATGTTATTCCACTAGGTTAAGGTTAGCTGTAAGATATTGCCTTTAGGCAATAAGCTCCCCTTTTTGAATAAGAAAATAAAGCGTTTATTATTATTATTAAATTTCAATTAAATAAATGCATTTTTTGATGCTACATAAATGTTGTAATCTTACTTTCTGGGTGACCCTCGTGATATAAAAATGGCACTTACCTAAATTTTCTATGACACTGATCACATGGAAATGGTCTTATGTCTTTGTGATACATGGTATGCTGTTTTAGTTGCCATTTGGAGCAACAAATCTTGCCACAACGGCTACAAAGAAAGCTCAAATCCTGAGGCTTGCTGCTGCAGATTTTTATATGTTTATCAAATATGGCCTTTTTAGAGTAGGACAATCCGCAGGCATCGCATATGAACTTTGTTGGAAGTCTGCGAAAAAAGTATAAAATTTAGGACATTTTATCATCGAAATATTCTCCTAATTTTGTTACCAGTTGAAAACAACTGCATTATATGAACCTATTAACCCCTCAAGCGGCGGATGTAAATCTTGGCTGTCACCTGTCATTTCTGAGAGTTGAAGGTCAAAAATATAGCACTTAAAAACGATCATAAGAAAGAAACTACTTGATGGATCATAAAAAGAAGAATTGTAGAATGATTGTAGATGAAATTTGAAATATAAAACATTAAAACCTCATTTTGTAAAACAATTAGATAATTATGAATAATTATTAGAAAGTTGGAGAACTGAAAAAACTCACTTATTCAGCGATATCGACGTTTTATCTTAAAATACGAAAACCTATCTAGAAATTGTAAACACATTAGTGTACGTTATTACATGCTTTACCGAATCTATTAGTTCGTTTTATTTATTTTTATACATATATTCGAAGAGAAGCTACATAATATCCTAAGAGACGCACAGATCCGAGCAATGGCAGCACTCGACTAAGTGCCCCCAGAATACTAAATTATATTAGAGATTCTAGACTACGAGAAGCACGACTAAATAATCGTACAATACAGAATTTATCCGTCTTTCTCACACATATCTAACAGGGGGTGGTTGCACTGTGATTTTGGTGTAATTTCAGTTCGTTGAGAGCGCGGTTTGTCGCGCCGCCCTCGTACCCGTTTTGGGACGTTACTGAGCATTGACTACAATACATCGTACCCGATTCGGGACGTTACTGTCTTGAGGGGTTAATACTTAACAGGAATTAATACTAAATTCGATCATTGTAATGGTAAATGTAATAGAAGAAATCCTCGGAGGCCCAATAATTAGAATACTTAGAAGAAAACAAATTTATAAAAAGTAAAAAAATAGTGTTTAACCCTTTATGGTGCAAGTTTTTTTTATATATTTTTAATTGCTAACAGGTAATACGACGAATATTTTTAAAAATCGGTAAAATTATTTTAAAAAATCATATTTTAGAAAAATTATTTATTTTCGAAAAAAAAACATTGTGATGCAGAAGAGCATCATGGTGTTAAAACATACCAAAAGTTAGGAAGTATGAAAAGTTTGAAAACAGTTATTCTTGTTAAAACATAAGTTAAGGCTACACTACATTTTTGACATTCGGTTTACGCTGTTCCTTTACATCCTGGATGCATCTCAGCCTTTTTTCAGTCCATATAGACCAGTGTCCTAATTGATCCAATCTTACTTTTTTTGGTGGAACATACTGACATGGCCCTTTCCTCTTTTTAACCTGGATTAGTACTTCTACATTACCCGTTTTTGTATATGTCTGTATATTTTGCAGTGTCTCAGCAATTTCTAATCGAAAATCAGCAAACCTTAGCACCTGCTCCTTTATGTTGGTGACAGCATGAATTCTTCTATATAACAGCCATGCATTACATATTGTCATATCAAGAAAATGAGGAATATATTAGGTGTTGCTACCTCGCCTATTTAAAAAAAAAAAAGACCCAGACTACAAAAGAAAAGACCAGACCCAGCAAATTCGATCATTTTAATGCTAAATTAAGTCTTTTTTTGTTATTATTTTATTTTTGAGTATTTTTAAATAGTTTTTATGATGATTTAAAAAGCACCGATCTAACCTACTAACAAATAGGTGTTTTTGAATTATAAAAAAAAAACTAACCTAACCTACCGAAATGTAGGTGTTTTACACTTCTTTAACCCCTAGAGCCCCAATTGGCCGATATCGGCCACAACACGATTCAGCGTGACGGCCCCGTTTTAAATTTATTTTAGTTTAATTTGTTTTATTTTATTATGTTAATATATTTTATTTTAATTATGGATACAGTGGTTTGGCAGTAATTAATGTTTTGGTGAGACAGTGTCATAAATCTATTTTTTTTACTAATTTTTACAAATTTTTTTTGGGTCATCAACTTGTTAATCAGCTGAGGGGCCGAGGCCTGAAGGGTTAAATGTCTCTTATTTATTGAGTACGACAAATAATAATTGCAGTTTCAGAATCAGCGTGGTGAATATAGTCAGGTGATGTTAAAAAATCTAAAATGTAGAACTGGTAGCAATACCTAATATATGTATACCGAAAATGATAAAATAGTCGTATGAACCAACGTTTGCTAACTCAACCTACTGAAATATAGGTGTTAGACGCTTCGTTAAATGCCTATATCTCGCTTAGTTATTGAGGTCGAGAAAATATTATTGCAGTTTCGGAATCAGCATAGTGAACAGTGGGGTTACGTTAAAACATCAACAATGTAGAAAAGTTACCAATCATAGAATAATACCCTCCACGACAATAAACAATACATACAGGACAGGCAAACAATACATACTTTTTCTCATAAACTTCATCTTTCTTTCCGCAGTCTTCGACACCGCCAAAATCGCCTTCAGAAGCGCTAGAAGCTGAATCGAAACCTATAAACACTTCAGATATATAATTCACGACCGGATTTCCAACACTGTTTTTTTTTAATCGACCATTTTCATTTATAAAACTTTCTTCGTTTGTTTTGCAGCCGTCGAAGTCATCAACGGTGAAATTTCTCAAGTTTTCAAGAATATCACTACACATTATTCGTCTATTGAAATTGTAAAACAGGCGGATAAATACATTAAATATTAAATATATAAACAAAAAATAACTAGAAAACCGAAAATCAACTTGACAGCCGCTTCGCACAGTTTGACATTTAAGTGTTAAGTGTTGCCATTTTATGACATACACTACAAAATGAATAAAAAAACTAGAATGATTTTCATAGGTAATACATATCGTCATGTGAATGCAGAACTAGCCTAACTCCAAAAATCTCGTTTTTGTTTTTTTTGCAGAAAATGTTGCCATGAAGTCTATATTTCAATTCAGAAGCATTGCAAGTCCGTAAATCCTAATAGAAATACATGCATTTATTACAATACAGAATAATCCTATCTGGGGAGTAAATTTTATTTTTAGTGCAGAAAAATCCTAACTCCAAGAATGAGACTTAGGATGGTTCTGCATTGACGCTGAATTGAAAGTTCAATATTAACATTATTGGCTATGGGACATAGGATAGACGTCAAATGTCATTTTCTTGTAGAATCTGTTTGCGGCACTCGCATTTCCAGTTTATTTGATTGAAAAGTGTGTTTTTAATAGTAAAAACGGAATAAATAAATGGTGCACATTATAAATAACTTTATAGAGAGAAATGGAGGAGGATTCTAATCAACAAGCACTAAGTAAGTTGTGTTATTAAACTAACCTAAAAATTATTATTGTTATTCAGATATCTAATTAAACCCACGTTTTCCACCTATAATATCATTGCATATTTATTACAGTAAAGAAATGTGCAATGGAGGAACAAAAACAATTTACTAGAGGAAGAATGTTAGTTGATATGGCACTTTTGTCGAATGAACATGAATCTTCTGAGATTATGGAAATTAAAAATTCTACATCAGTCATTGAAGAAAACGCTTATTGTGCTGAAGCAATATTACCGAACACTCTCCATGATCATCCCTATTACACTATTAGAACACACCTGGCTTCTACAACATCGGTAATTCAACATTCTCCAGATACCATCGAAAGAATAATTGATTATGCGGCGGATCGATCAACGGCTGATCTTAACCTTGATAAGCTGCCAATTGTTGCAGTCAATATTGCCCACCTGGCTTCTACAGATGAGGTTCAGGATATTTACGACTCTGTCTCGTACTCAACGTCGGTCAATCAATATTCTATAGTAACCATCGAGGAAATGATTGAATATGCTGCGGATTGCTCAACGGCCACACTTAGCATTGATCAGCTACCTACTGTTGCAGCCAATATCACCCATATGGCTTCTACAGAGGAGGCACATGACCTCCACGACTCTGTCTTGTACTCAACGTCACCCATTCGAAACTCTACAGCAACCATCGAGGAAATGATTGACTATGCTACGGATTGCTCAACGGCCACCCGCAAAATTGATCAGCCAAAAACTGCTTCAGTTAATATTGATCCCCTGGCGTCTACAGAGGAGATACAGGACCTGCACGACTCTGTCTCCCTCTCAGGGTTTGGCGAAGGAACGTCTTCCGATGAAGAAAATGATCCCTATGCAACAAGCGGAAGCTTAGATTTGGATTTTATTCCGAACGATGTAGAATCTTCAACTTCTTCAGGTGATAGTATTATTGAAGATCGTGAAACATCCTCAGTGTCATCAGCAGGTAATGAAATTCAAAATACAAGACCTGAAAATACGAATACCCGGAAAAGACCAAGAAACGTACATAATTGGCGAAGAAATAAGATAAAGAAATTGCATAACTCAGGTATGGCTTATGTAAATTGGAAATCTGAACATGTTGCAGCAAAAATTATGAAGCCACCTTGCTCAACAACATGCAGGCTTAAATGTCAGATAAAATACAGTCATCAGCAGCGCAAAAAAATATTTAATGAATTCTGGGAATTAGGCGATATTAATCGTCAAAGAGAATTTATTTTGCGAAATCTAACTGTGAAACCGACGGCACGTCCAAGAAAAAGGAAGACTCCAGCTACTCAAGCTGAAAATTCTGATGACATTACTAATGCAGAAACAGCGAGCCGTAGAAAACTTTCGTATTTTTATAAATTTCCAGTACCAGATAGCCCATTGAGCCATATTAAGATTTGCCAAACATTTTTCTTAAACACATTGAATATTAGTAACCAGATGGTAAAAACGGTGGTTCAGAAAACACATAAGTCTGATGTGCTTTCAGCAAAAGAGGATCGACGTGGCAAAGCCCAATGCAATTCCCGGTTGACGTATGGCTTTAAAAAATCTGTGCGGCAGCATATTAATTCTTTCAAAGTTATTGAAAGTCATTATTGTAGAAAAAATACAAATAAAAAGTATTTACCATCAGATCTGAATATTAAAAAAATGCATGAGTTATATAAAATTGACTGCAAAGAAAAACAGATCAATACCGTTGCATCTTACGCAATATACCGAGATGTGTTTAATAAGGAATTTAATTTGGGTTTTTTCATACCCAAGAAAGATCAATGTGATCTGTGCAATAAGTGGAATAATTCTTCTGCAATTGAAAAAGAAGCCTTACACTGTGAAATGGAACTGCACAAGAAGGGTAAAGAATTATCTAGGGCCAGTAAAGAGCGCGACAAGGAAAGAGCTACAAATGATAAGACATATTGCTTGGCAATCTACGATTTGCAAAAGGCCTTGCTATGCCCTAAAGCCGAAGTATCTCAACTATATTATAGGCGTAAGTTATCCACTTACAATTTAACCGTTTATGATGCCGGAAATAAACAGGGCTACTGCTACATGTGGCCGGAGTCGATGGCGTCCAGAGGTGCTTGTGAGATCGGCAGTTGTATTTTAAGTTTTATAAGCCAAATGGTAGAGTTTGGTGTTAAAGAGTTCAGCTTCTACTCAGACAACTGCGCAGGGCAAAATCGTAATAGGTTTATTTATTGCCTATATATGTACTGTGCTGCTAAATATGGTGTTAAAATCACACATGGCTTTTTAGAGAAAGGACACACGCAGAATGAATGTGATTCTGTACATGGTGTCATAGAAAAGGCATCGAAAAATATTCCAATTTTCAGTCCCCAGCAGTGGTATACATTGGCAAGAACTGCATGTAAAGTACGACCGTATAAAATAAAAGAGATGGGCCAGGATGACTTTGTCGAATTAAAAGATCTACTTTTAAATACTACAAAAAATTGGGAAAAAACCGATGATGGCCAAAGGGTGAAACTGAATAATTTCAAAGTGATTATGGTTGATCCTGGATGTCCATATGAACTTAATATAAAGTATAGTTACGATGCTGAGTATATTAAGATTAATACACTTCAATTAAAACGGAGCAACCATAACTTAGTTCCTTTCGATGACTACGTTCTTAAGCGACTGAGAAATTCAGCCGTTCCTATAGCATTGGCAAAATACAAGGATTTAGTATTTTTGTGCAATCAAAAGGTGATTCCATCAGAATATCACGGTTACTTTATGAGTCTCAAATTTGCCAACAAGGTAGGACCAGGCGAATCTGAATCTGATGATAGCGAAAGCTAGAATTCATCTCATGAAAGCACTGTAATAATATTTTATATTAAGTTCGTATTATGTAATACAAAGTGTAATACAAAAATGACAACCCACAAGTTACCAATTTCAATATTGTTTTTTTTTTTAATATGAATAAAGACCTTTTTATAACTAAAAGTATTTTTCTCTATGAACCTATGTCACTGAAACTATGTATTATTATAATGAGATCCATGCCATTTATGAAAGCAGAACAAGCCTATGTCCGAAAAGTAGACTTAGGATTATTCTGCATTATAATATTCGGATCAGTATTGTCCTAACTCCCTTTTTTTCTAGATTAGTAGGGAATATAAGTTAATTTCACTATTAACGGAGAGATAGTAATCTGCAAACAACATAATATTAAAATTGTTTGTTTTTATCAATTACTTTTTTAATAATAACAAAACGAAACTTTCAAAGTGCTCTCCTGTGAAATATTGTCAATGGTGCATAGGCTAGTTCTGCATTCGCATAGCGATATTAATCTACCTTAAAATATGTGTTATTAGAAGCTTACCTTAAAAACATTTTTCGAAATAAATTTAATGTTAAAAGTCGTTTGAAGTCAAAGGAAGTAGAGATGTCAAATATCTGCTGGAATAGCTGTTACTTTTTATTCAGGGTGTTAACGTAACGGCTTCTCCTTGACCTTGAATAATTTCACAATGTCTTCACAGTGTTTTTTGCAACATATTTCGTCATACAAATAATCAAAATCGCAATGATGCGCAAACATCAATTATTGGTGGGTTACTATGCTATCTTAGTAATATAGTAACATTATCATTCCCATTTTCCACTATTGTAACTACCTACTTCATATAAATTAGTATCTGACCTTACATAAAAGTAAATTCAGACAAATTACCTATCTACCTAACTTTCGTACATGTAGGGCCATGGGAATAATGATCAATATCTATTTTTTGGTAATTCCATGTTTAAAATTTATTACCTTAAAAAATTACATTTTAGAAAAGGGCGAAAAAGTGGAAAAGTCATTGGCCGTTAATAGTATTTCTTATCACAGATCATTCTCAGCATCAACCGGTCATCGAAGGTCATCGGTCACGGTCCCCATTCCACACGGTGTCGGTGGACTTTGGTCCATTATCACCGCGTGGACCTTGAATCCCTCTACTGGATACATGTCTGTCTATTCCGGGCCGTCAGTCAGGGCCGGCTCGTCCATACAGGCAACCTAGGCAGCCGCCTAGGGCGCAATAGTTGATGTTTTTTTTATTATTTTGGAGATTTAAAAACATAAACTAATTAAAAGCGTAGTACTTCTGTGCCCTACTAGCTTAGACAGGCGAATTACTAGGTAATGAAAGGTGAAGGGTATACTATTGTATTGTACTTGTCTTATAAAATAGGACAGTATGCCCTAACGTAACGTTACTCAGCTTGGCAACCCTGCTGTACGTAGCGGAGTGCGAGGTATAGGTTGACCGCCGCAACCCAGGGTTGCGGCGGTCAACCCGCACTTCGCTACGCCCCACACTGGTTGCGACGCGCCGGCGGAATAATACAGTGAAGTGAGTGACCAACAAGTCAGTTCGTGAATTGTATTTTATTAAAATTGACATTAGTTTTATTTACATATTCCAGTCATTAATCAAAGGTTATAAAATCAAATTCTTTGTTATAAAAATTAATAAACAGTTTTCCGAACTTCCATTCCATATCATAGTTCCATACCCGGCAAACCCCACCGAAGGCACTTTAATGAGGCGCAAAATATATTTTCGCCTAGGGCGCCAAAAACCTTAGAGCCGCCCCTGTAGTCAGTGGTATGTGAATAATAGAAAATAGTCATTATATGGAGATATACTAAGTTGTCGAACAATAATATATAAGTAGATAAGTGTTTAAGTTATATAAGTAATCAGAAATTGGTAATGGTAAAACGGTTTATGGTAAAACGAAATTGTCAGAATTAAACATAACTGAGCAATATAACCATCGAAAAATACACACAAGTAATATGTCAAATTGTTAAAACAAAAATAAAACACCTGCCCTAAAAGGAAGTTCATCGGGATACTAGCAGTTCTGTCTACGTCATGATAGGTTTTGATAGATTATACAAAAAGAAAAATATTTGCTCTTAACCCCTCAAATGTGAGGCGTCCCTTAAGGGATGCCTTGGCAAAATGTATACACAAAGTATATAAATTTATATAAATGTAAATATAAATGTAAATGTGCGCCGCTTTATAGTAATCCGCTCTATAGTAATGCTATAGCTCTATAGTAAACCCCGCTCTATGTAAATGTAAATGTAAATGTAAATATAAATTTATATACATTTTGCCGTAGGCAACCCGAGCTAATCGCCATTCATTTGAGGGGTTAAGAGACATTTATTGGTAGCTCTATTTACGGTAGGTATCTGAGGTTCTTCAGTTTTATTTACTTGAAGGCTAAATCTGGTGAGCGAGTGCAACTATCGTAGATGAGGTGGCTATTAATTCACAATAATATAACAAAAACTGCTAAACTGTGCAGTTTAGCAGTTTTTTTTAATACGAAAATTGACAATGCTCTTGTTATACAGGCTATCCCGGTTCTTGACGATAAACCGTGAGGTGGTGATAGCTGAGGTCACAACTAGTCTAAAGCAAAAAAAGTTCAGGTAGAAGTCTTTTAGTTTTCGAGATATGGGCAATTCTATTTTTCGGAAATGGCCGACTCGGTTTAGTATTTTCGATGTCATGTCAACAAGATATTATAATTGTAAGAATTTGTATCTTCGGATATACCAAAAAACAAAGCTGGAACATTATTTTATGAATTTAATCTTTATTTTACTCACCTTTGACGGAAAATGCCTATAGGCATTGTTAGCGTCCAACCGGGTTAATAAAATGACAAGGTAGCTATTGAATGAAGAGGTAGCGAAGAAATAATACGCTGAATAAAATGAAGAGGTAGCGAGGAAATAATACGCTTGGCGTATTAACGATAACCGGCTATTTCTCATAGCCGTTACTCGTTACCGACGGCTTCCACTAACCGCCCGGGTCTACTAAGGAAGAATCAAAATCAGTTAGCTGTCAAGCATCGTCCGGGTCGGGTGCGCTTCTGGGGGCGTCGTTTCGAGAGATACGCGCTAGTCGTAGATTTTGAATTAGAAATAATGCTGGGAATGCTGCGTTTGAAGATGTGCCTGTCGGAGGGTGTGGGCGTAAAGCTCCGACACAAGGCGCCCGTCCATTTCGAGAGAAATAAAGGTTCTGCGCGTTCGAGCGAGAATCCTGCTAGATTCACGTTTCGCAGCGTTCTGACGAGATGGATACCGTTCGGCACGACAATCTACGCGAGCTGGTTCTGGTACAAGACGCGGCACAATCTGGAGAAGGTTTCGCAGAGCGAAATCGATTTTTATAAGACTTTGCCGTTAAGGGTGACCAGTAGGTTATGGGGACGGATTTCCAGGCTGCAGTTGCCCTCGATTTTGAGGCCGCTGGTGTATGGGACTTACGCGAGCATGTTTGGCGTCAATTTGAATGAGGCTTCCATACAAGATTTGAAGAAATACCGCAGTTTAGCCGAGTTTTTCGCGCGATCTTTAAAAGACGGCGCGCGACTGATTGATACATCAGATTCTGTATGCCCGTGCGATGGATTCGTACTGACTTGCGGCCCAGTCACATCCGACACGATCGAACAAGTCAAAGGAGTCACGTACAGCCTCGAATCCTTCCTCAATTCAACGCAAAGCGCAAATCAATCGTACTACAACACGCTCTTAAAGAAAAAATCGAATATTCTGCATCAGTGCGTCATATACTTAGCCCCTGGAGATTATCACCGGTTTCATTCCCCTTGCGAATGGACGACTGACATCCGTAAACACTTCTACGGTAAATTACTATCGGTAAATCCATCGATCGCGAAGTTAATACCCGGTTTATTCACGATAAACGAACGTGTCGTCTACACCGGCGCGTGGAAACACGGGTTCTACAGCTACACTGCCGTCGGCGCTACGAACGTAGGCTCAATCGATGTATACTACGATTCCGTGCTCCGGACGAACGTATCCAATGCACAAGAATGCATCGAAATCCCTCTAAAACCGAACGTTCTGCTGCGGAAAGGGGAAATAATGGGGCAGTTCAACATGGGCAGTACTATAGTACTAATTTTTGAAGCTCCGAAGGAATTTCGATTCGCTTTTAACGCCGGCGCGAAGGTACAAATGGGACAGCGACTCGGCGACTTTGGAAAATCATAACAGGGTAAGTTTTCACAGTTATTAAAAAATATTATCAGTAAAATATTCCCCAAACTCTCTTTTATTGAACGGTGCTTAAATAGTTGAAATCTGACCAGGGATTACTGACATACAACCTGATTACCAAATAAACCACCTCCAATGACTTCCAAAATGGTGGCCATTTTTTAAAGTATCATAATCTGTCAGTCCCATTTAAATCTGTCTGCATTGCAGCTATTTCTGAACGCTTTTATGAAGATTTGGAATTATTGCAGTATAGAAACCTTTCTCAGAAATCGAAAAAATAAAGAAATACTACTAGATTCGATCATTGTAATGCGAAATGTGAAAGAAAAAGCTTCGGATGCGTAAAATTTCAAGACCAAATTTACATACAAAAAAAAAAGTTTTTTTAAACTCAGTTTTTAAGGTTGTTTTAAAAAAAAAACTAATCAAACCTACCGCCAAATAGGTGTTAATGTATAATTTTTCAAAAAAAATAACCTACCGAAATGTATGGATTTGGCGCTTCTTTGAATGCCTATATCTTGCTTATTTATCGAGACCGAATAATGATTATCGCAGATTCGGAATAAGCGTCGTGAATATAGTCTGGTGACGTTAAAAATCAACAATCTAGGAGAGGTTCCTATACTGGAATAATACCCAGTTCTATTATGTCTTTTTCTTCTTAACCCTTAAATGGGTATTTTCATGGATGCATCTGTCTCTTTTGCAGGATTTTCGGCGACATCGACTTAAAGTACTATAACTACGAAACTACTACACCAATCATAAAAAGAACAACTGCACAATGATTGCATTGAAATTTCGAATATAGAATATTGAAATATCATTTTGTAAAACAATTAGATAATTATGAATAAATATGAGAAGGTCAAAGAAGTGAAAAAAACGCGCGACCAGATTTGGTCGACTCGTACTCAACGGATAATTGTTTCGCGACCAGATTTGGTTGACTCATACTCAACGGGTTAAATACCAGCGCAGAACTATAATTTCGTTCCATCGAGCATAGAGGTCTGACCACGACTAAGTTTGACCGGTTTTCCTAAAGGATCAGTCTATTCGCAAACATCTATCTACGGGCAAAGGTTTCCATCGACACAGACGGCCTGCCATAGTGGGAACAGGCCCCTAAAGCCTCATCGGAAGGTCGAAACTTGGACTGCCAAATATTGTTAAATAACTTACCTCTGTATGCAATTTAACCCTTCAGGCCTCGGCCCCTCAGCCAATTGTCAAGTTGATGTCCCAAAAAATTTTTGTAAAAATTTGTAAAAAAATTGAATTACGACACTGTCTCACCAAAACATTAATTACTGGCAAACCACTGTACCCATAATTAAAATGAAACAAATTAACATAATAAAACAAATTAAATTAACCCCTCAAATGTGAGGCGTCCCTTAAGGGATGCCTTGGTAAATTGTATACAAAATGTATATAAATTTATATAAATATAAATGTAAATGTGCGCCGCTTTATAGTAATCCGCTCTATAGTAATGCTATAGCTCTATAGTAAACCCCGCTCTATGTAAATGTAAATGTAAATATAAATTTATATACATTTTGCCGTAGGCAACCCGAGCTAATCGCCATTCATTTGAGGGGTTAAAATAAAATTAAAACGGGGCCGTCACGCTGAATCGTATTGTGGCCGATATCGGCCAATCGGGGCCTGAGGGGTTAATGATCATTATCATCTAAAATACGCAAGGGCCTAAATAAAACTCTGCAAATTGCTTCCTTTTTAAAATATCGCAAATTATGGATGACAATCCAGCGCCATGGGCATTTTTTTTTTAATTTTGCACAATTTAAAAAAAAAGTCTTTTTTTTTCTGGACCTGGACAAAAAATTTCAACAGTATCCGGACCCCACTAAAAATTACTTGCAGGGAATATCCCTTTAGGGAAGGGGTCAGCAATAAAATATAAATAAAAGTAGTAATCTATCCTAATATTATAAAGAGGTAAAGTTTGTGAGGTTGTAGGGAGTAATTTCTGGATCTACTGAACCGATTTTGAAAATTCTTTTACCAATAGAAAGCTACGTTAGTTGTGAGTGTCATATGCTATATATTAATCCAGAAATGAAAAGACTTTTTCGTGGTAGTCGGATTTGCAAAGTCGGTGGAAAAAACGGTCGAATGAAAATGTTTCTTACGAACGCTGCCTTAACGATGAGAGATATATGATTGAGTTCTAAAGAAAAGTTTTAGAGCTTGATAATGCCTATGTTTATTAATCATATTATCAAAAATTATAAATTCTTATCAAAATAAGTAAATTTCTTATCAAAATAAGTCTCAAGCGTTTAAAACAAAAGACTTTTCCCTTTTACTGCATAAATGGTTAACGACATAAGTATGGAACCGCGACCGTATCTCGGGTTGAAACTCCTGAAAGACAATATATTTTGGTACCAAATAATAACATTACATCTAATATAGTTTACAGAGAAGTTTTGAACAATTAAAAGAAACATAATTTATTCAGTCATAATAATTTCATTCACTCATTTAAAACCCGGTAATATAGCCAAATTGGCATGCAAATACATACATACATATTGCAGTAAAAGTTTAACCCTCCTTTTGGCATTCAGGAAATAAATCATAGCACTCAGTACTAACCGAACCACACTCATAATTTCATCACAAGTAAAAATGTTTACCGCCCAACGAAGTGGGCACGGGTCAGCTAGTATAAAATATAAATTTTAAAAATATATATAATGGGACCCGTCTAGGAAATACCCAAACCCAGAGGACGTATGTATATATGTATAATGTTCGTTATCTCATTAATTAAGTAATTAAAATACACATTATTGCGTTGGTGTTTCCTTTTTTTGTCCGTATTCATTAACATGCCAAATTCTCTCAGATAAGACCATTTTAATTCGCTCAGTGGGCTGATAGCCTACATTCTGGAATAGAAATTTGAAAAAAAAATGATATGTCACTACATGAGTCATATTTAAGAGATAAGTTTGGTCTCACATCACCATCATCATTAGCGCTACAACTCATTGTTAGTTTTGGCTTTATCAAAAATCTTCTTCCGTTCAACCCTATCCTGGGCCTTGGTCTTCCAGCCATTCAAGAATGTTTAATTAAAAATAACAACGGAGCAATAACAAACGGAGCTACGAGGCAAATACAAACGGAATCCGATTCACCGATTCCGATCGGTGAATCGGATTCCAATCCGATTCTCCGATCGGAATCGGGTCCGTCATAATAAAGGCAAAAAACATTCAACTACAAAACCTTTCTCAATAATCGAGAAAGCTACAGATTGGATTCTGGAGGTTGATTCGGTCTCTAAGCAGTATAAATTCCCTGAAAGTCTCGGATGCACAGCCCTCCGTCCAGATATAACTCTTTACTCTCTATCTCGGAAGGTGGCTCTTATTGTAGAATTAACTGTTCCATGGGAATCAAATATCCCAAAAGACCACGAGTACAAATTAAATAAATACCATGATCTTGCAAATGCCGTAACCCGGAACGGCTTCACTGTTCACCTTCACGCGGTGGAAGTTGGCGCTCGTGGCCTGCCAGCTAAATCTCTATTTCACCTCTTTAAAGATCTTGGCCTTTCCAGAAAAATAATCAACTCTTTCTTAGAAAAATTATCTAAAACTGCGATTTGCGCATCTCAAATTCTATGGTTTCGAAGGAGGAGTGAATGGGTGGCAAGGTGAACGCTCACATGTGGCAAGACAGCTGTCCTAAACCTACCACAGCCGGTTCGTAAGTCCGGAATCCACTGCTCACCCCCCAGAAGTGTAAAAAATAGTATTATGATGGGCCCGACTCCGGTCGGTGAATTCCATGGCAGCTCCGTTTGTATTTATTTATTTATTACACTTCTGGGGGGTAAGCGGTGGACTCCATACAAGTGACCGGTTATGGTAAGCTTAGGACAGCTATCTTGCCACATGTGAGCGTTGACCCGACCACCTATTCACTCCCCCTTTGCAGCCATAGAATTTGAGATGCGAAAATTGTGGTTTTATATATTTTTTCTAGGAGAGACTTGATTATTTTCCTGTAGAGACCAAGATCTTTAATAAATTAATAGTTTAAAAAAAAAACACTAAAAACACGCTTTTATAAATGCACGTAAAAACCACATCATCAAACCTTGAAACCTAATCGTGGTCAAAGTTCATTCCAAGACTTTTCTAACAAGTCCAAACACAGCTATGATACGATGTTCCATCATGAAGTTCCAGTTCATATCTTCCTACTCCATCATCAGATCAGTTCGACAGTGCCATATTATTGTATTGTCATCAGAACTACATAAAGCTGCCAATTTTCATGACGCTACGTTCCATTACATAGTTAGTTACCTACATACAGGTCGACCTAATAAAAGCGTGTTAAAAAGGGGAAACAGATTTGGCTGGCAGACCACGAGCGCTAACTTCCACTGTGTGAAAGTAAACAGTGAAGCTTTTCCGGGTGACGGCATTTGCAAGATCATGGTATTTATTTGTACTCGTAGTTTTTTTGGGATGTTTTGATACCCATGGAGCAGTCCATTCTACAATGAGGGCCATCTTCCGAAATAGGAAGTAAAAAGTTATATCTGGATGGAGGGCTGTGCATCCAAGACTTTCAGGGAATCGATACTGCTTAAAGACTGAATCGACCTCCACAATCCAAACTGAAGTTTTTTTGATTATTGAGAAAGGTTTTCTAGTGCAATGTTTTATTGCCTTTAAACCGATCCTGCACAAACCGTATTGAAGGTTTGGAGGGTACTGTCAGACCCTTGTTGGCATGAGCCACTGAGAGGTTAATTACCTCGTAAACAACAGCAAGTACTTTGTCATGGCGGCATGTGTACCGTCCTTGATCTAAGGCTACCTTGCAGCCAGCTAGAATATGTCTGTGCAAGGGGTATTGCTACAAAGGGGACATGAACTATCTTTTGAATAGCTCTTAACGAGCGAGGTTACTGGGGTCTGGAAGTGTATGCTGAAAGGCGTTTAAATAAAATTTTAGCATCTCGAGGCGTTTAATCATACAACCTAACCTTTCAGTGCATTGGAGTTGTGGTGGACATATGGAATAAAGTACCATTTGAGGTGATCATTGCAATCTCTGACAATCACTTTGAAAACAGACTCGGTTTGAACTTACAAAATATGTTAAGATTGATTGATGGGCGCTAATGGGCCCTGTTGCAGTTTGGCCGCTTAGACCCATTCGTTCAGGGTCGGTCATACTCACGGGTCAACACCCATCCAACGGCCTCTACGCAGAAGGGAGAGCCAGGGTAGGACGCTGGCCTGCGGGCCAGTCTTCCCTAGGAGACAGCCTACGGGCACTCTTGGACGGGTGAGGCGTCAGCCAATCGATTGTGTTTCCGACTAACAGCCGGGGAAATCTGGGGACAGTAATGTTTCCTATAGAGCGTGGGTGGTTGTTAACTTTATGGCAACTGCTCTTGAAACGACGGTGAATAAGTCTGGCAAAGGATGTCGTGGTCTGCGATAGATTTGGTAAACACCGCTTCATAAGGGAGAGGACCTCGATCCTGTAACCAGTCAGGAGGTAGGAGGTATCCTGAAGGTTAATTCCAGACGGAGATATTATTTCAAAGGTAGTCAGGGGCGGGGCTGCCCGCTGGGTACCTTTCCCGGTGCCTCGCCGTAAGGCGTTGGCCTCTGACGAGTAGGTGGTGTAACTAGACTGTAGATTGTTTTTCGTCCCAAGTCTTCTGCGCTCACCTCACGGGAGACAGAACAATCAATATCCTTAAAAATTCCTGAGGTGATGGGTTCGCCCTTTATAGTTGACAGCTCTAGTTGTTAAGATTGATTATGACTAACTTCACAATGATTTGATATGATCTGGACATAACGGCAAAGCTGCCTGTCCAGAATAAATGATAATAGGGTTGCGATGATTTAAGTCATTTGATTTAAATCGCGATTTAAATCAATATTTTTTTACTGCAACCAAAAAATGACAACCTCAGCCAAAAAATGTCAAGGGACTTCAGACTATAACCGAAGAAGAATTGGATATAATCAAGCAACTGCTAAGTACAGTTGCTTCATCCGCTGGGGTCGAAACAATATTTTCAGCATTCAATTTGGTGCACAGAAAAATAAGAAATAGATTAGGCAACGAGAAGGCGGCTAAATTAGTCTTCCTTTTAAAAAACTAAATTCGAACAAATTTCAAAACCAATAACATCTAAGTTACTGTTACTAATATAATAATGTAAGTATAATGTAAATATAAGTAAGTGACTGTGACTGCGGTGAAACCCATATGTTTTAATTTATGTTAATTTATTAATTTTAAGTCCTTTCTCCCTTGTTCGCTTTTTGATAAATATGACAAAAACGCTACAGTATTTCTGTTTTTAAAAAAATGATTAAAAATGTTTTTGATTTAGAAGAAGTTAGAACTTCTTGGTTTTTTTAACATTTTACAATAGTTTTTGTTAAATAAATGGCAAATAAATATGCTGCTGTGTTTTTACTTTTTAGAAGAACTAATATAATTAAGTTGATTTTTGTTAATGTTATTAAAACATATTTAAATAAATATCAATTGTATTGTGTTTTTCCTGACTTCGAAATTTAAAAATTACAAATATTTAAAAAATCTAAAAAATCTGATTTAAATCAAATAAATCCGATTTAAATCAAATTAATCCGATTTTATTGATTTTTTTAAAAAAACATGATTTTTATCAACCCTGATAATAATATATCTCATGACTGCCAAGGGCGCTTAAAAATAAGAAGAACTGATAACCTGATTCTCAATAAAGTATTACATTGTCACTATGCGAGATAAGCTAATCAAAAATGTCTCTTCCGCAGTTACCAATGAATTGTCAATAATTTTCAAATATTTACTTTCCGTATTGATTCAACATTGTCGAAAACAAATTGTTCTTTAATAAATAACGCTTGAACAATAAAGGTAGTAGGTATCAATAGAATATTTTTATCCTTAAATGAATAACAATTGACACAATAATTATAGACTCAGTAAATAGCGTGTTATCCCTAACAGAATATTAGTTAAGTATACAGCAATTATTATGTATCGATAAAGTATTATTTTTAATCACGCGATATTAATGATTCTCTTATTATTTGAAGAGTGACAGGGAAAATGATATATATTTTTTTTGTGAATGTGAGATACTAATGTCATCTTGTCGCTTGTTCCTAAACGAATCGAAGTATCTAACTCTTAACCCCTCAAGCGGCGGGTGTAAATCTTGGCAGTCACCCGTCATTCCTGAGAGTTGAAGGTCAAAAATATAACACTTTAGAAAAACGATCAAAAGAAAGAAACTACGTGATGGATCGTGAAAAGAAGAACTGTAGAATGATCGCATTGAAATTCGAAATATAAAACATTCCATCCAAAACCTCATTTTGTAAAACAATTAGATAATTATGAATAATTATTAGAAAGTTGGAGAACTGAAAAAAACTCACTCATTCGGCGATATCGACGTTTTATCTCAAAATACGAAACCCTATCTAGAAATTGTAAACACGTTTGTGTACGTTATTACATGCTTTACCAAATCTATTAGTTCGTTTTATTCATTTTCATACATATATCCGAAGAGAAGCTACATAATATCCGAAGAGAAGCACAGATCCGAGCAATGGCAGCACTCGACTAAGTGCCCCCAGAATACAAACAATTATATTGGGGGTTCTAGACTGCGAGAAGTTCGACTAAATAATCATACAATACAGAATTTATCCGTCTTTCTCACACATATCTAACAGGGGGTGGTTGCACTGTAATTTTGGTGTAAATTCAGTTCGTTGAGGTTTGTCGCGCTGCGCTCCTACCCATTTTGGGTCGTTACTGAGCATTGACTACAATACATCGTACCCGATTCGGGACGTTACTGTCTTGACGGGTTAACCTGTTAACCAGAGAAGTTCCTTTTGAATTATGGAACATACAACGGGCGTGCACTTTTTCGTAAAGACGTGCTTAGAATTAATTAAGAGACAATATTATATCTTTTCGTCAACAATCCACAGAATTTAAATCCGGCCCCATTTTTTATTCAAAGTGCGCGCGGTTCCATATGCGTCTATAGTCCACAAATTATCCAGAAATAATATTCACCGCAGTATTAAATTAAATAGTATTAATTAAAGCATGGCCTTAACCCTTGGAGTAAATGGGTATTTTCATGGATGCATCTGTCTCTTTTGCAGGATTTTCGGCGACATCGACCTTAAAGTACTATAACTACGAAACTACTACACCAATCATAAAAAGAACAACTGCACAATGATTGCAACTGCACAATGATTGATTGCAGATTTGGTCGTATCATACTCAACGGGTTAACTTCATATCAATACATGTACCGATGACTCACACATTTGTTAAATGAAAAAAACGAGTCCCGCCCATTCAAAGATAAAACATGTATTTCTAGGATGTTTCTATACGTCCTACCTATACTCGATACTGTTTACGCTTGACGTATATATATGTCATGCTCGGTTAGACAAGCTCTCCCAGCGCGCCAACCCCTTAACCCCCCACCAACCAACACCCCAATAGTGATTGTGTTGTGATTATGATCGCAAATGTACTATTTCCGTGGTATTAAAATGTCTATTTTCCAATATGATGTAGTATTTTCTTAAATATGGCAGAATTTAAAAATTATTTGTGTCGCTCGTTTAAGAGATATTCCCACCAACCAATTTCACAATGTGGTTTCGGCCCACAATGTATCTGTGTACCCAAGTTTAAGTTTTTAAGTCCAATATTTCGATATTGAAGTATGATTAACGCGCCTGGTGAACCGATTTCCACCAAAAAATTTTAAACACTTGCCATGACCAGATGATTCCTGCATGTCAAATTTCAGCTCATGGGATGAAGCGTTTGGGCGCTATTGTGGAGGAATATACATAGACACACAGAAGTGCATTCAAATACTTTCTCTGCAGGAAAGTCAAAAGCATATTATTCATATTCATTTTATTAGTATACAAGTCAGATACAGATTAGCAAACATTCCTACATATTAGCAAACAAACATTTTTTTTATCGTAAAGAAAGAATAAAAATAAAAAAATAAAAACGAAAAAAAAAACACAAGAATAATGTAAAAAGAGGAAATACAGGACGAAATGCAAAGAGATCATTAAAGACTTTAGCCATCAAAGCATTTTAGACTTCACTCGAGTAATATTCCTCCAGTGAGTAAAACGCCTTATCTGTGAGGTACCTCTTAAGGCGTCTCTTAAACACGTCTAGATATTGCGCCTGCCTAATGTGCTCGCTGAGTTTGTTGTAAACCGCTAGGCCGGCGATATAGGCTAGTCTCTCCGACTTGGATAATGCATGACTTACCAAACGTAGCATGCTACGGGATCTTGTTGGATAGTGGTGATGCACACCATTCACTTCAAAATCTGCTAGATTTCTGCGAACGAACAGCGCTACTTCCATTCGATAAATGGACGGCAGCGTCATGATGCAGAGATCTCTAAACAGAGGCCTAGCTGGCGTATCAAGCGCCACACGTGCTATTGTGCAGACTGCACACTTCTGCATAACAAAGGCCCTCTGCCTGTCGGTTGCTCGCCCCCATAACTCCGCGTTGTACGTTAGCAGTGAATGTACGTATGCAAAGTAACACATGCGTAGCGCGGATAAATCAAGAAATGAAGCGATGCGATAGAGTGCATAGCACGCTCTTCCCAATTTAAATACAGGCGTAACAGTTTTGAGTATATAGTTTTTCTGCTTCTGCCGTTTGGGGCTTCTTTCGAGGTCTTTGTGGCATTGACCCACTGGTTACATATTACGGTTATTGAAATGTCTGTGAACACTGAATAGTTTATATGTCGAAATTCCCCGAATATATGTCTGTTATCGTCAGCTGTGTTTGTACAAGGGGAAATTCTGATTAACCGGGTCAGTTGCTGCATATTTTATGAGTTCCACCTACAATATCAGGTGATTTATGTCAAACGGTGTTAAATTTTATGTGTTCTTTGTAGGCAGCGATATTCAATATGTAATAAGAAATCAACTGCCTGTTATATTTAATGAGTTCTGTGTAGGCGGCAATATTTAATATGTAATAAGAAATCAACCATGTTTGAGTCACAGTATTATAATTCAGTCAAACAGTGACCCTTCAGTAGTGGCGTAACTAGTTTAGTTTAGTTTATCTGGGCTTTTTCCCGCACTTGGCCTCTTGATTGGGCCGTTGTGCGTGGCTCATGTTTCTATTTATGTTACTCCAGCCAACCCAGGCTGTCCCAGAAGGTTAGCAGCCTGTTTGGGTTGCTACTGGCCTCCGGGATAAAATGTTGGAGAATTACAATATGAATATGTTATATTATTTATTGGTCATTATCGTTTAAAAAGTCATTCACGCTGTAATAGCATTTAATTTTGAGCCAGTGCTTTAATGTTTGTTTGAATCCTAGGTGTTGCATTGATTTGATGTTTTGTGGAATAGTGTTAAATAAAATATTTAACACAACAGAACTCGGGTCCCTTTTTACACATTTCTCTCCTCACTGAGGGACAGTTTATGAGGTTTCTATTCCTCGTAGCCCTTGAATGTACATCTCTTCGTAAGGAGTAGATATCGGGATTATTTTTAATAAATTCACAACATTACAGTATATACAGAGAGGGCACAGTCAACATAGACATGCTGGTGAAGAGCGGCCTGCAGGGAGTGTCTGGCGCTACTCCGTTTAGAAGTCGAACACAGGATATACATAGCGCTTCTTCTTCTGGAGGTTTGCTGTTAGCTCTGAAAACTTTTTTCGGTCTTGCGCCGTCCAGAAAAGCTGTTCCGCACTGGTGATCTCGGTCCACTCTCTGAGATTGCACAACCATGACTTTTTCCTTTTTTCAAGACGTTTACCCTCAATTTTACCCATCAATACCAGTTGAAGCAGCTGATATCTGTCATGCCCTAACACGCACCCCAGATATTCAATCTTGCGCTATTTGACGGTGTGATCACTTGTCCGTGGTGTGACTGAAGCACTTTTTCATTGCAAACTTTATGGGTCCAGTTTACGGGCATTCGACGGTAGCACCACATCTCAAACACTTCTAGCCGCCGCCCCGTCTATTGTCTTCTTTTATGGTCCACGCTTTGCTGCCTTACATAATCACCTATCCGGGTCTTAATTTCTTGATCGGAGTCCCACATTTCATTCAACCATGCACCGAGATATTTTTACTGCTGGACCCGCTCAAGAACTTTATCTGCTACCGATATAGTAGGTTGTAAATCAGGATCCCTGGTAATTACCGTGACTTTGGTCTTTGAAATATTTATGGACAAGCCAGACTTTTCACTGCACTCATTAACTCTGTCAACCAACCTTTGTAGGTTTTCCTGAGTAGAGGCAATAAGAACTGTCATCGGCTGTGTGTCATCATAATTATTATTATTATTATTATTACATTTACAGACAGGCAGCATAATTGCTGATATGTCTGAATATGAAACTGAGTACAACTACAATTTCTGTTTAAGGTGTCCGTCTAGTCTATTTTTGAACATATTGACACTACTCGCTTCAACCACTTCGGCAGGTAAACTGTTCCACTGGTCCACAATCCGGTTGGTCAGGAAAAGTTTCCTGGGATTCATGTGGAATCGCGTTTTCTCCAGCTTAAAATTGTGTCCTCGCAGATGATGCTTGTAGTTTCTCTTGAAGATAGAAGACAATTCGGGGCAATTGTAGCATCCGTTGAGGATCTTATATGTTTCAATGAGGTCACCCCTGGTCCGACGATCCTTAAGTGTAGGCAGCTGCAATCTGCGGAGTCGTTCTGCATATTCCAGATTTTTGAACCCCATTGGCATCTTGGTCGCTCGGCGCTGGACTTTTTCTAAGAGATCCTCGTCTTTCACAAAGTACGGATTCCATATCTGGAATCCAAACTCTAGCATTGGTCTGATGTAGGTTTTGTACAGTGACACAAATAAGGCTGGTGTGATATAGTTAAACGACTTGCGGATGAGGTCAGTTATGTACCTCATCCGCCTTTTTCACAATCTGTATAATGTGCTCACCCCACTTCAGATCGCTCACCATCGTTACGCCCAGGTCCCTTTGTTTCGTAACACTTTGTAACGGCTGTAAATTATACCTCTAAATAAATCGGCGTTTTCATTTGGGATTCAACAAGTTCCCAAGAACAACGGGACACGCGGGATCACAGAAACATAGTCACGGAACAATATTTGAAACTACATTAATAAGACAAATTACTGTTAATTTAATTACTGAATTATAGTTCTTTACCTTAATAAAATCAGTTTTTATCACTTTTTTTCTGAGTAGAACTACCAAGTGCGAAATTGGTAAGACTAAAAATACCCACATAGTGGGCTCGATTGCGTTTCGCTTGAACTAAAATCGGAAATTAGTTCGTGTGAACGAGACAGAGCAGTACGTCAGAACGGAATGAGAAATGAACTGTTGTCACTTTTCCGGATTAAAACTACCCACCGAAGATAACGCAGCTAAATCTAACGCCGCACGAAATATGTTCAAACTTATTCGGGCATCTATAATTTCGACAGGTAGCTTTGGTGCGGGAAAATCAACGATAGTTCATTGCATATTTCGTTATTTTAACCCTTGGAGTAAATGGGTATTTTCATGGATGCATCTGTCTCTTTTGCAGGATTTTCGGCGACATCGACCTTAAAGTACTATAACTACGAAACTACTACACCAATCATAAAAAGAACAACTGCACAATGATTGCATTGAAATTTCGAATATAGAATATTGAAATATCATTTTGTAAAACAATTAGATAATTATGAATAAATATGAGAAGGTCAAAGAAGTGAAAAAAACGCGCGACCAGATTTGGTCGACTCGTACTCAACGGATAATTGTTTCGCGACCAGATTTGGTTGACTCATACTCAACGGGTTAATGTTTTTTTTTTCTGTTTTTCGCAGGAAATACCAGGCAGGCCCTGCATCGCAGCACATCTCATCCGACCCACAGCGGTTTGACGAGCTACATATGAAATACGTACAACTGTGACAGTTTTGTATTAATAGTATAACGATAAGTAGACCATATTTGTATGTTTATATCGATTTATTATCGTTATCTGTTACGAATAACGGCTGTGTAGCGCTTTTGTACTCTCAATATCGATATTTGAGTGTTTTTCGAGATGGTTTTAAATCGTTTCGTTGAGAATGGTTGAAATTTTTGAATTAGGTATTATTTATAAAATTGACGACAAGGCAAATAAAACTGGACTTGATTAGCAAAGTAAGAAGTCACCTCCGTGTATATATTAATGTCTGCATAATAATTGGATCAGGAACCATTGTTGCAGAAGCCATACATTTCAACTACCAGTGTATAAGATCTCAAAAGTGTTTTAACATTTGGAAAGTTTGTTAACACAAAAAAAAACAGGGATCAGGATTAAAAAGCTTTCTTTTTCTGGCTACAATTGATTATATAGAGTATTAGTTTGCTCGATGCCGTAGTACATTTTAGCAACTAGGGTTGTCGACTACAGCGGGCGAGCTCGTCACCTCAGGAAGTTTTAACGATTAGTCGTTCTATCTCCCTGGAGTGAGCGCAGAAGACTTGGACAAAACAGTCCACCGTCCAGCTCCGCCACAAACCCGTAAGAAGCCAACGCCTTAACCACGAGATAGCCAGGAGTGTTACCCGGCGGGCTTACACTCACGCGCTTACTTCCAATTGCGACCAGATTACTCCAGTCTCTCGATTGGTTACGAGTTTAAGGTCGCTTGCGCGGTCCTCTCCCTTACGAAGCGGTGAAACGGTGTACACCGAATCTATCGCGGACCACGGCATCCTTTGCCCGGCTGTTCACCCAAGATCGGGTAGCCGATGGTCGGTTCAAGAGCAGTCGCTGTAAGGTCAGCGACCACCCCCGCCCTATAGGAAACAGTACTGCTTCCAGGCTCCCCCGACTGTTAGTCAGAGTGTGTAATCGATTGGCTTAAGCCGCACGGTGCACAGACCGTCCAGGAGCGCCAGAAGGTTGATTCCCAGGGGAAACTGACCATAGGGCCAGAGTCCTACCCAGGATCGCACTTCATGCGTGGAGGCCGTCGGATAGTTGTTGACCCGTGAGTGTGACCAACCCTGAACAGAATGGGTCTTCGTGGCCAACTCAGCAAGGGCCCATTAACTCCCTAGTACATTTTAGCAGCTAGGATTTCAAACATTAACTTACTCAACATTTATAATTCCAAAGATTGATTAATCTTCTCCTATCCATAGTAACCCAATAGTTGCCGTTCTAAACACATTATGGTATTCCGTCTCGAAATAAAATAATTATATATAAACAAACGAAATTTGAAATAGCTCATATTATTTTATCACAATGTCAATTTCCAATTTGGTATACAGGTTTAAATACATAGTAAGGCACTTAAAAAGTTAAATGGACTAATAGATGGCATTCTATCTCTCCGCTTTATTGCTGTGATCTAATCAGCTTATTGATAAAATGATATAGATGGCACTAATAATTGCACAACGTCAAAAAGCGCAAGATTGAATATCTGGGGCACGTGCTGCGGCATGACAGATATCAGCTGCTTCAACTGATATTGATCGGCAAAATTGAGGGTAAACGACGCCGTGGAAGGAGGAAAAAGTCATGGTTGTGCAATGTCAGAGAGTGGACCGGGATCACCAGTACGGAACAGCTTTTCCGGATGGCGCAAGATCGACAAAAGTATTCAGAGCTAACGGCCAACCTCCAGTAATGGAGAGGCACTTCGAGAAGAAGAAGAAATAATTGAATGTTATTATTGATATCATAAAGTGGTCAATTTATTGGCTTTTTATAGTCAATCAGTCTATATTAAAAAAAACATTCACTATGAATGTTATTATATATGGATATGGCCAAATAACTTGCTATAAGTTTGTCATCAATGCTATCAGTGCCACATGTATTTCGCTGGCAAAGAAGGGTTGCCGAATCGTACTATGGGGTGGAGAAATCTAATATAATCAATTGTATCATTTACTTCCTATTTGTGGTGTTCAGCTTTAACCTATATTTATCAAATCATTTGCAACCATGGCTTTTCAAATGTTAAAAGATTTTGGAGACAACGTCCTATAGTAATATTATTATAAAATGATTCTTAAGGGGATTGTCGGATAAAATACGTTTTTATATGAAAAGGATGTGCTATAGTGAGCTGGATTTACTTTTAAGGCTAGGAAACTGTTGAGAGACCGACCAATTCTTTTAAGAATTTTTGACATGTTTATTCCTGAATATACAAACTCTTCTCCCATATAAAAATCAATTTATCAATTTGACTATAGATTTTTTAAATGGATTTTGTACTTGCTTTAGATGGTGTTGATTTAGTTAGGCTATGACTCATTGTGGGTGTGATTACAGCACGGGCATTTCTTACAGTAGGTGAGTCAGTACGAGGAAGTAAGCAACTATTAACCCTTCGGCAACACCGTTGACTACTTAACGACCAATATTGCTCCAATAACGGCGGCTTGCTCCCGGAACGCACAGTAATATTATTTTCTAATTCGAACGCATCCTAAAATCCATACCAAATATCTCATTATTACCATAGATACATAGACAGCCGCTAAAATAATTTCACGCATCATTGAACGGATATTTCTGATAAAATTCCATTGTCAAACTTCGCTGTTCGGTCGTCCTTGTCAAACATCGGGTCGTGAACAGTTTTTTGAGTTTTTTTAGTGTTTTCAGTTGGAATATGAATATAAATATAAGTAAATTTGATTCTAAAACACTTTATCAACCGAATTCAGTGATTGTATGTACATTTTATTCCAGTTTATCTGTTTTTTTTTTGTTGAAAAATTGGGTGCGAATTATTGCTATGGCGTCATTACTAATTATTGAGTTTTTTTGCGATAAGTAACTCTAAAAATGCAAAATGTCTGCCTAATTCGTTGACAAAATACATATTATTTAGTTTTTTGTTGAAATATATGAGGTTTTCGGCGTATTTGTAAATTAATGAGGTTATATAAAAAAAACCATAATTTCACTTGTTTGAATAATATCAAAATCATCAAAATTTTTATTGGTTTTTTATGAGCATCTAAATAGTTTTGTACGTAAATAAGCAAAACAAAATATTACCTTTGATAGAGAATCTAATAAAGGTCACGATAGTATTTACAATTTCTAAATAGGGTTCCGTATTTTTCCGTAAGACAAGTACACGTTAGAAATGCCGAGTTTTTTTCACTTTTTCGAATTTCTCATATTTATTCATAATTTTCTAATTGTTTTACAAAATGGATTAAAATATTCCTTATGTGAAATTTCAATGCGATCATTGCAGTTATTCTTTTTATGATTGCTATATATAGTAGTTCCATAGTTATAGTACTTTTTGTCGAGCGCGGCGATATTGCAAGAAATTCTAATTAATTGCTGCGGTCTGCCATGAAATTATGCAGCTACTTGAAGGGTTAATAAACAATTTTGGAAAAAACATTTTTTTTTCAAATTTGTAAATTGTATTTATTGAAGAAAAGTTTTCGAAGTGTTGAGCGTGCTGCGCCATCTAGCGGTAGGTATCGCAAATAAACAATATTACCTACCGCTAGGTAGCGCATCATGCTCATAGCTTTTTATACTATTTTTAAAAAATAGTCATTTTGAAAAAAAAAATTGTTTTTACTTTTTTTTCTTCAATCAAAAGTTGCTTATTTTGTCGTATTGATTCACACATTACAAGTTATGCCCGTGCAGTAATCACACCCTGTATATTTAATAAGTATGCCTGATGCAATGTTATACTCGCGCTTAGTCTCATTGCGGCTCATCTCCACCTATTTTTTTTAATTTATTTGTTTATTCACTTATTACTAATCAATATTACAGAAAAGCCAATGCCTTGAAAAGTAAAATTAATAAAGATATAATATAATATTATATAGAAATCAGTGTAGACAGCGCTTAAACCAGATTGTACACACTCCTTCAATTCTTAGGTCCCAGCAAATTTCGCTATCTGATCTAGCTACAACTTCAAACGCTCAGATTTCCTTTCCACCAAAGGATCAATTACTACTTTTCTAGGCACGACATGAAATCATCTGGCAGAGAAGTCACACACACACAGTGTTAATCAAATGAACAAATAGAGTTGTCAACTACAACGTGCGAACCCGTCACCTCAGGGAGTTTTAACGATTAGTCGTTCTATCTCCCGTAAAGTGAGCGCAGAAGACAGAGGCTCCGCCACATGCTTGTAAGAGGCCAATGCCTTATCCGCGAGATAACCAGGTGTGTTACCCAGCGGGCTTACAATACGCCTTTACTTTCAATTGCGACCAGATTACTCCGGTCTCTCGATTGGTTACGAGTTCGAGGTCGCTTGCGCGGTCCTCTCCCTTACGAAGCGGTGAAACGGTGTATACCGAATCTATCGCGGACCACGGCATCCTTCGCCCGGCTGTTCACCCAGGATCGGGTAGCCGATGGTCGTTTCAAGAGCAGTCGCCGTAAGGTCTGCAACCACCCCCGATCTATAGGAAACAGTACTGCTTCCAGACTCCCCCGACTGTTAATCAGAGTGCACAATCGATTGGCTTACGCCGCACGGTGCGCAGACCGTCCAGGTGCGCCAGTAGGTTGATTCCTAGAGGAAACTAGCCCTAAGGTCAGAGTTCTGCCCGGGCTTGCACTTCATGCGTGGAGGCCGCCGGATGGGTGTTGGCCCGTGAGTGTGACCAACCCTGAACAGAATGGGTCTTCGTGGCCAACTCAGAAAGGGCCCCTTAGCTCCCAAATCAAATGAACAATTGATAGTACGACACGCTCACGCTCGCACATTAATTTTGCACCCCCTTAATTCGCCGCCTGGGGCAGGCACCCCTTGGTTTGTCCCCATAGATCCAAGACTGTATAGAGGCAGTCGCCATATTCTAATACGGAGATGATTGACGCTTAAACTGCTAGGATTCTAGGCGACGCTAGAAGTTTGTAGTTCGGTTCATTCCCACACAAGCTCTCAGTTTGTATTATAATTAATAGTAACCTTGGGGGCATATTATCAGTTTGTAATAATTGTCACATTATATACAACTAAAAACAGTTGATAATAGCATGACTTTTACTAACTATTATCCTGTTCAAAGAATGTGGCGTGATCGAGTTCAGTGACCTCTTGTAACTATCACTTCTGGGTTCACTTATAGATGCCCCATATAATCATTTATAAAGCGATGCATTTCAAGATTTCTACCCACTATGCCCGATGGCATAGTGGTTAGGTCACCTCATCTTACATTTTAAGGTTCCGGGTTCAATTTGCGGCTGGGCCACCATTTTCCATTGGGATAAAATTAACGGAATGACATTTGGCACAGGCCTGTTGATAGAATGCAATAAGACACACATACACTCGAAACGCACACACACATACAGGTGAGTTTTTAATTAGTGATCCTTGAAGTGGGTGAATCAGTACGACCAAATAAGCAACTTTTGATTAAAAATACTTGAGAAAATCAAAAAAACATATTAACCCTTCGGCTAATTATTGACCAAATTTGGTTGCACATCAGAGAACACCGTTGACTACGTAACGACCAATATTGGCGGCTTGCTCCCGAAGCGCACAGTAATATTAATCTCTAATTCGAACCCATCCTAAAATGCATACCAAATATCTCATTATTACCATAGATTCATAGACGACCTAGAATATTTCGCGCGTCATTTTGCGGATATTTCTGGTAAAATTCCATTGTCAAACATCATAATTTTTTTCTCGAGAAGTCATCAAAAATTTTATTGGTTTTTATGAGCTAATATCTAAATATTTTGGTATGTAAATAAGCAAAACGAAATATTACCTTTAATAAAGAATCTAATAAACATTACGATAGTATCTACAATTTCTAAATAGGGTTCCGTATTTTCCGTAAGACAAGTACAAGTTAGAAAGGCCGATTTTTTCACTTTTTCGTCTTTCTCATATTTATTCATAATTATCTAATTGTTTTACAAAATGAGATTTCAATATTCTATGTACGAAATGTCAATGCGATCATTGCACAGTTATTCTTTTTGTGATTGCTATAGTAGTTCCATAGTTATAGTACTTTTTGTCAAGCGTGGGGATATTGCAATAAATTCCAATAAATTGCCGCGGTCTGCCATGAAATTATGCCGCTACTCGAAGGGTTAAACATAAAAAATGAGTTTTTTTTTTTTTTTTTTGCTAAATTTTGAGAAACGTGACTGATAAATAAAAGTGTGACAAGCGTTGAGCGCGCTGAGCTATCTAGCAGTCGGTAAAATATCGCGAATAAACAATATTCGCAATCTTTTACCTACCACTAGATGGCGCAACGCAATTACCTCTTTTTATACCATTTTTCAAAGAATTAAACTTTTCAAATGTTAAAGTAAATCTTTTTTACGTTTTTCCCAATTTTTTGAATTAAAAGTTGCTTATTTGCTCGTGCTGATGTACCCGCTTCAAGGATATCACTAATTAAATTCTCGTCCTGTATAAACACTTCATATCGGAGTTGGTTGTAAGACATTGTCATACGATAGTAAACCCTCCCATTATGAAACCACAATGAAGAGTAGAAACAAACAAACAACTCGCACCTCAAAACGTCCTCCTCCTCCTGCGCTTCAGCCTACGCTCTTTATAATCATCATCATCAACTACCACCAAAGACTATCCAAGCTATTTCGCTCGCGTCTCCCATTTTAAATAAACAGAAATCGCGCCATCTATCAGCCTATGTAATGTAAATATTTGCGTTAATAATTAATCCAAGGTGATCCATTTTAGAGCGGCAGTTCTCTATCCCTGACATATACTGCTGAGTCAAATTAATACGAGTTGTTTCAATATTGGCTTAGTCTACCAAAGTTATTTTGTTAACTTTGAAATAAAACCCGTTTAACGGCATGTCATTGTGCTAATGAATAATTTGATTGAATGTACCTACTTTATTTGTTCTTAAATAATTGAGATCTGGTTTTCTCGATTTTTCTCTATGCATCGGAGACATGGACCCTGAAGGCTCGGATACGCACCAAAATCGATGCACTGGAGATGTGGTGTTGGCGTAAAATGCTAGGAATCCCATGGAAAGCCGCACCAACAAATCTGTCCTGGAAGAACTCGGCATCCAAGTGAGGCTTTCACCGTACGCATGAGAAGGGTCCTGCAGTTCTTCGGTCATGTTGCCAGGAGAAACCTAGAGAATCTGGAGAAAATGCTTTCCGGGGGTCAAGTGGAGCGAAGAAGAAGCAGAGGCAGATCACCGGCCAGATGGAACGACCTCATAAAGGAACTGGGCTTGTTTCCAGCCCTCGATGTCACCTGGATCTATTAGATCTTTTGTAATTACCCACTTTGTGGTTGGGTCAGTGGTCTGCTAGTAGCCCAGTACTGCTTACCAGTCCATGCAGATCACTGACCTTCAAGTTGGGTAGATCGTTGGGTTCGAGAAAGGCTTGTCCCAGTAAACTGTGTCTTTTTGCGGCGAGGCCTCGGTAGCGACCAACGATGGGTATGCTGTCTTAAGGTTATTACCACCATATTAATGTGGCCCAACTTTGGTCAACAAGTAGAGCAGGCATAGTTAGTTAGTTAGTTTATCTTGGGCTTTTTCCCGCACTTGGCCTCTTGATTGGGCCGTTGTGCGTGGCTCATGTTTCTATTTATGTTACTCCAGCCAACCCGGGCTGTCCCAGAAGGTTAGCAGCCTGTTTGGATTGCTACAGGCCTCCGGGACAGATGCTGGAGATTGTAGTATTCTTGCCCGTTGCTCTGCCGCGCTCCTGCATTCCATGAGCACATGCTGTGGCGTTTCTTCTTCCTCCATGCATCCTCTGCATAGAGGGCTGTCTGTCACACCTATGGTAAACAGGTGTTTGTTTAGGGGACAGTGGCCTGTCATAGTACCTATGACTTTACGGATTTTGTCCCTTTTTAATCTGGTGAGATTGTGTTCAAGTTTTTTAGACGCTTCCGGAACCGCTTTCTTTATTTGTAGAGCAGGCACAAAACTATTTATGTGATGATTTCATATGTATAACATGCCATATATTCAGCCATAATTTTCTTCATAATATTATGTAGACACCGCATCAAATGGGAAGTCACGACCGAGACGAACGACCGAAAGACGTGGCCGGAAAGACGATACGATTTAATAGACTTTGCTTTGCAGTACATGATCTAAATATGCATTTACTTCTTTACATATCATTAATTCCTGTCTAGGCACCCAAAAAAGGTCCCTGGGAAGCATTTTCCAGAGATCTTTTTCAGGTTAATTACAGACCGGACGGTTCAACTATATTAGTAGATGGATAAAGCGAGAGAGACTCGTCATTTGTTTCGCTTTCACCTTCCAAAAAGCCGTAGTCTCTATTCCTATTAGATTTTTAAGAAGTGATATTTTTAGTGATCACCGGCTCTAAGCTAAGCCAATTAGTTTTGTTTTACATACTTTGCCATATACAGGGTGTTTAGCAGATAAACCGACCCAATTTTTTAGGGGATTGAGGCAATTACATTTGCTGGCTTTTACACATACCTATGTCCTAGAAGCCACTTTTTTTTCTTCAATTTATTACCCAAAATTTTGCATTTAACCCTTCGGCTACGTAACGACCAAATTTAGTTGCACATCAGAACACCGTTGACTACGTAACGACCAATATTGGCGGCTTGCTCCCGGAGCGCACAGTAATATTATTTTCTAATTCGAACGCATCCTAAAATCCATACCAAATATCTCATTATTACCATAGATACATATACGGCCGCTAGAATAATTTCGCGCGTCATTTTGCGGATATTTCTGGTAAAATTCCATTATCAAACATCATTATTTTTTTTTTGAGAAATCATCAAAATTTTGATTGGTTTTTATGAGTTAATATCTAAATATTTTTGTATGTAAATATGCAAAACAAAATATTACCGTTGATAGAGAATCTAATAAAGATGACGATAGTATTTTCTATTTCTAAATAGGGTTCCGTATTTTTCCGTAAGGCAAGTACGAGTTAAAAATGGCGAGTTTTTTTCTCTTTTTCGACTTTCTCATATTTATTCATAATTATGTAATTGTTTTACAAAATGAGATTTCAATATTATATATATATATATATATATATATATATATATATATATATATATATATATATATATATATATATATATATATATATATATATATATATATATATATATATATATATATATATATATACGAAATTTCAATGCGATCATTGCACAGTTATTTTTTTATGATTGCTATAGTAGTTCCATAGTTATAGTACTTTTTGTCGAACGCGGCGATATTGCAAGAAATTCCAATAAATTGCCGTGGTTTGCCATGAAATTATGCCGCTACTCGAAGGGTTAAGTCGTTATAACCTTTTTTTTTGGCAGGAATAGGTCAGAATAACTTTTACTGTATTCTGCAATGCATTGCATGCGTTGACTGCATTTTTTAAAAATTGGTTTCATTATTAGAGTGGTGTTCAGGCCTGATCAAGAATTATCTCTTTTTTTATCAAATACTGAATGTTTCTAATGAATGTCTATTACATGTAGCCTATCATTGGAACTGTTATAAAATACGTAACTTTTAAAAATAAAGTTAAGTGCAAAATCCCTTTTAGTTTTTTAAAAATAATGAATCTAGGAATTGTCAATTTTCAAACATTTACACATTTTTAAGAGTTTGGAAGCTCGTAAGTCGTTTTCTTGAAACTGTTTACGTCAAGTAATAATTTATTTGGAATAACAAAACATTGCAAATTACAACACAAGTTATTTCATGCTATCACTACCATAACCAAAAAAGTGATGACGACAACCGCAAAATACGATCACAATTAGGGCATAGGGTATGTAGGTGAAAGGTAGCAAATCACCTCCCCAATCCCTCAAAAAATTGTGTCGTCTTTTCTGCCAAACAGCCTGTATGCAAAGTTCCAGTATATCTCTATCAAGATATGTTATTGTAAGTTTTGACGGTTTGGAGAAAATTTGTAAAGAATATTCTTAGGTTAAGTATGTAAGAAATAGGCCCAGTTTGTAATTCCAATTTTTATAAAATGTCGTTTTGTATTAATGATGTATTACTTGTCGGTCTTGTGAATATTTATATGGTACTTTTGCAAGAGTTTTTTCTACGAGTCGAATACTGTTTTTTTACACCGGAACGGTGGTTATAATATGTGTATATTTGTCGTTTTTGTATGTGGACGAATAAAGGCTGTGTGAATACACAGTATTTTACTAAATGTTTTTTATTTTGGCTGTTATTAACGCTGGGCTATATATAACCTAAAGACGGTTTTCTTCACTTTTCAAGTGAAGAAAACCAGGATCCCAATTGAAAAGATCCTATTTTCTGAGTAGATAACAGATAATGCAGAACGCGACATAGTTGGGGTAGCCAACTAGAGTTGTCAACTACAACGGGCGAGCCCATCACCTCTTGGACTTGGACAAGACTTGGACAAAACAGTCCACCGTCAAGCTCCGCCACAAACCCGTAAGAGGCCAACGCCTTAACCACGAGATAGCCAGGAGTGTTACCCAGCGGGTTTACACTTTAGCCCTTACTTCCAATTGCGACCAGTTTACTCCAGTCTCTCGATTGGTTATGAGTTCGAGGTCGCTTGCGCGGTACTCTCCCTTACGAAGCGGTGAAACGGTGTATACCGAATCTATCGTGGACCACGGCATCCTTTGCCGGGTAGCCGATGGTCGTTTCAAGAGCGGTCGCCGTAAGGTCCGCAACCACCCCTGCTCTATAGGAAACTACTGCTTCGAGACTCCCCCGACTGTTATGCACAGTCGATTGGCTTACGCCGCATGGTGCGTAGACCGTCCAAAAGCGCCAGAAGGTTGATTCCTAGGGGAAACTAGCGCTAAGGCCAGAGTCCTGCCCAGGCTTGCACTTCATGCGTGAAGGCCGCCGAATGGGTGTAGACCCGTGAGTGTGACCAACCCTGAACAGAATGGGTCTTCGTGACCAACTCAGCAAGAGCCCATAGCCAGTGACCAAAAAGTATTTTGGCCATAGAATGCTGGGGTACAGTCAGCAGGCCAGTTTCCGGGACACCTGGCGCTGGCGTACTAGGAAAGTCGTAATTGTAATTAGTACCCCCAAAGTGTTTTGGAAAAACTGAATACTCATTAGCAGACAGTGGGTGCAATAAAGAACTTGAAACATATGGTCAGACTGCTTTATAATCGAATGCTATCTATACTATTATATTGCGCGATGCAACCGATGCATGACATGTACCTATGGAGGTGCTGGTGCCACGTGTTAGATTATGAAGCAGTCTGACCATATGTTTCAAGTTCTTTATTGCATCCACTGTCTGCTAATGAGTATTCAGCTTTTACAAAACACTTTGGGGTACTAATTAAAATTACACCTTTCCTAGTACGCCAGCGCCAGGTGTCTATGTCAATATTCTATGTCAGACATCCATTGAGAAGCAGTTAAGCAAACAAAGATCTCGGAATGAAAAAGAATAGTGATGATCTCAAAAGTGGGAAAAATATATAGTTGCGATCGCCAACTCTACTCTCTGTCTAAAATGGTTTGAAAAGATCTACAAGGCATATGTAGCCCAATTTGAGTATGGCTATCAGCTCTGGAACCCCTACTTATGCAAAGATGTAGATGTCCTGTTTTTAGCATCCGTAGCCGCATTGACACTGGTTCTCCTCGTTGTTACCGAAGTTAAGCAGCGTTGGGCGCGGTCAATACTGGGATGGGTGACCGCCTGAGTATTTGACTGCGTGATGCTTTAAATGCCCGCCTAGAAGATGTTGCCGATTGGCAACAAGACGGGTTTCACAAATAGGTATCAGCCTTGTAAGTAAAAAAAAAAAATGCAGCAAAGGGCAACAAAAATGCCAGTGGGCCTGAAGAATAGGAATTATGAGGATCGCTTGGAAATACTTAGACCGACTACTCTCAAATAAAGAAGGTAAAAAGGGGACACGATCCAGACATATTTCAATTTCAATTTATTTCTGCTCCAGTAGGTAGGCTTTCCTACACTTGGATGCGTCTTTGCCTCTAAAATTTTTAATAATGTAATTAATTAAAGAATATTAACTATCATGATATAGTTGTGGCAATATAAATTAATTTTAGTAAATTATAATTGGTTTGAAAACCATTGATAAATAGAAAATAATCTAATAATCAAAATTGCTGATCAAAAAAAGAGCTCAATGTCTGTAGTCACTTGGATGTGTCTTTGCCTCTAAAATTTTCAATAATGTAATTAAAGAATATTAACTATCATGATATAGTTGTGGCAATATAAATTAATTTTATTAAATTATAATTGGTTTGAAAACCATTGATAAATAGAAAATAATCTAATAATCAAAATTGCTGATCAAAAAAAGATCTCAATGTCTGTAGTCACTTGGATGTGTCTTTGCCTCTAAAATTTTCAATAATGTAATTAAAGAATATTAACTATCATGATATAGTTGTGGCAATATAAATTAATTTTAGTAAATTATAATTGGCTTGAAAACCATTGATTGATAAATAGAAAATAATCTAATAATCAAAATTGCTGATCAAAAAAAGAGCTCAATGTCTGTAGTCATAATTATCAAGGCAATAATATGATGGTTATGAAAATAGATAAGGGTATATTAAAAATATCTAAATTTAACTTAATTGTCAAATCTAGCAATATAGGGGTCGTCGATAAAAATAAAAATAAAAATTACGCTCTTTGGCAAAGTTGATTATCATGAATTTTCTGTTATTTTACATTAGGATGCTCTTGGAATAAGAATTCAGCATTATCCAAATCTCTTAAGTCATATACAGGATTCTTGACTAGGCCATTAAATAAGACTTTTTTAAATTGGTTCTCTCCAAGACTTCTGATATGTGTTGGGACCTTGTTATAATAACACAGGCTTTGATGAAGGAAACTGTTGCGCACTTTACTAAGCCTATGCCGATTTAGATGTAGATCAAATTTATTTCTTGTGTTGTGTTGATTTATTTCTTGTATTGTGATATAATTCTCAAAAATAGTTATGATGTACCCGGGCTAATGAATATTTAGAAATTCAACATAAACACAAATATTTAAGGTCACAGATAATAAAATTAACTTTTCAGAATTTAAATCTAATCTTCCTAAAAACGTTCTATAAAATAGAGTTATTATTTACCATGATTATAATAACCTATTATTTACCATGTGAAGTGATTAATGCAAGCTCTGTCAATCAATTTAAAAACAGACTCGATTTGTTCCTAAAAACTTGTTAATATTGTTTATGACCAGTTTTACAAGGTCTAATCTGGGCGCCTCAGCAAAGCCCTGTCCAGAATAAATAATAATAAGTTAATAGTAAAAACACATTTTTAAGAACAAGCTTTATTTAAAATGCTCTGTCCCGAGCTAACCCTGGGTGCAGCAGCCATGTCATATTGGAACTTAAAACGGGCTATCATAACTGAATGCTATACAGAATTTCGTGTTTGTGCTGTTGACCGTTGAGGTGTTCCCTCGTTGAAAACCTACCCTGGTCTATTCTGCCGTCGAAACGAAAACACAGTAACTTCATTTACTGTGTTTATACAAGCTTGGCTCTTTAAAATCACGAGTTGGAGTACTATAAGGCAACTTTTTCGGTGTGTCTGTCGATGGATAGTTACCGAGATACCTTAGATAAAAACACAGTATTTAAAAAAAAACAGAATATTTTTAATAAAAAACACAGTACCTACGTATAATTTTATAAGTTAAAATACAGTAACCTATTATTTACTGTGATCTTTTTTAATACTTATAAGCATTTAAGAAATATTTTTGTTTGGTCGTTCAGATACTGGGCTCGTTCAGATACACGGCTTCTTCAGATACTGGGCTCGATTGCGTTTCTTTGTGAACTAAAATCGGAAATTAGCCCATGTGAACGAGACAGGGCAATACGCTAGAGCGGAGTGTAAGATGACCGGTTGTCGCTTTTTCGCATTAAAACTGCGCGCCAAGGTCAAATCTTACACCGCACGAAATATGCTCGAATTTATTCGGACGAGTATAAGTTCAACAGGTAGTATTTATCGACGATCGTTCGTTTCATATTCCGCTCTAACGTATCGCTCTGTCTCGTTCGCTAGGACTAATTTTAGTTTTAGTTCACAAAGAAACGCAATCGGGCCCATTGTGGTTTTAGGTAAAATTTTGTTAAAAGTTAATTTATAAATACATGAATTAAACACAGTATCTCAATTACTGTGTTTAAGGTGCCTGCAGTTTTTTATTTATTTAAAAATATATATATTTTACTCGGTTAGAACACAGTAATGGGTAAAATTTACCTATAACACAGTAACCACTCAGTTACGGTGTTATAGCTTAAAAATATAAAATTTATCAAATTATTTTCCTAATTTAAAACACAGTATCTAATTTAATTACTTAAACAATTATAATTTAATATATATTTGTACGCAGAATTGAAGTTCTAACTATTTTTTAACATTAAAGATTAAAAGAAATAATTTATATTGATTACTTTGTTCATGAAAACAAATATTTAACAACTGAACTTTGACTGCGTTTTTCTCAAAATGTCTTTTTTTAAGTTACTGTGTTTTCATTTACGACGGCAGTATTGCAGTGAAACTTAGAATGGGCTATCATTACTGAATGCGTACCTATACAAAATTTCGTTTCCATGCTGTTGACCGTTTAGGAGTCCTCTCGCTGGAAGCCAACCCTGGGTGCAGCAGCCCTGTCGCAATGAAAGTTAGAACGGGCTATCATAATTGAATGGGTATACAAAAATTTCGTTTATGTGCTGTTGACCGTTGAGGACTCCTTTCGTCTGGAGCCAACCCTGGGTTCAGCAGCCATGTCATGATGAAATTTAGAACTGGCTATCATAATTGAATGCGTATATAAAATTGTGTCTGTGCTAGACCGTAGAAGAGTAGCCTCGTCGGGAGCCGATCCTGGTTGTAGAACCAGGTCATGCTCACCATATAAAAATGCAATGTCATTGGAACTGAACCAACGTGTAAAATTTCAGGCACTGTTTTATTGGTCCTATATGTTCTCTTTTAAAAAAGGTTCAATATGTGGTGGTAAATGTCTCAAATATTCCAAATATATCTGTTCATAAATAGCAGCGCAGCGCTATCTGTGGCCATTTAATGCCGCCGAGTTCAACGACCTCGATCCATTAGCAAGGTCAAATAAAACAGCTGATAGATTCTCAAAATGTTGTAATCATTTCGAATAAAATTGTATCCGTTTGTATTTGAATATTTGAAAAAATCTTTAGTTGCTTACTATATGTATCTTAAATAACTAGTAAATCTAAAAATTTTGCTGTAAAATAATGGTCAACAAGGTGGATATACAAAAAATATTTTTTTGGTTCTATAGGAAATTTTAAATGTGTGGAATCCGGACTTCAGTCTGGAATCCACACATTCATCTCTGGCATTGAATCGAAAGTTACTATGAAAGGCCAGTAACAGAAGTTGTAACTGATAAGTTCGATCAACGAGACGCTAGTGATAAAAAAGTTGTTTTTATTTTTATTTTATTTTTTTTATTTTTATTTTATTATTTTTAAGGAAACATACAGCTGTTACAATAAATTTGTTACAGAATTATTAAGTTAAAAAAAATAAAGGTAATTACATGTTTCCACTTAAACATTCATAATTTAAACACAACAATATATTTTTTTTGAACAATTAACTAACACTCATAGGGACAGGTGGGAACTGGGAAGAAAGGAGTCATAATAAGTAAATAAAATTTTATGTAAATACACGTTCCATAATATAGACATACATATTATTTAAAGATATTCTTGAATAAATATTATTTATAATATATTATATATTGCGATTACAATGATAAATCAATACCATCATTAATAATTGCTTACGAGCGAATGATGACGTATTGAATACGTCAATATCGCCGAGCTGCGTATTACAAATTTTACATACCCTATACAAGAAACAGTTTTGTGCATAATTAGTACTAACCTGCGGAAGGTGGAATAACTCCGTTTGGCGAGTGAGTCGCGATGGTACACGGAAAGATATCATTCCAAGAAGATCAGAACAATCAATATAACCTGCCAATATTTTATGGAAAAACACCACGTCTGCGCATTTTCTTCTTGATTGTAAGGATTGAAGCCCATGAAAAGCAGCTGCTTCGTTGTGATTGGGAAAGGACAAGAAGGAGCGATAATTCAAATGTTTCAGGAACACATTTTGAATACGTTCAATTCTCTTTATGTGAACATTATAACAAGGAGACCATATTTGAGAAGCATATAGAACCAGTCCTAAACATTTAATCGATTGTATAAATACAAATTCTGAAATATTAAATATTGATAAAACTCCACAAAGACTAGCAGACTATGTAAATTATTATTTCGCTGGCGTTGGTTCAAATGTGGCCACAAATATAATTAAAAGGTGTGGGACTGCGAGCACAAGTCCATCCCTTACAACAAATAGACTACCAGTATCTTTGTATTTACGAAGGACTACGCCAAGAGAAGTTGCGGATGTAATATCATCTCTGAAAAATAATTCCTCTGCGGGTACTGATAATCTAAATGCACTCATTTTCAAATCATCGAAACACATCCTATGTGGGCCTATTGCGCATATAATCAATGCAAGTTTTAAAGAAGGAATCTTTCCATCAAATCTAAAATGCTCAAAAATTATACCCATTTTCAAAAGCGGCAATAAAGATGAAATTATAAATTATAGACCAATCTCACTGCTAAGCAATTTATCTAAAATAATAGAAAAAATCGTCAAAAGAAGACTTTTAAAATATCTGGCAGAGAATGAGATTTTGTCTAAAAACCAATTTGGTTTTCGTGAGGGCATGGGCACAACAGACGCAATTGCGAAGGTGACAGATGCAATATATGATAGCCTGGACAAAGGTAATAAATGCTTGGCTGTGTTCCTAGACCTTGCAAAGGCTTTCGATACGGTATCGCATGAAAAGCTACTTATGAGGTTGAGAGATGTTGGTTGTGAGTCCATCACGCTAAACTGGTTTGAAAGTTACCTGACAGACAGAAAACAAATTACATCGATAAAAAATGTCACCAGTAAGCCAGAATCCATATCATTTGGTGTTCCACAGGGTAGTGTTCTTGGACCTATTCTATTTCTAGTTTATATGAATAAACTGTGTGATCTTGTCGGTAAAACAGTATCCTTTGCAGATGACACAGTAATTCTATTTGAAGGCCATAATTGGAAATATACTTTTAGGGAAGCTAATAAAGGACTAAATACTGTAAGGGAATGGCTGGATAATTCTTTACTAAGTCTTAACATAGATAAAACTAAAGTAATTCCTTTTAGTATCAATATGAGAGGCCAACCGTCATCGGACCATATCATTAAAATACATACTTGCAATGATCAAAGTCATTGCAGTTGCCCGTCGCTGGATAGGGTAGAATCCATTAAATACCTAGGAATAATTATAGATAATCGTCTAAGGTGGCAGGATCACATCGAGTTACTAGCTTGCAAAATCAGAAAATTGGCTTATGTCTGTAAAGAGGTGAGGAATGTCTTTAGTCCGGGAACGCTAAAAAGCGTTTACTATGCACTTTGCCAAAGCCTTCTGTGTTATGGGATAATTGGCTGGGGTGGATGCGCACAAACCATCATGTCTCCCCTGAATGTTGCACAAAAATGCATTTTAAAAATTGTTTCGCGGAAACCGTATCGATATCCTTCAAAGGCACTGTTTAAGGAGTACGAGGTTCTGGATACTATACAATTATATTTAAAAACTGCATTATCATATTTAAAATTTAATACAAAATTGATCGCTACCCAAAAAATAATCAATACTAGAAACTCCTGTAATGGGAATGTAATGATACCCAAAATGAAAACCACGTTTGGACAACGATCTTTTCGATTTTGTGCCTCAAGATTTTTCAACGCCCTTCCGGAAAACATTAAAACTGAAGAAAATGGGAAACATTTTAAAAAACTATTGACTGCATGGTTTTTAAAAGAGGAAAATCAACACATTAAGAATGAATTAAAGATAATTATTTAATTAATAATTGCGATAAGAATATTTAAACATACGTTTTTTTTTTTTTTTTTTTTTTTTTTTGATATTTTAATTCTTCAACAATTTGTACCTACCTATTTATTATTTTATTTTATTTCATTTAATTTAATTACGTATTTGATTACAATTCCATTTTAATTATATTTTGCGATTATTTGTTTGATTTAAGTTTATATATTTATATTTCTGATGATTATTATTATTATTATTTAGCAATAGTTTAATTAGTTTTAATTTAATTTAATTTAATTTACATAATTTTAACATTAAATATTGAGATACTTTCCATTTTTATAAATTTACAAAAATACGAAATTATATCATTCTAAAATTATTCATTTCTATTAAGCAATTGATATTTTAAAAATTGACAATCAATTTGCATTTTTATTACATCTGATTATTCTAATGGTAATTTTGTTTTATTTATTATTTGGATTAGATTTAGTTTTATTTTATTTTATTTTTATTTTAAAAAAGATTTGAATTTTCTATTTTTAATTTAATTATTTGTAGACTATTTTAATAATTAGTTTCATAAGTAATCATAATCATAATCATAATCAAGTAATCATAATGCACAAAGAAAATTGCTCAAGTCTGCCTTAGAACAGGCTCAGGCCTAGTTAGGCGACTTTCGGTCATAACCATGTCTCAGTCACAATAAGAATCAGTTTTCTGCTATTGCCTCATTTACATACAATGTGACATGGTAAAATGTAATAGTTAAATTTTGTAATACCTACTCTAAATAAATAAAAAAAAAAAAATATTCGAGGTGACTGCGGACGAAAGCGTAGTACAAGAGTAATAGAGAATTTTTTACTGCGAAATGTTTTGAAGTTCGAAGTACGAATCCTAACATACTATATGCTTTTTTCGTGATGTTATCTATGTGGGAGTTATATAATAACTTACTATCTAAAAGAACACCTAGATCCCGGATTGCATTTTTCTTGGTTATCGAGAAACCATTGACAGTATAAATAAATGGTAGAATATTGTTTTTCCGCGTAAAACTAACGGTAGCACATTTCGCAGCATTCAGGAATAAACGATTCGAGGCGCAATAAAGAGATAGTCTATCTAGATCATCCTGGACCAATTGACAGTCGTCAAGGGAATTAACAGGTGCGTACATTTTCATATCGTCAGCAAAAAGTAAAAACTTACAAAATTTAAAACAGGTTTTTATGTCATTGATATAAAATGTAAATAGAAGGGGCCCTAAAAGGCTACCCTGTGGCACACCCGAGGATATACTTGTCCAGTCGGACTTAAATCCTCCAATAACCACACGCTGGCAACGATTTTGTATGTACGATGCAAACCAACGTAGTAAATCACCGTGAATTCCAACTGCACTTAATTTTGAGATAAGATTAGTATGGTCCACCTTGTCAAAAGCTTTGCTGAAGTCAGTATAAATAGCATCCACTTGATTGAGTTTACTCATTTGAAGCGACAGGAAACTCGTAAACAAAGTAAGATTAGATACCGTAGACCTGCCAGATCTAAATCCATGCTGTTGGGGTAGAATACAATGAGTAGTTGCCGCATATAATTGATCGTAAACTATTTTTTCAAATAGCTTACTGATGATGGAGAGTTTGGAAATAGGACGATAGTTAGTAACATCAATTTTCGAACCTGATTTGTATACCGGTGTAACAAAAGCTTGCTTCCACTCGTCGGGAAAGGTGCCATAACAAACCGACCTCTTGAAAAGTAAGGTAAGCGGCAAGGCCAAAGTATGACCGCAGCGAAATATAAACAAAGGTGGGATACCGTCTGGTCCAGCACTTTTATTGAGATCGAGCTTGCTAATATACTCCTTCACCAATTCTTCAGTGATTTCAATAGACGAGATATTACTACCATGGCATTCGATATGAGCAGAAGTACTAGGACTAGCGGAAATCGGTTCAAACACGGATTCAAAATACTTACAAAACATATTACACACTTCCTCCCCTGACGCAGAGACACTACCTAAGTACGTTACTCTTTTAGGGACAGAGTCGGACTTCCGGAGGGATTTGGCATAAGACCAGAAGGACTTAGGATTGCTAAGAATATTTGTTTCAATTTTTTTAATGTACATTGCATAGCAATCCCTGTTTATAAGTTTCTGCCTGGACCTCAACAGGGAAAATTTGTTGTAGTCAAGCGGGTTGTGAAACCGTTTAAACCTTTGATGGTATCGATACTTCTCCTTGGTAATATTAATTAATGAAGCTGTATACCAAGGGGGATATTTGGATGCCCACACCAATTTCGTTGGCACATAAAGATCAATTACCCTAGCCAGAATTCGATAGAAACCGCTTAAGGCAGAATTAATGTCAGTGTTACATATAAGATCTTTCCAATTAAACGCCGCAAGTTCAGCATTAATTGCGATATAGTCAGCTTTATTAAACTGTGTCACCTGCCTGCGCGAATCCTGAAGTGGTATCACGAGATCTAGGGAATATTCTATAACGAGGGCTCTGTGATACTTGTAATCCTCAGGAACACTTGGGTTGTCGCTAGTTTAAACATTAAGATTTTCATTTCATAGGACCAAATCTAACGTTTTCCCCAAAGTGTTGCGGATACCATTATATTGGCGAAGACCAGCCAAACACATAGTGTCCAGAGTTAAGACAGCATGAGCAGAGGATGAAAAGTTAGTAGACGTTAGAAATGAGCTATTACCTTCGCGATCCCAATCGATTTCAGGCAGGTTGTAGTCACAAACTAAAATAAAGGCATCTTTAGGATGGCTGAGAACAATGTCAACTAGTCGAGACATAAATGTTTCAATATTTGTATTATAATTAAGTGTTCTAGGGAAGTACGCACAACATATGTGAACTGAACTTTTACACCCTTTTAAAGATGACGACGGTATGGTGACCCAGATGTCCTCAGCGCACGTACTCCACAAAGGCTGATCGTGAGCATGTATCTCGTTTTTAATGGCTAATAGAACACCACCACCATATTCCTGGCCCGTAGACGCGTAGTTCCGGTCACGTCTGAATACTGTATATCGGCCATCAATCAACTCGCTGCTCGATATTCCTTGGTGAAGCCAAGTTTCCGTCAGTGCAATAATGTCGAATTCATTGCATAATATGCTTTGAAGGATTTCGTTTGTTTTGGTTCGGAGACCTCTAACATTTTGGTAATAGATGAATAATTTCATAAGGAGTCGTGAGGCACTTGGACCAAAACAAAACTTACGCCCATAGGACGCACAATAAATAAAATAGGTGTGTGAAGACAGTATTTGACTAAATTGAAGAGATAATAAATTAATGTTGATGTGCTCGAAGCTTGAAAAATAACAGCGAAGCAACACAATGAAGACGCAGATGGATAGAACAAATTATGCACAATATTGACATGTATTAATAAGTATATAAAATGACCCAGGACCAATGAGAAATAATCGATCCACGATAATTGAACATGCAAGAGGTTATGACTAATACATTTAAAGTGATAGGTAACAATATAAAGATATTGAAATAAAACAGGGAAAATATAAATTGCCATATACAAGATATAAACAAGAGTTTTAGAATATAAATAGGTGAAATATATCGCTATAAACAAGTGTATGTATTGGATAAGGATACAGGACTGATATTGGAATAACTTAGACGGGCTGAAAGGTGTTGATATGGAACAGTAAGGAGATAGCTTTTGAGAAGGGTCATTTGAGGTAGAATGCAGTAAAAAAGAATAGCAAGTTATACGATTTTTTTCAGGTCCGCTTCTCTTCCTATAAAAATTGCTTGAGCCTTTTCATGTTGTCTCACGTGAATGCGGCAGTTGGAAACCCAGCAGAACTTATATCCTTACTGCTTCGCAGTCAATTTCGCATGGTACAGCAAGTTTTTATTGTAGGCAGTGAGATGTTCGTTCACGTATATCTGCTTTTTATCTCCAGCTAGTCCAATGTCGGAAGTGGTGATGCCCTGAGCAGCTTTATATGCAGCAATGAAGCCTTCTTTCAAACGGCGCCTCGCAAACTTAACGATAATACATTTGGGTTTCCCGTTAGGTATTTTCGGTGCCACTCTCGTAGCAAACTCGATGTCGTTAGGTGGAAGATGAAAGTCGATGCTTCTTGCGATTGCCATGATGAGGTCCGTGGGTTTCTCATTTTTGCGCTCAGGAATACCCTTAATTTCTATGTTATTAGATCTGACGAATTGATCTCTTGTTTGGGAATCCTCTTGTAATTTTAAAACAGCCCCACGAAGTTCGATGATATCGGCTTCTAAGGAGTCTACCTTCTTCAATTTTTCCTCCATTAGCTTGAGTTTGGTGCCAAATTCATCCACAGCCTTTGAACAATAGTCAATAGAGGTTTTGAATTCACGAAATTCAGCTTTTATTGCACTTATATCTTTGTGAAGGTTTGACATAAGGCTGATATCTGCCTGAATTTTCTGTATTGCCTGCATTATTGAGTCTGAGCAAGCCGAATCGGTGGGATTTTTGCACGAGTTACATTTCCAAATTGCCTTCTTCTCCTGAGACAATTTGACATAGTTAGTCTTGCTGATGTCTCCGCAGCGATAATGAACTTTAGACTTACAAGTCGAGCACAACGCACCTTCTTCAACTACCAACCCGCATACAGAGCAAGGCATAATTAGGAATTGATAATCTCAACAAGTTAAGTGGCATGCAACGCGACGCAGTCGGTGACTCAAAAGTGGCGCGTGTGTTTTTTCAGCCCTGATAGCCGTTGCGAGCCAGCGGTCGGCGCGCGGCGCTAACGAATCGCTCTTCCGTGCAAAATCTAAGAGGCGGTAGAAGTGTATCGTGTCTTTATTATTATTATTTTTTAATTATTTAAAGTCTCCAAAAAGAAGTTGAATGACGAATGGCTCAGTGTTTGTTTGTTACTCACAGAATATCGTCGTTTGAAAAATAAATAGTGGTGTGCGAAGTGATTCGGAGTGGTAACGTGATGTTTCGCAATTTGAATGGTCGATCGATCCACTAATGCTCGTTTTGAATCCCAGCACTGTCCTTTGCGAGAGGACCTTGACTGATGCGGGCTAGTTGCACTTCGTTATTACACAGTGAGTTTCTATATGTATATACTGGTATAAATAACTTATTACTCGGTTAGGAACACTTTGAAAGGGAGAATGTTAAAATTACGTGTGTCACTTTGCAAGACTGATACAGTACTATTGATACGGATTATGCTACATTTGCAACAAGCAGCCTATTCGAAAGAAAAGAAAGACAAAGAAGTCTTGAGTTTACTGTAATAAGCCCGTTTGTGATCAGCACACAGCAAAAATCACAAAATGTTTAAAATGTAATCATTGATCTTTAAAATATCTGTGTAAAAAAAAGATTGAAATTTAATATATTTTTTTTAATTTCTCATACGGTAGTTGTATATTACTGTGCAAAAAAACTCGCAACAGATTTTTCTCCAACAGTCACATCGCAAAATGTGATAGTTAATTTTATTATATACAGCACATTCAATATATAAACAATTTGAAATAAAATATATTTTGTTATTATTTATATATTAATCCATATTTACCTATTATATTTTTAAAACAATTTTTTTTAATGGTATATTTTACTATATTATGAAAATCATGCTTTTTCTATCGGGGTACCCGGGTGGCTCATACGTGTTTTGTTTTGAAATGCAAAATTTTTTCAGTTATTTTTTTCTTATAAAATATGTAGAATACAAATTTCAATAGGGAATCGGTCAAATCATGGGGATTCGAGAAGGTTTTGGCCAATCTTTTTTGGAAAAAGAATTATTCAACAAAGCGTACGCCGATGGGTACCCGGGTGGCAACACAAGGTTTAAGATGGTCATGTTGCCCCATGCGAGCATTCACCTTATTTTCCCATTACTCCCCCTTTGAAGCCATTAGAACTGAGTTGCAGAAATTGCTGAAATTTGTATACTTTTTGAATTTTTAATTTTGTTTGTTTCTTTTTTTAGGGGATTGAGCGTTGTAAGGGGGTACCAAAGGTGCGTTTCAGGTGCCTCCTTAAACATCGGGTCCTACACTATGAGCCAGAAAAGGCAACCAAAATCATAAATGCTTGTGCGGTACTGCATAATATGTGTATCGCTAATAATGAGCCTTTTATCGAAGACGACACATAAGTAGATTTTGGTCAATTTGCCTCAACGGCAGCAGAATTGGCTGGAAATGCAGAATCTAGAAATTCCGATCGACGTCTACAAACCCGAATCGTCAATAACTATTTCCGTTAAGTTTTGTTGACGGTTGATTACGGTTACAGTTACTAAGTCCATCTCACTGTTTTTTTATTCTGGCGTAATTTGTATTGGTGTCATTTGTGAAGAAGTACCCCTTTCGCGGACTCTATAGGAGCACTTGCATGCATTCTACAGGTTAAAACCTAAAAATATTTATAATTAATTTTCAATATTTAGCTGTGCATATACTAAATTTTTCCTATATATTTTTTTAATAGCTTTTCATATAAACACCTAAAGAGTGAATCGTTGTATTTTCAGAAAATATAGGGATAACGTCGAAATAAAACGTTATATCGTCATAAAAAAAATATATCATGTTAATAAAAGAAAGCGAGTTTTATTTATTTATTTAATTTATTTTGCATATTTTTTAGGTAATCGGATATGTCTTTTAGGTACTATGACAGGCCACTGTCCCCTAAACAAACACCTGTTTACCATAGGTGTGACAGACAGCCCTCTATGCAGAGGATGCATGGAGGAAGAAGAAACGCCACAGCATGCGCTCATGGAATGCAGGAGCGTGGCAGAGCAACGGGCAAGAATACTACAATCCCCACATCTGTCCCGGAGACCTGTAGCAACCCAAACAGGCTGCTAACCTTCTGGGACAGCCTGGGTTGGCTGGAGTAACATAAATAGAAACATGAGCCACGCACAACGGCCCAATCAAGAGGCCAAGTGCGGGAAAAAGCCCAGACAAACTAACTATGTCTTTTAGGTACTGATTTGTCATATCCATTTTTGCTTCCATCGCAGCATAATGTTTCTCTTTGAGCTCTACTTCTCTCTTCTTCAAAAGAATTTTTTCTTCCGCTAGTTCTGCCATTCGTTAAGCGGTTGTCTGGCAGCTCTTTAACCGCCTCTGTGCAGTTGTCCTTCTGGCCGTCCTCGCTGTCCGGGTAGTTGCAGGCTTTGAGCCAATCGTAGGTCGAGAAGCGGTGGCGATTACGGGCGTGGGCGCTTCCGTTTGAGAGGTTTTAGCTGGTGCGTGACGAATTACAAGTGGGTGAAACACCGGCAATCGCGTCCCACTCCTAACGATCGCTTGTAGTCCCAATTGCTGCTCCGGAGACTCACTGTCCCAAAACCGTAGGCGTCCCGCACGAGCTTCGCCAACGGGACTTTCAGCCGAAGGTGTAGGCGTAATTGGCCAAGTCGGCTCCGGCGAAGGCCAAGTGGAACAGCCCGGTCGAGCGTCTGACTCCGCTGCGGACGTTCAAGTGATGGCGTTACGCCTACCTGTACCCGGATGAGGCAAAACGGTTGCATCGGATGGGCGTCTTGTTGATGTTGCTGTTTCGTTGCTTCTATCCAGAGGCAGAATGTCACCCAGATTTTCATCTAACCTGGGGCTAGGCGAACGGGCATCGTCCGTACCGGAGAAATCGAACATGACCCGACTCCGTCTACTGCTAGTGCCCCCGGATGCTGTTCGGGTTCATTTTATTTAACACCGCAGTCTCTGCGGTGTCAAGCGACACGTCAGTCGGAGGAGCCGCCTGTCCGCTTTATATGGCGGTTGATGAAAGCTTTCTTCACTTTCACTGAAGTCCGTACGTATTGCCACATCTAGAAACAAGAAATTAATTAAGATTTGTGAACTGATGCGCTTTTGTACGCTAGGTATTAGTCGGACTTTAACTTACTTTTCGCCACTGCTTCCGGTCTTTTTTCCCGCCGGGCAACGCGTTAACGGCCTAAGCAATCTCCTCCCACCTCCGCTGAGCGAGTTTGTACGTAAACTCCGTAGAAAAATTTCCACTGACCAAATCGGGGTCGCTCAGTACCAGCTTCACGAGGCATTCCCGCTGATCCCGGGATAGATAGCTTATCCTCCTATCGGCATTCTCTTTTCCCATCCTCTTTTCCATGATCCGTTCGTAATCGAGAGGGAAAGCAGGTGTTCGTGGTCGTCAGCAAGTTGTCCGTAATCATTGAGAGAAAAGGCAAAGCTCGCGCCAGGTTGTCAGAAGAGTCAAGCAGTCTGTTATCCGTGGGAGAAAAAGGATTTGAAAAATATCAGTAAAAGGAATCGAAAAAACAAGAACACATCCGCGCGCGAAGAACGAGGAAAGACAAAAGTTAGGTTCACTGATCATATAAATGGTTCACTGATCATATCAATGGTTACATGACAATGTTTTGGCAGTTTTGTGCTTGTATGTTGGTATAAATGACAGCGTTGCCATATTTATGTATAAAATAATATCATGCCATATATTTTGTTCAAGAATAGGGTTTGTGAAACCGAGCGATAAATAGTGAGCGAAATATTTAGCACAGTAAAATTTTAGACTGGTTTCAAGAAATTCAAATTCTTTATTTTACAAAAAATCATAATTTCAGTTACGATTGAATTAAACATACCCTAACTGGATCGCACGAGACGTCCGCACTCAGTTTCGTATACATAAGTAGGTACTGCCTAATGCTAAATAAAAAAAAAATACGCTGAAGAATGCCGTGAAAATAAAATCAAGTAAACTAAAATATTAGTAAAATCCCCTGGATTGAATAGTCAGCCAATCTGATGATGACATATTATTTAATCTTTAACGGCAATGGAAACACGTTTAATGCACCAATTCTATTATATGTATTATAAATAATGAATAACCAAAAAAATATTTTCACGATTTTATATGGGACAAAATGCATTTTGCAAGTTCACTTTTTTTGTATGAAATAAGATGCGTTTTGAAAGTTCACCTTGTTGGGACAGAATGCGTTTTGCATATCCAACCAATATTTAAATCTTAAGCGTCTTCCAATGCGTTTTGAAATGCCAATTTATGACATAATGTAGCGAACACGTAGCGAATAGGCTACTTGAAAAAGCTGTATCATTGGATTTTTTTTTATAAATGTGACATAATGCGTTTTGCATTTCAACTCCATAAATATTAATTATAGGTACCTACTTAGGTACTGGATAATAACGCTGTTGTCAAAATGTATGAACTCTTTAAAGTATAAAGTGTATTGTCGGGTCCCATCAAACTTGCAGAAGGCAGATTTGCAGACGGCAATCTTGCAGACGGCATTCTTGCAAGCGGCAGTTTTGCAGAAGGCAATCTTGCAGAAGGCAGTTTTGCAATTAATGTCAAACTGACGTTTCGAGGGTCGGCATTTTTGCAGACGGCATTTTTGCAGAAAATGAAGTTAGAAGCAAAACATCGTATTTAAAATTTAGTGTTACCAGAGTAGAAATCGACAAAAGCCGCGTTTTCATATGTCAGGGTAGGGAAACCAGTCCACTTCTTTGAGTGTCCTCTCCATCGCGGATCTCAGCAATCAACTTTCGATTTTAGGGAAAGAAATTAATGAAAGGGTGAAAAGTGGGTCTTATTTATTTCGAGGCAATGCATTATTAACCTGTCATGTTAATTCCACGCGGCGGTCGTTTTTTATTATAACATTTTATTGTTTTAAACTGTCGTTGAATTTGTGTGGTCTAGAGCTTAATTGAAGGTCACTTTGCCGTGCATTCCGCTAATTACTCCGTGTTTTTTGTGAATTAAATCCACGATATTGTACAGAGGATAGGTGATTTAAAAATATGGTCGCAGGACTGCATAGCAGGTATTATACTAATAAGTGGTACCGTCGTATTAGTGGTTTTTCGCCAGTAGGAAAAACAACGTTGTCTCTTTCTCAACCCGTGGGCTGACGAGCTATGGTGTCACGAAGACGGCGATTATCGTTTTGTCGATTTCCCCCATACTTCTGACACAGTAAATATAGTAGCTAAAGCAGTATGGAAACTAGGCCCATTTGTTGAAATAAATACCTACGGAGCAGTGAAGCACTATTGTCACCCCCTCATATTTTGTAAAAATGAGAAGTTATTTTTAATTATTATTTAAAACATTTTTATTAATTAAAATATGTATTAGAAAAGGACACACTTCTAATCAGAACGTTCGATTTATTCTAAATGAGCTACAAAGACGTTTCGCTTGTTAGCTTTGTTTCGCTTTAGAAGAATGTTATGACGTCATTTCGATACGAAAAAGGTTATAAAATCGTCCGCCAGTTATATTTTGCTGAATCAGCGCGATAGCGAACGATAATTTTAAATTCACCCTGCAGATAAATTCATTTCAAATTTTGAATCGCGATTTTCGGTGTCGGTAACGTTTTGCATATCCCCGGACAGACAGCAAGCATCAGACTATAGGACCTCTTTTTTTTGCTAAAGCAAAGAATGGAAGTCTAATAAATAAAACATATTTTTTTCAGAAAAACTTAAAACATTTTTTTTAATGTTTAGTTTGATGTACTGAATCATCCACTACAAAGATGCCGGTAATTAAAGGACTATCCTGTAAACAATGTAATGACATCTAATATAAAGTCGATTTAATGTATCGATAATATTAGATAAACGTAAGTGGTGTCGCAAAAGGCAATGTTGACAGTCAAAAAATAATTAATACGATAACATTGTGGAGAGGTAAAAATTTTCACCACTTTAATGCCTGACATGACACCACACCCTGACATGATAATTTGCTACTTGTTTTTCTAAATTTAAAATTAATAACATATGACCGCTTTACTGCTTTATTTTTGATTTGTAAAATAATATAAAATTATTTTATTCGTGTAATCATGTCCTAATGCGCCATTCTCAAACGTTGCTAACTTCGGGTTTGTATGCAAGTTTGCTTTCTGCAAGAATGCCGTCTGCAAGAATGCCGTCTGCAAAAATGCCGCCTGCAAGGTTGCCGCCTGCAAGGTTGCCGCCTGCAAGGTTGCCTCCTGCAAATCTGCCCTCAACAAATTTGGAGCTGTCAAAGTGACATTTGTTCAAGTTTGCCGCATGCAAAACTGCCGCCCCCCGTATTGTCTATAAGGAACTCTTTGAATTATGCTATTATTGGATTGTTTCCATTTTCCGGTGTCCAAAATGTGATAATCGCAAAAAAGGTCTCTGATTTTCGGAAAAAATATGAGCTCACTGAAATTACCAACGGCTGAATAAAGACAGTAAGATTTCATATAAAACAATAGAATATCAACACCGGCAGCCATAAAATTGATCTAATGGCAACATCAAGAAAAGTTACAGCTGTCATCAAATCTTATTCCTTCGCGAGTTGCGCATCGCTGCGGTTGAAATATTTAAATTTCAAACAGTCAATTACTTCATACGAGGATGAGCGATCTAATTGTGGACGATTACAGCAACGTGACTGTCAAGATTGAGCAAAGTGTCGTCATAAAAGAAGAGGTCTACGATTCTGATGATTCAGATATGAATATTCCTCTAAGCGCTGACATACCGGATGAGCAAGGTAACGTGGTCGAATTCTGCAAAGATGAACATCGCTTCATAAAGCCAGAGCCGATTGAAGCTGTACCATCTGGAAGGAGTCATATTGGTGATGGCGGATCTAGTGTTGGACTTATCAAATCGCATGTTTGTCTGAAGTGCGATAAGACATTCTCTTCAAATGCTTATTTAAATCGACATATTGATAGTGTTCACAATAAATTAAAGAAATACTTATGTGGAGAATGCAATCGTCCTTTTGCATTCGTACGGCATTTGAAAAGGCATGTAGACGCAGTTCACAGAAAGTTGAAGAAATACTCATGTGGCGAATGCGATCGTGTCTACGTTTCGAAAAGAGCTTTAAGAGATCACGTAAACGTGGTTCACAGAAAATTGAAGAAATACTCATGCGCTGAATGCGATAGAGCTTTTGCCATAAAACGTCATTTGAAAGAACACGTAGACGCGGTTCACAGGAAATTGAAGAAATACTTATGCGCGGAATGCGATAGAGCGTTTGCCGCGAAATGTGATTTCAAAGTGCACGTAGACACCGTTCATAGGAAATTGAAGAAATACTCATGCGCTGAATGCGATAGAGCTTTTGCCATAAAACGTAATTTGAAAGAACACGTAGACGCGGTTCACAGGAAATTGAAGAAACACTTATGCGCGGAATGCGATAGAGCGTTTGCCGCAAAATGTGGTTTGAAAGTGCACGTAGACACAGTTCATAGGAAATTGAAGAAATACTCATGCGCTGAATGCGATAGAGCTTTTGCCATAAAACATTGTTTGAATGAACACGTAGACGCGGTTCACAGGAAATTGAAGAAATACTTATGCGCGGAATGCGATAGAGCGTTTGCCGCAAAACGTGGTTTGAAAGTGCACGTAGACACAGTTCATAGGAAATTGAAGAAATATATATATGTGGAGAATGCAATCGTGGCTTCGGACAACGACCTAATCTAATGGTACATTTGAAGAAAAGCCACCCTGTATAATCATTGATAATACAAAACAGATGAAATGAGTTTAATAGAAAGTTGCAATTATTATAATATTATTCACAATACTCAACAGCGGCAGTCTCCAAAACAAATTAATTTGCTATAATAATTATTGCTTAAAATACTAGTAATTTTGAATTAACTGGATTGTTAGTTATTATTTAAAAAGTTATATTAGAAGTTATGTGATTAGGTTACGAATAATTACTAATAAATAATAAAAACATTGTATATGTAATTGGGATGTAATTAACGTAATATTGTGTTATACATGTTTTGATAGCTGTCTAAGCGTTGCTCTTTCCCGGTCCACCAAAGAGAAGATTTTTTGAGGATGTAGACAGAAATATTCATTTTGACTCACCCCCCCCCCCCCCCCCGCCGAGACGTTAAACCATTCTCAAAATGAAGTTTGTGTCTGTCTGTCTGTGTGTGTTCCTCCACGATAGCGTTTAAAGGCTTCATCGTATTGAGCTGAAATTCGGCATGCAGGCCAGGTGCAGATCTACGTCTTGTTTTTGGGGGGGGGGCGGACAGTGGGGGTGGGTTTCTGTCTGTTGTCATGTTGTGGGTTTAAATGACATGTTAAAAGAATAATAAAAGAATGTAATTATAAAATAACTCTTTAATTACCACTTCGTCGACCGACCGACGAATATATTTGGCGATAAAGCGCCTAGACAATTTAATCCAATCTTTAGAGATTTAATTCAATGAATATAATAATTTTAAAATATAATCAATTTAGAATTAGTAACAATTTGAGAGAAAAATAAAAAGAAAGAGCAAGAGCCTCAGGTCGAGGGCATATTTCTCGAGTTCAACTAATGGGAATAGGTTCCGAGGACGGGGTAGGCAAAAGTCGAATATCGGGGAGATTCCGCGGCTTAGCCGACACGAACGTCTTGCGGGGGTCGGGCACGGACTGCCTTGAAGTCGGCCCCTGAAGAGGCGCTGGAAGCTGCTTCTGGAGAGCGGAGCAGGAACGCTTGAAGAGCGAAGATGGGCGCTCGCGGTGAGACGGTCTTCAACTATCGCCCGGGCGGGCGCAGCAGCTGGAGCGGGCGACGGGGGGCTCAACTCCTGTGTGCGCCCCCGGCGAAGGAGAACGGCCGCGGTCGCGCGTGGCCGAAGGCGAGGTGACTCTGGCCATGCTGGTTTCCGACGAGGAGACGCGCGCGCAAGCCGACGCCGCGCGCGTCGGCCTTTATACGCCGACCATGCGCTGTGTTAGTGGTCCATCCTTGGCGGGGAAATCGTACCCCCGAAGGATCCCTGTGAAACCACAAGAAACGCCACGCATTAGCTTCGCCCTAAGCGAAAATCTCCCTTTTTGCCGGTAGTTGGGATAAGGATAGCGCGGATTGGCCCATTTCCCAACCCCCAGCGAGCACGTGTTTGTGACACGTTCCCTCATTTCCCACAGGCAAACGCGATGCGAACTCACATGAAACTACGTGCACTTATCGGAAACCGTCACGGCATTCCTGAATATTCCAATGAAACGACTTACCGAAGGGATTAGGGGTCCAAGGCTTGCCAAAGATAGACTTGTTGATCGGCGTAAATGGCCAAAAAGTGAAAGGGCGGGTTCTTATCGGTGGCTTTTATCTAGCCCGAAACTGTCAAACCATAGACGGTCTGTTTCATATAGTTAAAATAAATTTATTTATTTTATTTTTTATTTAGAGTAGGTATTACAAAATTTAACTATTACATTTTACCATGTCACATTGTATGTAAATGAGGCAATAGCAGAAAACTGATTCTTATTGTGACTGAGACATGGTTATGACCGAAAGTCGCCTAACTAGGCCTGAGCCTGTTCTAAGGCAGACTTGAGCAATTTTCTTTGTGCATTATGATTACTTGATTATGATTATGATTATGATTACTTATGAAACTAATTATTAAAATAGTCTACCAAAAATTAAATTAAAAATAGAAAATTCAAATCTTTTTTAAAATAAAAATAAAATAAAATAAAACTAAATCTAATCCAAATAATAAATAAAACAAAATTACCATTAGAATAATCAGATGTAATAAAAATGCTAATTGATTGTCAATTTTTAAAATATCAATTGCTTAATAGAAATGAATAATTTTAGAATGATATAATTTCGTAATTTTGTCAATTTATAAAAATGGAAAGTATCTCAATATTTAATGTTAAAATTATGTAAATTAAATTAAATTAAATTAAGACTAATTAAACTATTGCTAAATAATAATAATAATAATCATCAGAAATATAAATATATAAACTTAAATCAAACAAATAATCGCAAAATATAATTAAAATGGAATTGTAATCAAATACGTAATTAAATTAAATGAAATAAAATAAAATAATAAATAGGTAGGTACAAATTGTTGAAGAATTAAAATATCAAAAAAAAAAAAAAAAAACGTATGTTTAAATATTCTTATCGCAATTATTAACTAAATAATTATCTTTAATTCATTCTTAATGTGTTGATTTTCCTCTTTTAAAAACCATGCAGTCAATAGTTTTTTAAAATGTTTCCCATTTTCTTCAGTTTTAATGTTTTCCGGAAGGGCGTTGAAAAATCTTGAGGCACAAAATCGAAAAGATCGTTGTCCAAACGTGGTTTTCATTTTGGGTATCATTACATTCCCATTACAGGAGTTTCTAGTATTGATTATTTTTTGGGTAGCGATCAATTTTGTATTAAATTTTAAATATGATAATGCAGTTTTTAAATATAATTGTATAGTATCCAGAACCTCGTACTCCTTAAACAGTGCCTTTGAAGGATATCGATACGGTTTCCGCGAAACAATTTTTAAAATGCATTTTTGTGCAACATTCAGGGTAGACATGATGGTTTGTGCGCATCCACCCCAGCCAATTATCCCATAACACAGAAGGATTTGGCAAAGTGCATAGTAAACGCTTTTTAGCGTTCCCGGACTAAAGACATTCCTCACCTCTTTACAGACATAAGCCAATTTTCTGATTTTGCAAGCTAGTAACTCGATGTGATCCTGCCACCTTAGACGATTATCTATAATTATTCCTAGGTATTTAATGGATTCTACCCTATCCAGCGACGGGCAACTGCAATGACTTTGATCATTGCAAGTATGTATTTTAATGATATGGTCCGATGACGGTTGGCCTCTCATATTGATACTAAAAGGAATTACTTTAGTTTTATCTATGTTAAGACTTAGTAAAGAATTATCCAGCCATTCCCTTACAGTATTTAGTCCTTTATTAGCTTCACTAAAAGTATATTTCCAATTATGGCCTTCAAATAGAATTACTGTGTCATCTGCAAAGGATACTGTTTTACCGACAAGATCACACAGTTTATTCATATAAACTAGAAATAGAATAGGTCCAAGAACACTACCCTGTGGAACACCAAATGATATGGATTCTGGCTTACTGGTGACATTTTTTATCGATGTAATTTGTTTTCTGTCTGTCAGGTAACTTTCAAACCAGTTTAGCGTGATGGACTCACAACCAACATCTCTCAACCTCATAAGTAGCTTTTCATGCGATACCGTATCGAAAGCCTTTGCAAGGTCTAGGAACACAGCCAAGCATTTATTACCTTTGTCCAGGCTATCATATATTGCATCTGTCACCTTCGCAATTGCGTCTGTTGTGCCCATGCCCTCACGAAAACCAAATTGGTTTTTAGACAAAATCTCATTCTCTGCCAGATATTTTAAAAGTCTTCTTTTGACGATTTTTTCTATTATTTTAGATAAATTGCTTAGCAGTGATATTGGTCTATAATTTATAATTTCATCTTTATTGCCGCTTTTGAAAATGGGTATAATTTTTGAGCATTTTAGATTTGATGGAAAGATTCCTTCTTTAAAACTTGCATTGATTATATGCGCAATAGGCCCACATAGGATGTGTTTCGATGATTTGAAAATGAGTGCATTTAAATTATCAGTACCCGCAGAGGAATTATTTTTCAGAGATGATATTACATCCGCAACTTCTCTTGGCGTAGTCCTTCGTAAATACAAAGATACTGGTAGTCTATTTGTTGTAAGGGATGGACTTGTGCTCGCAGTCCCACACCTTTTCATTATATTTGTGGCCACATTTGAACCAACGCCAGCGAAATAATAATTTACATAGTCTGCTAGTCTTTGTGGAGTTTTATCAATATTTAATATTTCAGAATTTGTATTTATACAATCGATTAAATGTTTAGGACTGGTTCTATTTCCAACCTCATTAATGATTTTCCACAGACTCTTTGGGTCTCTATTAGCTTCAATGACTTTATTTTTATAATACCTTACTTTGGTGTTATGAATTATTTTGTTACATAAGTTTCTGTACTTTTTCGCTTTGTCCTTTAATAATAAATTGTCAGAATTACGTCGCGATGCTAGGTGAAGCTTATCTCGTCGACGAATGCAAAAAATTAGACCTTTTGTGATCCAAGGCTTTAATATTCTCTGGCTATGCTGAATTTTAACGGTTTTTGTAGAGCTATTTTTAATTACTATACCAGTCAACTCATTAACGAATATTTGAGATGCCATGTTAACATCTGGGGCATTATAGACTTGCGACCAATCAGTATTGGAAATTGTTTTTTTGATGTTTTCATAATCAGCTGTATTTTTCGTTATTGATGTTGTGGCTTTCCTAGAGTTAATTGTATGACCCAAAAGTTTAAATAATAAAGCATGGTGATCAGTAATAGCGGTTTGATATATAACAGTACAAGAAGGGTTATTTGACCGACACATAATATGGTCAATGCAGCTGCTAGAAGTGTGGATTTCTCGTGTCGGGACGGTTACTAAGCATCTGAGACCGTGAACAGTAAGCAAATCCAGATAGTCATCGGCCTGAGGATGTTTCTTGCCTTTGATTGAAATGTTCAAATCTCCAGTCAGAATTAAATGTTTTTGACAATGTTGCGTTTTTAGTAGATCATCTAAGGTTATCAAAAATGGTGATATATTATGTGTCGAGGGACTTCTGTAGAGTGCTATAATATTTATTTCATTATTTAGTTGTATGTTTAAACAGTTTGCCCCGTTCAGTCGAACCTCATTTACTGATAATTTGCCATTAAATTTGTCACTAATATAAGCAACTACTCCATCGTTCTGCGAATAATTAAATTTAGTGTAAAATGAAGTGTATCCTGGTAATGCTATCGGTATAAAATAGTTGCCAATCCATGCCTCTGTCAAAATTAAGAGATCAAAATTAACGGCCAGCTCCTGCAACATCACCATAAGGCTATCCATGTTTTTGTGTAGACTTCTGATATTTAAGCAGAGCATTCTAAGCGAGCACTCCCCTAATATTAGCCGTCTGCAGGTACTAACTTCTGATGTAATGTGGGATTCATCGCGCGGGTTATAATCGAAAAGATTAATTAGATCCATTACTTTTATGAGAAGTAAAAACTTCTAATAAAAAAGGGTTATATATGTGCCAAATTGTTGGATATTGAGGAATTAAGTTTGTGCAATGGCTAATACGCGACAATATTTGCGAATTGCGATGTAAAAACCACTGATAAATTGATGCGTTTTTGGAAGTCATTGATTTTTGATATTTTAATTTAATAATAGTAATACGATTTGCTATTAAGCAATCAAAATGTATATAGTCGTATAATAATAATTGAGATAATTTGCTTAATTTAAAAAATGTCGAATGTATTATAGATAGAGAAATATAGTATAAAATTAAATATAAAATGTTCAACAATAAAATTGAGAATAATAAAAATAAGATTTGATTGATACATATCGGAGTGTCAAAAAAATAAAATTCAATCGGAATATAATAAAAAAATGTCGTTAAACGTGTTTCGTTAAATCTAAAAAAGTTTTCTCAAAATTAATAATGATAGGCTTTAATTTGTCATCCTTGCGAATAAATACCCTTCCAGAATTCACCCAAACGTATTTAAACCCATTTTCCCTAACGAATGCCTTCGCTCGGCCTAATAGAAACTTCGTTCTCTGTGTTATACTTTCTGAAACATATATAGGTGCAGTATTGCCTGAAATGTCTAAGTCTTTTGTATTCAGTTTTCTGCTATTGACTTTACATTTTTTATTATATTCTTTAATTGATTTCAAAAATAAGTTACGTTTAGTTTCATTATAAAATTTTACTATTACAGGTCTCGGTTTTGAGTCCGATTTCTTGTAGAAGGTTCGTGAAATTTTTTCGATGTCATTTGGTGAGACTTCACAATTTATTAATGAGCTAATTTTCATCATTATATCTCCCAAATTATCGCTCTCTTCAGGTAGTCCTCTTATCTCCAGGTCACGTTTTTTCTGCTCTTGTTCAAAATTATCAGTTTTGTATTGCAGTAGCGATATTTTTTCCAGCAACTCCGTATTAGTTTTCTGTAGAGAAGGAATATTGGACTTTTGTTTTTCTAAGTCTTCGAGTTTTTTGGATAACTCATCATAACGGTGGGCTAAGAAGTCAGTTGTCTTTACAATCTCTTCGTTTTGTTTTGTTAATAATTCCATTTTTCGATAAAGCGTGTTCAGTTTTTCATCAATATAAGTAATTATTGTTGTTTTAAAGTCCACCAAATGTTTATCAATAAGTTCTGTAAATTCACCCATATCAATAAAATCGGATTTTGGAGTGCGCTGTGGAAGTTGTATGGCCTTTCCAGTTGGGGTTGGAGTTGGAGTAACTGCAGGTGAGACGTGGATATTATCCAGACCCGAATTTTTCGTCGGTCTGGGATCGAACGAACTACAGTGTTCACAAAGCCACTGAGCCATCTTCTTCTCGGTAAGACTCTGGAAGTTCATTCTCAGCATATTTGTACAGTGATAATGAAAATGCTCTCTACAATGCACGCATGATAGTTTATCTTTCCTAGCAACATTTTTTGAGCATTTTTTGCAGTTCATCTTGACGAAATTCCAATTTTTGACGATAAGATAATAGGTATAAATCAAAAATGTTTCTGTGGTAATATATAATATCTTACTCTTATATTTTTGTGCTACTTATGTCCTGATATAAGTTCGAGATGAACCGTGACCTCTTTATTATGGTCGTCTATGTAAGATTGATATCGTAATTTTGCATGTAAAATCAAAATGTGAAGTGTGATTGATGATTATAGTGTGAATTTAGGGCATCCAATATGCTGAATAGAGATGGTTAATTAAGTAACTAAGGATTATATAAAGGGAAAAGAAATAATGAATACACTCGTACGTTTTTATTTTACTTCTAAATGAACAAATGATACATAATAGTGCATAACACAGAATTAAACTACAGAATTAAACTGCAGTTTCCGGTGTTTTTTCTTTGCAAACCTTTCAATTATCTTCTCTTTGTCTACTGGAATATCAAAATGAATATGCAGGAGTGCCAACCCTGTTAACCTTTTATCTACCCTGTTATCCTCTACCATCGTCGATCATAGCCAGGTTTTTAGTCGCCTCAGAGTTGAAAAACTTCTTTCGGCAGTCGCCACACTTACGGGCAAGGAGGCCATGATAAGGATGAGGCGATCTATGCCAGGGTAGATGAATTCGTTGGCCAGATCCAGAACATCTAGAATATTTTTTGGTTCCGAATAAGCGGGTTTATTTCTCTTTTCCCTTCTAAAACTTTCTTTCCAGACCTTGTATTCTCCCAGAACTCCTGCCGCATGAACTCCTAGGCGACTCCTATGCTCTCTAACAAGATCTGCTACTACATTTGAGTGATCACTATCGTCTTTTATTATTACCGATTGCATAATAATGTTTAAATTAAAAACCTTTGTTTCGGGTGGCAGTCGCTGGTCGTTTATGACATTTTCCAGTAGCGGGATATATATTTTTTAATGCTTGTTGGGGGGGCGGTCGCCCCCTCCGCCCCCCCATAGATCCGCGCCTGATGCAGGCATCATTCGGTCATGGCAAGAGTTGAAAAGGTTTGGTTGAAATCGGTCCACCGGGACCACTAGTCATATTTCAATCTTGATATTTGGTACAAAGATAACTCGTTGGGCCGAGGTCTTATATTTGCTTAAACGATTGAATCGAATGTGTATAATGCGCGCATTGTCACTATCCGCACTCGTCGCCGACTATCTCTTTCAATTAGGTCCAACCTCCTTCCCGAAGGGATATTACACTCAATCCTTTCGAAGTCCTTGGCTAAGTGACCTTGGTGACAAGCCCTGTGTAAGTTTTGGGGTTACAACTGATTTTTTATTGTCGTAGTTATTTGACCTAGGTATCTATAATATCATAATATATTCCCATACATCTCTACTAAAGTCTCAGAAGAAAAATTCGCCCACGCCTCCCACAGAAAGGCTAAATCTATCTATCAGTAGAAAACAGATTATCTGGAGAATTTGGAAGCGTCGATTTTATAACACGGAGGATCTATATTTTCACATAATCGATCAGATACATTTTCTAACTAAAACCATTAGATGTTAATAAAAGAAAGCATTTTTATGCTTAAGAGATATGGAGGGTTACGGGGAATAGTGATCAATCAAGTTATTAAAATGTTTGATCTGAGCTCGTGAATGGGTGGTAAGGTGAACGCTCACATGTGGCAAGACAACTCTCCTAAACCTACCACACCCGTCGTTAGTCCGGAATCCACTGTTCACCCCCCAGAAGTGTAATAATAGTATAAATGATGGGCCCGACTTCGGTCGGTGAATTCCATGGCAGTTCCGTTTGTATTCTATTTTTATTAAAATGTTGACTTTGACTATTTTTATTAAAATGTATTTTTATTAAATCTGAACTCCATTTTTTTAATTTAGGAACTTAAAAACGACATTTTAGCAAGGGTTTGAGCAGGAAACAAATCGGTCCTGTCACTCCCAATGCTTTCTGGGGAAGTAGCCAGGGACTGATTTCATCTGAATATTAATTTCATAAATAAAATTCTGAGCACCCCCTCTCGGCCGGCGGGCGAACCCGTTTGGGTTCCGTTTCACAACTGCCTCTGGCGTTTTGAAACAGCTCTGATGTATTCATTCCATATCCTCAGTCTATCTTGTAATATTCATGGCATGGTTGTTTAGAAAAACCCCACACAACAAATAAAAATAAAAAATAAATAAAAAAATCTGCGTGGGCCGAGTAGCGCGACATCTGGTGGCCACAACTCGTGACATATTTGCTTCGATTTCTATTTTGTTCTAAGAGAAGCTACTGCCTGGTATACTGTGCGCAGAGAAAGGCCAAATGACAAAATTCTTCAGTAAGACCAAATGATGAATATATGTAAAGTGTGAGAGCTATCATCGAATACTCAAAGAAAAAAGAAAAACTTTTATGTATTTTTTTTAACTGTGAATGCAAAGGACAATGGTCACAAATGTATGGCCGTTGGGACCACCTCTCCAATAAAAATAATGTATTTACCATTAGAAAGATCTATTTATCTACATATAATATTTATGACTGCTACAACTTACCTAAATTATGAGCCGTTTCGGAGTTTTGAAGTTCGGAATCTTCTTAAATATGGCTAATCACACGAACCCCTATGATAATTATTTATTTAAAATATATTATCTATAGTGAAGATCCAACTAGAGTTGTCAACTACAGCGGGCGAGCCCGTCACCTCAGGAAGTTTTAACGATTAGTCGTTCTGTCTCCCTGAAGTGAGCGCAGAAGACTTGGACAAAAACAGTCCAGCATCAAGCTCCGCCACAAGCCCGTAAGAGGCCAACGCATTAACCGCGAGATAGCCAGCAGCGGGCTTACACTCCCGCCTTTATTTTCAATTGCGACAAGATTACTCCAGTCTCTCGATTGGTTACGAGTTCGAGGCCGCTTGCACAGTCCTCTCCCTTACTAAGCGGTGAAACGATGTATACTGAATCTATCACGGACCACGGCATCCTTTGCCTGGCTGTTCACCCAGGATCGGGTAGCCGATGGTCGTTTCAAGAGCAGTCGCCGTAAGGTCCGCAACCACCCCCGCTCTATAGGAAACAGTACTGCTTTCAGACTCCCCCGACTTCCCCGACTGCTGACTCAGCAAGGGCCCCTTAGCTCCCAGATGTAACTATCAGTGCCACATGTATTTCGCTGGCAAAGAAGGGTTGCCGAATCGTACTATGGAGTGGAGAAATCTAATATAATCAATTGTATCATTTACTTCCTATTTGTGGTGTTCAGCTTTAACCTATATTTATCAAATCATTTGCAACCATGGCTCTTCAAATGTTAAAAGATTTTGGAGACAACGTCCTATAGTAATATTATTATAAAATGATTCTTAACCCGTTGAGTATGAGTCAACCAAATCTGGTCGCGAAACAATTATCCGTTGCGTACGAGTCGACCAAATCTGGTCGCGCGTTTTTTTCACTTCTTTGACGTTCTCATATTTATTCATAATTATCTAATTGTTTTACAAAATGATATTTCAATATTCTATATTCGAAATTGCAATGCAATCATTGTGCAGTTGTTCTTTTTATGATTGGTGTAGTAGTTTCGTAGTTATAGTACTTTAAGTCGATGTCGCCGAAAATCCTGCAAAAGAGACAGATGCATCCATGAAAATACCTATTTACTCCAAGGGTTAAGGGGATTGCCGGATAAAATACGTTTTTATATGAAAAGGATGTGCTATAGTGAGCTGGATTATACTTTTAAGGCTAGGAAACTGTCGAGAGACCGACCAATTCTTTTAAGAATTTTTGACATGTTTATTCCTGAATATACAAACTCTTCTCCCACATAAAAATCAATTTATCAATTTGATTATAGATTTTTTAAATGGATTTTGTACTTGCTTTGATGGTGTTGATTTAGTTAGGCTATGACTCATTGTGAGTGTGATTACAGCACGGGCATTTCTTACAGTAGGTGAGTCAGTACGAGGAAGTAAGCAACTATTAACCCTTCGGCAACACCGTTGACTACTTAACGACCAATATTGCTCCAATAACGGCGGCTTGCTCCCGGAACGCACAGTAATATTATTTTCTAATTCGAACGCATCCTAAAATCCATACCAAATATCTCATTATTACCATAGATACATAGACAGCCGCTAAAATAATTTCACGCATTATTGAACGGATATTTCTGATAAAATTCCATTGTCAAACTTCGCTGTTCGGTCGTCATTGTCAAACATCGGGTCGTGAACAGTTTTTTGTGTTTTTTTTAGTGTTTTCAGTTGGAATATGAATATAAATATAAGTAAATTTGATTCTAAAACACTTTATCAACCAAATTCAGTGATTTTATGTACATTTTATTCCAGTTTTATCTGTTTTTTTTAGTTGAAATATTGAGTGCGGTTTATCGCTATGGCGTCATTACTAATTATTGAGTTTTTTTTGCGATAAATAACTCTAAAATTGCAAAACGTCTGCGTTTGACAAAATACATATTATTTTGTTTTTCGCTGAAATATATGAAGTTTTCGGCGTATTTGTAAATTAACGAGGTTATATAAAAAACCCATAATTTCAATTGTTTGAATAACATCAAAATCATCAAAATTTTTATTGGTTTTTATGAGCTAATATCTAATTATTTTTTAATGTAAATAAGCAAAACGAAATATTACCTTTGATAGAGAATCTAATAAAGATCACGATAGTATTTACAATTTCTAAATTGAGTTACAATTTACAAATTAGAAATGCCGAGCTTTTTTCACTTTTTCGAATTTCTCATATTATATCCATAATTATCTAATTGTTTTACAAAATGAGATTTCAATATTCCATTAATGAAATTTCAATGCGATCATTGCACAGTTATTCTTTTTATGATTGTTATAGTAGTTCCATAGTTATAGTACTTTTTGTCGAGCGCGGCGATATTGCAAGAAATAATTGCTGCGGGTCTGCCATGAAATTATGCAGCTACTTGAAGGGTTAATAAACAATTTTGGAAAAAACCTTTCGTTTTTTCAAATTTGTAAATTGTATTTATTGAAGAAGTTTTAGAAGTGTTGAGCGTGCTGCGCCATCTAGCGGTAGGTATCGCAAATAAACAATATTACCTACCGCTAGGTAGCGCATCATGCTCATAGCTTTTTATACTATTAAAAAAAATGCTGATTTTGTAAAAAAATATATTTTTTGTTTTTTAAAAAAAAATCTTCAATCAAAAGTTGCTTATTTCGTCGTATTGATTCACACATTACAAGTTATGCCCGTGCAGTAATCACACCCTGTATATTTAATAAGTATGCCTGATGCAATGTTATACTCGCGCTTAGTCTCATTGCGGCTCATCTCCACATATTCCTTTTATCATTTTTTTTTAATTTATTTGTTTATTCACTTATTACTAATCAATATTACAGAAAAGCCAATGCATTGAAAAGTAAAATTAATACGGATATAATATAATATTATATAGAAATAATAATAATAATAATAATAAATCAGTGTAGACAGCGCTTAAACCAGATTGTACACACTCCTTCAATTCTTAGGTCCCAGCAAATTTCGCTATCTGATCTAGCTACAACTTCAAACGCTGAGATTTCCTTTCCACCAAAGTATCAATTACTACCTTTCTAGGCATGACATGAAATCATCTGGCAGAGAAGTCACACACACAGTGTTAATCAAATGAACAAATAGAGTTGTCAACTACAACGGGTGAACCCGTCACCTCAGAAGGTCCCCGTGAAGTGAGCGCAGAAGACTTGGACAAAACAGTCCACCTTCAAGCTCCGCCACATGCCCGTAAGAGGCCAACGCCTTATCCGCGAGATAACCAGGTGTGTTACCCAGCGGGCTTACACTCACGCCTTTACTTTCAATTGCGACCAGATTACTCCGGTCTCTTGATTGGTTACGAGTTTGAGGTCGGTAAAACGGTGTATACCGAATCTATCGCGGAGCACGGCATCCTTTGCCCGGCTGTTCACCCAGGATCGGGTAGCCGATGGTCGTTTCAAGAGCAGTCGCTGTAAGGTCCGCAACCACCCCCGCTCTATAGCAAACAGTACTGCTTCCAGACTCCCCCGACTGTTAGTCAGAGTGCACAATCGATTGGCTTACGCCGCACGGTGCGCAGTCCGTCCAGGAGCGCCAGTAGGTTGATTCCTAGAGGAAACTAGCCCTAAGGTCAGAGTTCTGCTCGGGCTTGCACTTCATGCGTGGAGGCCGCCGGATGGGTGTTGACCCTTGAGTGTGACCAACCCTGAACAGAATGGGTCTTCGTCGCCAACTCAGAAAGAGCCCCTTAGCTCCCAAATCAAATGAACAATTGATAGTACGACACGCTCACGCTCGCACATTAATTTTGCACCCCCTTAATTTGCCGCCTGGGGCAGGCACCCCCTGGTTTGTCCCCATAGATCCAAGGCTGTATAGAGGCAGTCGCCATATTCTAATACGGAGATGATTGACGCTTAAACTGCTAGGATTCTAGGCGACGCTAGAAGTTTGTAGTTCGGTTCATTCCCACACAAGCTCTCAGTTCAAGCTCTCAGACAAGTACAAGTTAGAAAGGCCGATTTTTTTCACTTTTTCGTCTTTCTCATATTTATTCATAATTATCTAATTGTTTTACAAAATGAGATTTCAATATTCTATGTACGAAATGTCAATGCGATCATTGCACAGTTATTCTTTTTGTGATTGCTATAGTAGTTCCATAGTTATAGTACTTTTTGTCAAGCGCGGGGATATTGCAATAAATTCCAATAAATTGCCGCGGTCTGCCATGAAATTATGCCGCTACTCGAAGGGTTAAACATAAAAAATGAGTTTTTTTTGTTTTTTTTTTTTTGCTAAATTTGAGAAACGTGACTGATAAATAAAAGTGTGACAAGCATTGAGCGCGCTGAGCTATCTAGCAGTCGGTAAAATATCGCGAATAAACAATATTCGCAATCTTTTACCTACCGCTAGATGGCGCAACGCAATTACCTCTTTTTATACCATTTTTCAAAGCATTAAACTTTTCAAATGTTAAAAATAAATCTTTTACGTTTTTCCCAATTTTTGAAATTAAAAGTTGCTTATTTGCTCGTGCTGATGTACCCGCTTCAAGGATATCACTAATTAAATTCTCGTCCTGTATAAACACTTCATATCGGAGTTGGTTGTAAGACATTGTCATACGATAGTAAACCCTCCCATTATGAAACCACAATGAAGAGTAGAAACAAACAAACAACTCGCACCTCAAAACGTCCTCCTCCTCCTGCGCTACAGCCTACGCTCTTTATAATCATCATCATCAACTACCACCAAAGACTATCCAAGCTATTTCGCTCGCGTCTCCCATTTTAAATAAACAGAAATCGCGCCATCTATCAGCCTATGTAATGTAAATATTTGCGTTAATAATTAATCCAAGGTGATCCATTTTAGAGCGGCAGTTCTCTATCCCTGACATATACTGCTGAGTCAAATCAATACGAGTTGTTTCAATATTGGCTTAGTCTACCAAAGTTATTTTGTTAACTTTGAAATAAAACCCGTTTAATGGCATGTCATTGTGCTAATGAATAATTTGATTGAATGTACTTTATTTGTTCTTAAATAATTGAGATCTGGTTTTCTCGATTTTTCTCTATGCATCGGAGACATGGACCCTGAAGGCTCGGATACGCACCAAAATCGATGCACTGGAGATGTGGTGTTGGCGTAAAATGCTAGGAATCCCATGGACAGAAAGCCGCACCAACAAATCTGTCCTGGAAGAACTCGGCATCCAAGTGAGGCTTTCACCGTACGCATGAGAAGGGTCCTGCAGTTCTTCGGTCGTGTTGCCAGGAGAAACCTAGAGAATCTGGAGAAAATGCTTTCCGGGGGTCAAGTGGAGCGAAGAAGAAGCAGAGGCAGATCACCGACCAGATGGAACGACCTCATAAAGGAACTGGGCTTGTTTCCAGCCCTCGATGTCACCTGGATCTATTAGATCTTTTGTAATTACCCACTTTGTGGTTGGGTCAGTGGTCTGCTAGTAGCCCAGTACTGCTTACCAGTCCATGCAGATCACTGACCTTCAAGTTGGGCAGATCGTTGGGTTCGAGAAAGCCTTGTCCCAGTAAACTGTGTCTTTTTGCGGCGAGGCCTCGGCAGCGACCAACGATGGGTATGCTGTCTTAAGGTTATTACCACCATATTAATGTGGCCCAACTTTGGTTAACAAGTAGAGCAGGCATAGTTAGTTAGTTAGTTTATCTTGGGCTTTTTCCCGCACTTGGCCTATTGATTGGGCCGTTGTGCGTGGCTCATGTTTCTATTTATGTTACTCCAGCCTACCCGGGCTGTCCCAGAAGGTTAGCAGCCTGTTTGGGTTGCTACAGGCCTCCGGGACAGATGCTGGAGATTGTAGTATTCTTGCCCGTTGCTCTGCCACGCTCCTGCATTCCATGAGCACATGCTGTGGCGTTTCTTCTTCCTCCATGCATCCTCTGCATAGAGGGCTGTCTGTCACACCTATGGTAAACAGGTGTTTGTTTAGGGGACAGTGGCCTGTCATAGTACCTATGACTTTACGGATTTTGTCCCTTTTTAATCTGGTGAGGTTGTGTTCAAGTTTTTTAGACGCTTCCGGAACCGCGTTCTTTGTTTGTAGAGCAGGCACAACACTATTTATGTGATGATTTCATATGTATAACATGCCATATATTCAGCCATAATTTTCTTCATAATATTATGTAGAGACCGCATCAAATGGGAAGTCACGACCGAGACGAACGACCGAAAGACGTGGCCGGAAAGACGATACGATTTAATATACATTGCTTTGCAGTACATGATCTAAATATGCATTTACTTCTTTACATATCATTCATTCCTGTCTAGGCACCCAAAAAAGGTCCCTGGAAAGCATTTTCCAGAGATCTTTTTTAGGTTAATTACAGACCGGACGGTTCAACTATATTAGTAGATGGATAAAGCGAGAGAGACTCATCATTTGTTTCGCTTTCACCTTCCAAAAAGCCGTAGTCTCTATTCCTATTAGATTTTTAAGAAGTGATATTTTTAGTGATCACCGGCTCTAAGCTAAGCCAATTAGTTTTGTTTTACATACTTTGCCATATACAGGCTGTTTAGCAGATAAACCGACCCAATTTTTTAGGGGATTGAGGGTGTCATTTGCTGGCTTTTACACATACCTATGTCCTAGAAGCCACTTTTTTTTCTTCAATTTATTACCCAAAATTTTGCATTTAACCCTTCGGCTACATAACGACCAAATTTAGTTGCACATCAGAACACCGTTGACTACGTAACGACCAATATTGGCGGCTTGCTCCCGGAGCGCACAGTAATATTATTTTCTAATTCGAACGCATCCTAAAATCCATACCAAATATCTCATTATTACCATTGATACATATACGGCCGCTAGAATAATTTCGCGCGTCATTTTGCGGATATTTCTGGTAAAATTCCATTATCAAACATCATTATTTTTTTTTTGAGAAATCATCAAAATTTTGATTGGTTTTTATGAGTTAATATTTAAATATTTTTGTATGTAAATATGCAAAACAAAATATTACCGTTGATAGAGAATCTAATAAAGATGACGATAGTATTTTCTATTTCTAAATAGGGTTCCGTATTTTTCCGTAAGACAAGTACGAGTTAAAAATGCCGAGTTTTTTTCACTTTTTCGACTTTCTCATATTTATTCATAATTATGTAATTGTTTTACAAAATGAGATTTCAATATTATATATATATATATATATATATATATATATATATATATATATATATATATATATATATATATATATATATATATATATATATATATATATATATATATATATATATATATATATATATATATATATATATATATATATATATATATATATATACGAAATTTCAATGCGATCATTGCACAGTTATTTTTTTTATGATTGCTATAGTAGTTCCATAGTTATAGTACTTTTTGTCGAACGCGGCGATATTGCAAGAAATTCCAATAAATTGCCGTGGTTTGCCATGAAATTATGCCGCTACTCGAAGGGTTAAGTCGTTATAACCTTTTTTTTTTGGCAGGAATAGGTCAGAATAACTTTTACTGTATTCTGCAATGCATTGTTATTGCATGCGTTGACTGCATTTTTTAAAAATTGGTTTCATTATTAGAGTGGTGTTCAGGCCTGATCAAGAATTATCTCTTTTTTGATCAAATACTGAATGTTTCTAATGAATGTCTATTACATGTAGCCTATCATTGGAACTGTTATAAAATACGTAACTTTTAAAAATAAAGCTAAGTGCAAAATCCCTTTTAGTTTTTTAAAAATAATGAATCTAGGAATTGTCAATTTTCAAACATTTACACATTTTTAAGAGTTTGGAAGCTCGTAAGTCGTTTTCTTGAAACTGTTTACGTCAAGTAATAATTTATTTGGAATAACAAAACATTGCAAATTACAACACAAGTTATTTCATGCTATCACTACCATAACCAAAAAAGTGATGACGACAACCGCAAAGCACGATCACAATTAGGGCATAGGGCATGTAGGTGAAAGGTAGCAAATCACCTCCCCAATCCCTCAAAAAATTGTGTCGGTTTTTCTGCCAAACAGCCTGTATGCAAAGTTCCAGTATATCTCTATCAAGATATGTTATTGTAAGTTTTGACGGTTTGGAGAAAATTTGTAAAGAATATTTTTAGGTTTAAGTATGTAAGAAATAGGCCCAGTTTGTAATTCCAATTTTTATAAAATGTCGTTTTGTATTAATGATGTATTACTTGTCGGTCTTGTGAATATTTATATGGTACTTTTGCAAGAGTTTTTTCTACGAGTCGAATACTGTTTTGTGACACCGGAACGGTGGTTATAATATGTGTATATTTGTCGTTTTTGTATGTGGACGAATAAAGGCTGTGTGAATACACAGTATTTTACTAAATGTTTTTTATTTTGGCTGTTATTAACGCTGGGTTATATATAACCTAAAGACTCGTACTTTTCAAGTGAAGAAAACCAGGATCCCAATTGAAATGATCCCGTTTTCAGAGCAGATAACAGATAATGCAGAACGCGACATAGTTGGAGTAGCCAACTAGAGTTATCAACTATATCGGGCGAACCCGTTACCTCAGGGAAATTTTAACGATTAGTCATTCTGTCTCCCTGAAGTGAGCGCAGAAGACTTGGACAAAACAGTCCACCGTCAAGCTCCACCACATACCTACCCGTAAGAGACCAACGCCTTAACCGCGAGATAGCCAGGAGTGTTACCCAGCGGGCTTACACTGACGACCTTACTTCCAATTGCGAATAAATTACTCCAGTCTCTCGATTGGTTACGAGTTCGAGGTCGCTTGCACTGTCCTCTCCCTTACGAAGCGGTGAAACGGTGTATACCGAATCTATCGTGGACCACGGCATCCTTTGCCGGGTAGCCGATGGTCGTTTCAAGAGCGGTCGCCGTAAGGTCCGCAACCACCCCTGCTCTATAGGAAACAGTACTGCTTCGAGACTCCCCCGACTGTTATGCACAGTCGATTGGCTTACGCCGCATGGTGCGCAGTCCGTCCAGGAGCGCCAGTAGGTTAATTCCTAGAGGAAACTAGCCCTAAGGTCAGAGTTCTGCCCGGGCTTGCACTTCATGCGTGGAGGCCGCCGGATGGGTGTTGACCCGTGAGTGTGACCAATCCGGAACAGAATGGGTCTTCCTCGCCAACTCAGAAAGAGCCCCTTAGCTCCCAAATCAAATGAACAATTGATAGTACGACACGCTCACGCTCGCACATTAATTTTGCACCCCCTTAATTTGCCGCCTGGGGCAGGTTGTATAGAGGCAGTCGCCATATTCTAATACGGAGATGATTGACGCTTAAACTGCTAGGATTCTAGGCGACGCTAGAAGTTTGTAGTTCGGTTCATTCCCACACAAGCTCTCAGTTTGTATTATAATTAATAGTAACCTTGGGGGCATATTATCAGTTTGTAATAATTGTCACATTAATGCAACTAAAAACGGTTGATAATAGCATGACTTTTACTCGATTATCCGGTTCAAAGAACGTGGCGTGATCGAGTTCAGTGACCTCTTGTAACTATCACTTATAGATGCCCCATATAATCATTTATAGGGCTATGCATTTCAAGATTTCTAACCACTATGCCCAATGGTATAGTGGTTAGGTCACCTCATCTTACATTTTAAGGTTTCGGGTTCGATTTGCGGCTGGGCCACCATTTTCCATTGGGATAAAATTAACGGAATGGCATTTGGCACAGGCCTGTCGATAGAATGCAGTAAGACACACACATACACTCGAAACGCACACACACATACAGGTGAGTTTTTAATTAGTGATATCCTTGAAGTGGGTGAATCAGTACGAAAAAATAAGCAACTTTTGATTAAAAATACTTGAGAAAATCAAAAAAACATATTAACCCTTCGGCTAATTAATGACCAAATTTGGTTGCACATCAGAGAACACCGTTGACTACGTAACGACCAATATTGGCGGCTTGCTCCCGAAGCGCACAGTAATATTAATTTCTAATTCGAACCCATCCTAAAATGCATACCAAATATCTCATTATTACCATAGATTCATAGACGGCCGCTAGAATATTTCGCGCGTCATTTTGCGGATATTTCTGGTAAAATTCCATTGTCAAACATCATCATTTTTTTCTCCAGAAGTCATCAAAAATTTTATTGGTTTTTATGAGCTAATATCTAAATATTTTGGTATGTAAATAAGCAAAACGAAATATTACCTTTAATAAAGAATCTAATAAACATTACGATAGTATCTACAATTTCTAAATAGGGTTCCGTATTTTCCGTAAGACAAGTACAAGTTAGAAAGGCCGATTTTTTTCGCTTTTTCGTCTTTCTCATATTTATTCATAATTATCTAATTGTTTTACAAAATGAGATTTCAATATTCTATGTACGAAATATCAATGCGATCATTGCACAGTTATTCTTTTTGTGATTGCTATAGTAGTTCCATAGTTATAGTACTTTTTGTCAAGCGCGGGGATATTGCAATAAGATGCACTGGAGATGTGGTGTTGGCGTAAAATGCTAGGAATCCCATGGACCGAAAGCCGCACCAACAAATCTGTCCTGGAAGAACTCGGCATCCAAGTGAGGCTTTCACCGTACGCATGAGAAGGGTCCTGCAGTTCTTCGGTCATGTTGCCAGGAGAAACCTAGAGAATCTGGAGAAAATGCTTTCCGGGGGTCAAGTGGAGCGAAGAAGAAGCAGAGGCAGATCACCGGCCAGATGGAACGACCTCATAAAAGAACTGGGCTTGTTTCCAGCCCTCGATGTCACCTGGATCTATTAGATCTTTTGTAATTACCCACTTTGTGGTTGGGTCAGTGGTCTGCTAGTAGCCCAGTACTGCTTACCAGTCCATGCAGATCACTGACCTTCAAGTTGGGTAGATCATTGGGTTCGAGAAAGGCTTGTCCCAGTAAACTGTGTCTTGCGGCGAGGCCTCGGCAGCGACCAACGATGGGTATGCTGTCTTAAGGTTATTACCACCATATTAATGTGGCCCAACTTTGGTTAACAAGTAGAGCAGGCATAGTTAGTTAGTTAGTTTATCTTGGGCTTTTTCCCGCACTTGGCCTCTTGATTGGGCCGTTGTGCGTGGCTCATGTTTCTATTTATGTTACTCCAGCCTACCCGGGTTGTCCCAGAAGGTTAGCAGCCTGTTTGGGTTGCTACAGGCCTCCCGGACAGATGCTGGAGATTGTAGTATTCTTGCCCGTTGCTCTGCCACGCTCCTGCATTCCATGAGCACATGCTGTGGCGTTTCTTCTTCCTCCATGCATCCTCTGCATAGAGGGCTGTCTGTCACACCTATGGTAAACAGGTGTTTGTTTAGGGGACAGTGGCCTGTCATAGTACCTATGACTACGGATTTTGTCCCTTTTTAATCTGGTGAGGTTGTGTTCAAGTTTTTTAGACGCTTCCGGAACCGCGTTCTTTGTTTGTAGAGCAGGCACAAAACTATTTATGTGATGATTTCATATGTATAACATGCCATATATTCAGCCATAATTTTCTACATAATATGTAAAGACCGCATCAAATGGGAAGTCACGACCGAGACGAACGACCGAAAGATGTGGCCGGAAAGACGATACGATTTAATAGACTTTGCTTTGCAGTACATGATCTAAATATGCATTTACTTCTTTACATATCATTAATTCCTGTCTAGGCACCCAAAAAAGGTCCCTGGAAAGCATTTTCCAGAGATCTTTTTCAGGTTAATTACAGACCGGACGGTTCAACTATATTAGTAGATGGATAAAGCGAGAGAGACTCATCATTTGTTTCGCTTTCACCTTCCAAAAAGCCGTAGTCTCTATTCCTATTAGATTTTTAAGAAGTGATATTATTAGTGATCACCGGCTCTAAGCTAAGCCAATTAGTTTTGTTTTACATACATTGCCATATACAGGGTGTTTAGCAGATACAGACACATACCTATGTCCTAGAAGCCACTTTTTTTTCTTCAATTTATTACCCAAAATTTTGCATTTAACCCTTCGGCTACGTAACGACCAAATTTAGTTGCACATCAGAACACCGTTGACTACGTAACGACCAATATTGGCGGCTTGCTCCCGGCACAGTAATATTATTTTCTAATTCGAACGCATCCTAAAATCCATACCAAATATCTCATTATTACCATAGATACATATACGGCCGCTAGAATAATTTCGCGCGTCATTTTGCGGATATTTCTGGTAAAATTCCATTATCAAACATCATTATTTTTTTTTTGCGAAATCATCAAAATTTTGATTGGTTTTTATGAGTTAATATCTAAATATTTTTGTATGTAAATATGCAAAACAAAATATTTTCGTTGATAGAGAATCTAATAAAGATGACGATAGTATTTTCTATTTCTAAATAGGGTTCCGTATTTTTCCGTAAGGCAAGTACGAGTTAAAAATGGCGAGTTTTTTTCACTTTTTCGACTTTCTCATATTTATTCATAATTATGTAATTGTTTTACAAAATGAGATTTCAATATTATATATAGGTATATACGAAATTTCAATGCGATCATTGCACAGTTATTTTTTTATGATTGCTTTAGTAGTTCCATAGTTATAGTACTTTTTGTCGAACGCGGCGATATTGCAAGAAATTCCAATAAATTGCCGTGGTTTGCCATGAAATTATGCCGCTACTCGAAGGGTTAAGTCGTTATAACATTTTTTTTGGCAGGAATAGGTCAGAATAACTTTTACTGTTTTCTGCAATGCATTGTTATTGCATGCGTTGACTGCATTTTTTAAAAATTGGTTTCATTATTAGAGTGGTGTTCAGGCCTGATCAAGAATTATCTCTTTTTTGATCAAATACTGAATGTTTCTAATGAATGGCTATTACATGTAGCCTATCATTGGAACTGTTATAAAATACGTAACTTTTAAAAATAAAGCTAAGTGCAAAATCCCTTTTAGTTTTTTAAAAATAATGAATCTAGGAATTGTCAATTTTCAAACATTTACACATTTTTAAGAGTTTGGAAGCTCGTAAGTCGTTTTCTTGAAACTGTTTACGTCAAGTAATAATTTATTTGGAATAACAAAACATTGCAAATTACAACACAAGTTATTTCATGCTATCACTACCATAACCAAAAAAGTGATGACGACAACCGCAAAATACGATCACAATTAGGGCATAGGGTATGTAGGTGAAAGGTAGCAAATCACCTCCCCAATCCCTCAAAAAATTGTGTCGTCTTTTCTGCCAAACAGCCTGTATGCAAAGTTCCAGTATATCTCTATCAAGATATGTTATTGTAAGTTTTGACGGTTTGGAGAAAATTTGTAAAGAATATTCTTAGGTTAAGTATGTAAGAAATAGGCCCAGTTTGTAATTCCAATTTTTATAAAATGTCGTTTTGTATTAATGATGTATTACTTGTCGGTCTTGTGAATATTTATATGGTACTTTTGCAAGAGTTTTTTCTACGAGTCGAATACTGTTTTTTTAGAACGGTGGTTATAATATGTGTATATTTGTCGTTTTTGTATGTGGACGAATAAAGGCTGTGTGAATACACAGTATTTTACTAAATGTTTTTTATTTTGGCTGTTATTAACGCTGGGCTATATATAACCTAAACTCGTACTTTTCAAGTGAAGAAAACCAGGATCCTATTTTCTGAGTAGATAGCAGATAATGCAGAACGCGACATAGTTGGGGTAGCCAACTAGAGTTGTCAACTACAACGGGCGAGCCCGTCACCTCTTGGACTTGGACAAGACTTGGACAAAACAGTCCACCGTCAAGCTCCGCCACAAACCCGTAAGAGGCCAACGCCTTAACCACGAGATAGCCAGGAGTGTTACCCAGCCGGTTTACACTTTAGCCCTTACTTCCAATTGCGACCAGATTACTCCAGTCTCTCGATTGGTTATGAGTTCGAGGTCGCTTGCGCGGTACTCTCCCTTACGAAGCGGTGAAATGGTGTATACCGAATCTATCGTGGACCACGGCATCCTTTGCCGGGTAGCCGATGGTCGTTTCAAGAGCGGTCGCCGTAAGGTCCGCAACCACCCCTGCTCTATAGGAAACTACTGCTTCGAGACTCCCCTGACTGTTATGCACAGTCGATTGGCTTACGCCGCATGGTGCGTAGACCGTCCAGAAGCGCCAGAAGGTTGATTCCTAGGGGAAACTAGCGCTAAGGCCAGAGTCCTGCCCAGGCTTGCACTTCATGCGTGAAGGCCGCCGAATGGGTGTAGACCCATGAGTGTGACCAACCCTTAACAGAAAGGGTCTTCGTGGCCAATTCAGCAAGGGCCCATAGCCAGTGACCAAAAAGTGCAAGAGTTTCAAGCTGATGCTTTTAGATCAGACAGTATTTTGGCCATAGAATGCTGGGGTCAGGCCAGTTTCCGGGACACCTGGCGCTGGCGTACTAGGAAAGTCGTAATTTTAATTAGTACCCCCAAAGTGTTTTGGAAAAACTGAATACTCATTAGCAGACAGTGGATGCAATAAAGAACTTGAAACATATGGTCAGACTGCTTTATAATCGAATGCTATCTATACTATTATATAGACGCGACGCAACCGATGCATGACATGTACCTATGGAGGTGCTGGTGCCACGTGTTAGATTATGAAGCAGTCTGACCATATGTTTCAAGTTCTTTATTGCATCCACTGTCTGCTAATGAGTATTCAGCTTTTACCAAACACTTTGGGGTACTAATTAAAATTACACCTTTCCTAATTAAAATTACACCTTTCCTAGTACGCCAGCGCCAGGTGTCTATGTCAATATTCTACGTCAGACATCCATTGAGAAGCAGTTAAGCAAACAAAGATCTCGGAATGAAAAAAGAATAGTGATGATCTCAAAAGTGGGAAAAATACATAGTTGCGATCGCCAACTCTACTCTCTGTCTAAAATGGTTTGAAAAGATCTACAAGGCATATATAACCCAATTTGAGTATGGCTATCAGCTCTGGAACCCCTACTTATGCAAAGATGTAGATGTCGTGTTTTTAGCATCCGTAGCCGCATTGACACTGGTTCTCCTCGTTGTTACCGAAGTTAAGCAGCGTTGGCTGCGGTCAATACTGGCAGTCAATACTGGGATGGGTGACCACCTGAGAATTTGACTGCGTGATGCTATAAATGCCCGCCTAGAAGATGTTGCCGATTGGCAACAAGACGGGTTTCACAAAAAGGCATAAGCCTTGTAAGTAAAAAAAAAAAAATGCAGCAAAGGGCAACAAAAATGCCAGTGGGCCTGAAGAATAGGAATTATGAGGATCGCTTGGAAATACTTAGACCGACTACTCTCAAATAAAGAAGATAAAAAGGGGACACGATCGAGACATATCATTCTCACAAATGATTATGATGTACCAGGGCTAATGAATATTTAGAAATTCAACATAAACACAAATATTTAAGGTCACAGATAATAAAATTAACCTTTCAGAATTTAAATCTAATCTTCCTAAAAACGTTCTGTAAAATAGAGTGGTGGACATGTGGAATAAACTACCATGTGAAGTGATTAATGCAAGCTCTGTCAATCAATTTAAAAACAGACTCGATTTGTTCCTAAAAACTTGTTAATATTGTTTATGACCAGTTTTACAAGGTCTAATCTGGGCGCCTCAGCAAAGCTGCCTGTCCAGAATAAATAATAATAATTTAATAGTAAAAACACATTTTCAAGAAGAAGTTTTATTTAAAATGCTCTGTCCCGAGCTAACCCTGAGTGCAGCAGCCATGTCATATTGGAACTTAAAACGGGCTATCATAATTGAATGCTATACAGAATTTCGTGTTTGTGCTGTTGACTGTTGAGTTCCCTCGTTGAAAACCTACCCTGGTCTATTCTGCCGTCGTAAACGAAAACACAGTAACTTCATTTACTGTGTTTATACAAGCTTGGTTCTTTAAAATCAGTTGGAGTACTATAAGGCAAATTTTTCGGTTTTCTGTCGATGGATAGTTACCGAGATACCTTAGATAATAACACAGTATTTAAAAAAAAACCTGAATATTTTTAATAAAAAACACAGTACGTATAATTTTATGTTAAAATACAGTAACCTATTATTTACTGTGATCTTTTTTAATACTTATAAGCATTTGAGAAATATTTTTGTTTGGTTACAACACGGCTTCTTCAGATACTGTGGTTTTAGGTAAAATTTTGTTAAAAGTTAATTTATAAATACATGAATTAAACACAGTATCTCAATTACTGTGTTTAAGGTGCCTGCAGTTTTTTATTTATTTAAAAATATATATATTTTACTCGGTTAGAACACAGTAATGGGTAAAATTTACCTATAACACAGTAACCACTCAGTTACGGTGTTATAGCTTAAAAATATAAAATTTATCAAATTATTTTCCTAATTTAAAACACAATATCTAATTTAATGACTTAAGCAATTATAATTTAATATATATTTGTACGCAGAATTGAAGTTCTAACTATTTTTTAACATTAAAGATTAAAAGAAATAATCTCTATTGATTACTTTGTTCATGAAAACAAATATTTAACAACTGAACTTTGACTGCGTTTTTTTCAAAATGTCTTTTTTTAAGTTACTGTGTTTTCATTTACGACGGCAGTATTGCAGTGAAACTTAGAATGGGCTATCATTACTGAATGCGTACCTATACAACATTTCGTTTCCATGCTGTTGACCGTTTAGGAGTCCTCTCGCTGGAAGCCAACCCTGGGTGCAGCAGCCCTGTCGCAATGAAAGTTAGAACGGGCTATCATAATTGAATGGGTATACAAAAATTTCGTTTATGTGCTGTTGACCGTTGAGGAGTCCTTTCGTCTGGAGCCAACCCTGGGTTCAGCAGCCATGTCATGATGAAACTTATAACTGGCTATCATAATTGAATGCGTATATAAAATTGTATCTGTGCTAGACCGTAGAAGAGTAGCCTCGTCGGGAGCCGATCCTGATTGTAGAACCAGGTCAAACTCACCATATAAAAATGCATTGTCATTGGAACTGAACCAACGTGTAAAATTTCAGGCACTGTTTTATTGGTCCTATATATTCTCTTTTAAAAAAGGTTCAATATGTGGTGGTAAATGTCTCAAATATTCCAAATATATATGTTCATAAATAGCAGCGCAGCGCTATCTGTGGCCATTTAATGCCGCCGAGTTCAACGACCTCGATCCATTAGCAAGGTCAAATAAAACAGCCGATAGATTCTCAAAATGTTGTAATCATTTCGAATAAAATTGTATCCGTTTGTATTTGAATATTTGAAAAAATCTTTAGTTGCTTACTATATGTATCTTAAATAACTAGTAAATCTAAAAATTTTGCTGTAAAATAATGGTCAACAAGGTGGATATACAAAAAATATTTTTTTGGTTCTATAGGAAATTTTAAATGTGTGGAATCCGGACTTCAGTCTGGAATCCACACATTCATCTCTGGCATTGAATCGAAAGTTACTATGAAAGGCCAGTAACAGAAGTTGTAACTGATAAGTTCGATCAACGAGACGCTAGTGGTAAAAAAGTTGTAGTTGGATTATGCTACATTTGCAACGAGCAGCCTATTCGAAAGAAAAGAAAGACAAAGAAGTCTTGAGTTTACTGTAATAAGCCCGTTTGTGATCAGCACACAGCAAAAATCACAAAATGTTTAAAATGTAATCATTGATCTGTAAAATATCTGTGTAAAAAAAAGATTGAAATTTAATATATTTTTTTTTATTTCTCATACGGTAGTTGTATATTACTGTGCAAAAAACTCGCAACAGATTTTTCTCGAACAGTCACATCGCAAAATGTGATAGTTAATTTTATTATATACCTACAGTACATTCAATATATAAACAATATGAAATAAATATATTTTGTTATTATTTATATATTAATCCATATTTACCTATTATATTTTTAAAACAATTTTTTTTAATGGTATATTTTACTATATGAAAATCATGCTTTTTCTATCGGGGTAGGTACCCGGGTGGCTCATACGTGTTTTTTTTTGAAATGCAAATTTTTGTAAGTTATTTTTTTTTATAAAATATGTATAATACAAATTTCAATAGGGAATCTGTCAAATCATGGGGATTCGAGGTTTTGGCCAATCTTTTTTTGAAAAAGAATTATTCAACAAAGCGTACGCCGATGGGTACCCGGGTGGCAACCCAAGGTTTAAGATGGTCGTCATGTTGCCCCATGCGAGCATTCACCTTATTTTCCCATTACTCCGCCTTTTAAGCCATTAGAACTGAGTTGCAGAAATTGCTGAAATTTGTATACTTTTTGAGTTTTTAATTTTGTTTGTTTCTTTTTTTAGGGGATTGAGCGTTGTAAGGGGGTGCCAAAGGTGCGTTTCAGGTGCCTCCTTAAACATCGGGTCCTACACTATGAGCCAGAAAAGGCAACGAAAATCATAAATGCTTGTGCGGTACTGCATAATATGTGTATCGCTAATATCGAGCCTTTTATCGAAGACGACACATAAGTAGATTTTGGTCAATTTGCCTCAACGGCAGCAGAATTGGCTGGAAATTCAGAATCTAGAAATGCCGATCGACGTCTACAAACCCGAATCGTCAATAACTCTTTCCGTTAAGTTTTGTTGACGGTTGATTACAGTTACAGTTACTAAGTCCATCTCACTGTTTTTTATTCTGGCGTAATTTGTATTGGTGTTATTTGTGAAGAAGTACCCCTTTCGCGGACTCTATAGGAGCACTTGCATGAATTCTACAGGTTAAAACCTAAAAATATTTTTAAATAATTTTCAATATTTAGCTGTGCACATACTAAATTTTTCCTGTATATTTTTTAATAGCTTTTCATATAAACACCTAAAGAGTGAATCGTTGTATTTTCAGAGAATTTAGGGATAACGTCGAAATAAAACGTTATATCGTCATAAAAAAAATATATCATGTAAATAAAAGAAAGCGAGTTTTATTTATTTATTTAATTTATTATGCATAATTTTTAGGTAATCGGATATGTCTTTTAGGTACTATCAGCCGTATTCAGAGTCGACACTCAAGGGGTCCCTCAACTCAAGTGTGCCCCAACTTGTCAGATTACTATTCAGAAACCATACTTAAGTAAGCACTCAAGTAGGCTACTCGAGTGTGCCCTTAAGGGAGGCATCTTCCATACATTTTTGTATTCAGAGACAATACTTGAGTGTCGAGGAAGCTAAAATGGCTTACATTTCTTAAGTTTTGAACTGTCAAATTCAAGTGTGGTCTCGAGCTCACTTTGGCGAGTGTGCGTTGAGTATTCCACTAATAAATGCGTGTTTTTTGTGAATTAAATCCATTATTTCTATAACTCTATGGTTTATAATGATTTGGCCGATTTTATAAGCTGTATTTACCGCGTCGCACGCGTCGTTACGTAAGGGATTTCAACAATCTCCTTGACTTCTACTTTCCTGGAGAGTTTAAAAAACATTTCCGCCTCGCCATTCAAATGTTTTCTGATTCTGTTGGGTTTTAACGAAAACTGCGGATTTCCGATTCCGCCTGATGCAGTTAGTGCTGGCATTGAAATTCTTTACCACCGGCAATTAGTCATACAATGCCAACCACAGCTATTATTTCTACCCATATTTTTTGCTAATTCCTAGGTAAAGAAATTCTGCATCGAAATTCGGCGCGAACTAGCAAAAGGCAAAACGAAAAAGACGAAAGAGCGCATCGAGGAAATCGATCAAGAAACCGACAAGAAAAATACTCCGACGTCGAGCAAACGTCAGTGACAACAGCTGATGCACCGACGGGTTTTTTCAACCATAGAGCACAATCATTTTGTTCAAAGACAACGAAAACTCTATAGACCGTGTAATAGGAATGTATTAGTTTCGAATTAGAAATGAATCCCAATTGCTTGAGGGTCCCTTAAGTGCATACTCACTGAAGGGAGCCCTTAAGTAACGACTATGAATAGCAATTTTGAGGGTGGTACTTGAGTGTCACTCGAGTGAGTGTTCCCTTGAGGTGTACTTAAGTATCGACTGTGAATACGGCTGTATGACAGGCCACTGTCCCCTAAACAAACACCTGTTTACCATAGGTGTGACAGACAGCCCTCTATGCAGAGGATGCATGGAGGAAGAAGAAACGCCACAGCATGTGCTCATGGAGTGCAGGAGCGTGGCAGAGCAACGGGCAAGAATACTACAATCCCCACATCTGTCCCGGAGACCTGTAGCAACCCAAACAGGCTGCTAACCTTCTGGGACAGCCTGGGTTGGCTGGAGTAACATAAATAGAAACATGAGCCACGCACAACGGCCCAATCAAGAGGCCAAGTGCGGGAAAAAGCCCAGACAAACTAACTATGTCTTTTAGGTACTGATTTGTCATATCCATTTTTGCTTCAATCGCAGCATAATATTTCTCTTTGAGCTCTACTTCTCTCTTCTTCAAAAGATTTTTTTCTTCCGCTAGTTCTACCATTCGTTAAGCGGTTGTCTGGCAGCTCTTTAACCGCCTCTGTGCAGTTGTCCTTCTGGCCGTCCTCGCTGTCCGGGTAGTTGCAGGCTTTGAGCCAATCGTAGGTCGAGAAGCGGTGGCGATTACGGGCGTGGGCGCTTCCGTTTGAGAGGTTTTAGCTGGTGCTTTCTTCGCTTTCACTGAAGTCCGTACGTATTGCCACGTCTAAAAACAAGAAATTAATTAAGATTTGTGAACTGATGCGCTTGTGTACGCTATGTATTAGTCGGACTTTAACTTACTTTTCGCCACTGCTTCCGGTCTTTTTTCCCGCCGGGCAACGCGTTAACGGCCTTAGCAATCTCCTCCCACCTCCGCTGAGCGAGTTTGTACGTAAACTCCGTAGAAAAATTTCCACTGACCAAATCGGGGTCGCTCAGTACCAGCTTCACGAGGCATTCCCGCTGATCCCGCGATAGATAGCTTATCCTCCTATCGGCATTCTCTTTTCCCATCCTCTTTTCCATGATCCGTCCGTAATCGAGAGGGAAAGCAGGTGTTCCTTGTCGTCAGCAAGTTGTCCGTAATCGTTGAGAGAAAAGGCAAAGCTCGCGCCAGGTTGTCAGAAGAGTCAAGCAGTCTGTTATCCGTGGGAGAAAAAGGATTTGAAAAATATCAGTAAAAGGAATCGAAAAAACAAGAACACATCCGCGCGCGAAGAACGAGGAAAGACAAAAGTTAGGTTCACTGATCATATAAATGGTTCACTGATCATATCAATGGTTACATGACAATGTTTTGGCAGTTTTGTGCTTGCATGTTGGTATAAATGACAGCGTTGCCATATTATGTATAAAATAATATCATGCCATATATTTTGTTCAAGAATAGGGTTTGTGAAACCGAGCGATAAATAGTGAGCGAAATATTTAGCACAGTAAAATTTTAGACTGGTTTCAAGAAATTCAAATTCTTTATTTTACAAAAAATCATAATTTCAGTTACGATTGAATTAAACATACCCTAACTGGATCGCACGAGACGTCCGCACTCAGTTTCGTATACATAAGTAGGTACTGCCTAATGCTAAATAAAAAAAAAATACGCTGAAGAATGCCGTGAAAATAAAATCAAGTAAACTAAAATATTAGTAAAATCCCCTGGATTGAATAGTCAGCCAATCTGATGATGACATATTATTTAATCTTTAACGGCAATGGAAACACGTTTAATGCACCAATTCTATTATATGTATTATAAATAATGAATAACCAAAAAAATATTTTCACGATTTTATATGGGACAAAATGCATTTTGCAAGTTCATTTTTTTGTATGAAATAAGATGCGTTTTGAAAGTTCACCTTGTTGGGACAGAATGCGTTTTGCATATCCAACCAATATTTAAATCTTAAGCGTCTTCCAATGCGTTTTGAAATGCCAATTTATGACATAATGTAGCGAACACGTAGCGAATAGGCTACTTGAAAAAGCTGTATCATTGGATTTTTTTTTATAAATGTGACATAATGCGTTTTGCATTTCCACTCCATAAATATTAATTATAGGTACCTACTTAGGTACTGGATAATAACGCCGTTGTCAAAATGTATGAACTCTTTAAAGTATAAAGTGTATTGTCGGGTCCCATCAAACTTGCAGAAGGCAGATTTGGAGACGGCAATCTTGCAGACGGCATTCTTGCAGGCGGCAGTTTTGCAGAAGGCAATCTTGCAGAAGGCAGTTTTGCAAATGTCAAACTGACGTTTCGAGGGTCGGCATTTTTGCAGACGGCATTTTTGCAGAAAATGAAGTTAGAAGCAAAACATCGTATTTAAAATTTAGTGTTACCAGAGTAGAAATCGACAAAAGCCGCGTTTTCATATGTCAGGGTAGGGAAACCAGTCCACTTCTTTGAGTGTCCTCTCCATCGCGGATCTCAGCAATCAACTTTCGATTTTAGGGAAAGAAATTAATGAAAGGGTGAAAAGTGGGTCTTATTTATTTCGAGGCAATGCATTATTAACCTGTCATGTTAATTCCACGCGGCGGTCGTTTTTTATTATAACATTTTATTGTTTTAAACTGTCGTTGAATTTGTGTGGTCTAGAGCTTAATTGAAGGTCACTTTGCCGTGCATTCCGCTAATTACTCCGTGTTTTTCGTGAATTAAATCCACGATTTTGTACAGAGGATAGGTGATTTAAAAATATGGTCGCAGGACTGCGTAGCAGGTATTATACTAATAAGTGGTACCGTCGTATTAGTGGTTTTTCGCCAGTAGGAAAAACAACGTTGTCTCTTTCTCAACCCGTGGGCTGACGAGCTATGGTGTCACGAAGACGGCGATTATCGTTTTGTCGATTTCCCCCATACTTCTGACACAGTAAATATAGTAGCTAAAGCAGTATGGAAACTAGGCCCATTTGTTGAAATAAATACCTACGGAGCAGTGAAGCACTATTGTCACCCCCTCATATTTTGTAAAAATGAGAAGTTATTTTTAATTATTATTTAAAACATTTTTATTAATTAAAATATGTATTAGAAAAGGACACACTTCTAATCAGAACGTTCGATTTATTCTAAATGAGCTACAAAGACGTTTCGCTTGTTAGCTTTGTTTCGCTTTAGAAGAATGTTATGACGTCATTTCGATACGAAAAAGGTTATAAAATCGGCCGCCAGTTATATTTTGCTGAATCAGCGCGATAGCGAACGATAGTTTTAAATTCACCCTGCAGATAAATTCATTTCAAATTTTGAATCGCGATTTTTGGTGTCGGTAACGTTTTGCATATCCCCGGACAGACAGCAAGCATCAGACTATAGGACCTCTTTTTTTTGCTAAAGCAAAGAATGGAAGTCTAATAAATAAAACATATTTTTTTCATAAAAACTTAAAAACATTTTTTTTAATGTTTAGTTTGATGTACTGAATCATCCACTACAAAGATGCCGGTAATTAAAGGACTATCCTGTAAACAATGTAATGACATCTAATATAAAGTCGATTTAATGTATCGATAATATTAGATAATCGTAAGTGGTGTCGCAAAAGGCAATGTTGACAGTCAAAAAATAATTAATACGATAACATTGTGGAGAGGTAAAAATATTCACCACTTTAATTTACACTGACATGATAATTTGCTAGGTACTTCTTTTTCTAAATTTAAAATTAATAACATATGACCGCTTTACTGCTTTATTTTTGGTTTGTAAAATAATATAAAATTATTTTATTCGTGTAATCATGTCCTAATGCGCCATTCTCAAACGTTGCTAACTTCGGGTTTGTATGCAAGTTTGCTTTCTGCAAGAATGCCGTCTGCAAGAATGCCGTCTGCAAAAATGCCGCCTGCAAGGTTGCCGCCTGCAAGGTTGCCGCCTGCAAGGTTGCCTCCTGCAAATCTGCCCTCAACAAATTTGGAGCTGTCAAAGTGACATTTGTGCAAGTTTGCCACATGCAAAACTGCCGCCCCCCGTATTGTCTTTAAGGAACTCTTTGAATTATGCTATTATTGGATTGTTTCCATTTTCCGGTGTCCAAACTGTGATAATCGCAAAAAAGGTCTCTGATTTTCGGAAAAAATATGAGCTCACTGAAATTACCAACGGCTGAATAAAGACAGTAAGATTCATATAAAACAATAGAATATCAACACCGGCAGCCATAAAATTGATCTAATGGCAACACCAAGAAAAGTTACAGCTGTCATCAAATCTTATTCCTTCGCGAGTTGCGCATCGCATGCGGTTGAAATATTTAAATTTCAAACAGTCAATTACTTCATACGAGGATGAGCGATCTAATTGTGGACGATTACAGCAACGTGACTGTCAAGATTGAGCAAAGTGTCGTCATAAAAGAAGAGGTCTACGATTCTGATGATTCAGATATGAATATTCCTCTAAGCGCTTATATACCGGATGAGCAAGGTAACGTGGTCGAATTCTGCAAAGATGAACATCGCTTCATAAAGCCAGAGCCGATTGAAGCTGTACCATCTGGAAGGAGTCATATTGGTGATGGCGGATCTAGTGTTGGACTTATCAAATCGCATGTTTGTCTGAAGTGCGATAAGGCATTCTCTTCAAATGCTTATTTAAATCGACATATTGATAGTGTTCATAATAAATTAAAGAAATACTTATGTGGAGAATGCAATCGTCCTTTTGCATTCGTACGGTATTTGAAAAGGCATGTAGACGCAGTTCACAGAAAGTTGAAGAAATACTCATGTGGGGAATGCGATCGTGTCTACTTTTCGAAAAGAGCTTTAAGAGATCACGTAGACGTGGTTCACAGGAAATGGAATAAATACTCATGCGCTGAATGCGATAGTGGTTTTGCTAGGAAACTTTCTTTTAAAAAACACGTAGACGCGATTCACAGGAAATTGAAGAACTACTCATGCGCTGAATGCGATAGAGCGTTTACCGCGAAACAAAATTTGAAATTGCATGTAGATGCGATTCACAGAAAATTGAAGAAATACTCATGCGCTGAATGCGATAGAGCTTTTGCCATAAAACGTAATTTGAAAGAACACGTAGACGCGGTTCACAGGAAATTGAAGAAATACTTATGCGCGGAATGCGATAGAGCGTTTACCGCGAAACATAATTTGAAATTGCATGTAGATGCGATTCACAGAAAATTGAAGAAATACTCATGCGCTGAATGCGATAGAGCTTTTGCCATAAAACGTTGTTTGAATCAACACGTAGACGCGGTTCACAGGAAATTGAAGAAATACTTATGCGCGGAATGCGATAGAGCGTTTGCCGCAAAATGTGTTTTGAAAGTGCACGTAGACACAGTTCATAGGAAATTGAAGAAATATATATGTGGAGAATGCAATCGTGGCTTCGGACAACGACCTAATCTAATGGTACATTTGAAGAAAAGCCACCCTGTATAATCATTGATAATACAAAACAGATGAAATGAGTTTAATAGAAAGTTGCAATTATTATAATATTATTCACAATACTCAACAACGGCAGTCTCCAAAACAAATTTATTTACTATAATAATTATTGCTTAAAATACTAGTAATTTTGAATTAACTGGATTGTTAGTTATTATTTAAAAAGTTATATTAGAAGTTATGTGATTAGGTTACGAATAATTACTAATAAATAATAAAAAATTAACGTAATATTGTGTTATACATGTTTTGATAGCTGTCTAAGCGTTGCTCTTTCCCGGTCCACCAAAGAGAAGATTTTTTGAGGATGTAGACAGAAATATTCATTTTGACTCACCCCTCCCCCTCCCCCCCCCGCGGAGACGTTAAGGACCATTCTCAAAATGAAGTTTGTGTCTGTCTGTCTGTGTGTGTTCCTCCACGATAGCGTTTAAAGGCTTCATCGTATTGGGCTGAAATTCGGCATGCAGGCCAGGTGCAGATCTACGTCTTGTTTTTGGGGGGGGGGGGGGGGACAGTGGGGGCGGGTTTCTGTCTATTGTCATGTTGTGGGTTTAAATGACATGTTAAAAGAATAATAAAAGAATGTAATTATAAAATAACTCTTTAATTACCACTTCGTCGACCGACCGACGGATATATTTGGCGATAAAGCGCCTAGACAATTTAATCCAATCTTTAGAGATTTAATTTAATGAATATAATAATTTTAAAATATAATCAATTTAGAATTAATAACAATTTGAGAGAAAAATAAAAAGAAAGAGCAAGAGCCTCAGGTCGAGGGCATATTTCTCGAGTTCAACTAATGGGAATAGGTTCCGAGGACGGGTAGGCAAAAGTCGAATATCGGGGAGATTCCGCGGCTTAGCCGACACGAACGTCTTGCGGGGGTCGGGCATGGACTGCCTTGAAGTCGGCCCCTGAAGAGGCGCTGGAAGCTGCTTCTGGAGAGCGGAGCAGGAACGCTTGAAGAGCGAAGATGGGCGCACGCGGTGCGGCGGTCGTCAACTATCGCCCGGGCGGGCGCACCAGCTGGAGCGGGCGACGGGGGCTCAACTCCTGTGTGCGCCCCCGGCGAAGGAGAACGGCCGCGGTCGCGCGTGGCCGAAGGCGAGGAAGACTGGCCAGGCTGGTTTTCGGCCTTTATACGCCGACCATGCGCTGTGTTAGTGGTCCATCCTTGGCGGGGAAATCGTACCCCTGAAGGACCCCTGTAAAACCACAAGAAACGCCACGCATTAGCTTCGCCCTAAGCGAAAATCTCCCTTTTTGCCGGTAGTTGGGAAAAGGATAGCGCGGATTGGCCCTTTTCCCAACCCCCAGCGAGCACGTGTTTGTGACACGTTCCCTCATTTCCCACAGGCAAACGCAATGCGAACTCACATGAAACTACGTGCACTTATCGGAAACCGTCACGGCATTCCTGAATATTCCAATAAAACGACTCACCGAAGGGATTAGGGGTCCAAGGCTTGCCAAAGATAGACTTGTTGATCGGAGTAAATGTCCAAAAAGTGAAAGGGCGGGTTCGTATCGGTGGCTTTTATCTAGCCCGAAACTGTCAAACCATAGACGGTCTGTTTCATATAGGTAGTTAAAATAAATTATAGTGTGAATTTAGGGCATCCAATATGCTGAATAGAGATGGGTAATTAAGTAACTAAGGATTATAAAAAGGGAAGAGAAATAATGAATACACTAGTACGTTTTTATTTTACTTCTAAATGAACAATGAACAAATGATACATAATAGTGCATAACACAGAATTAAACTACAAATTGCAGTTTCCGGTGTTTTTTCTTTGAAAATCTTTCAATTATCTTCTCTTTGTCTACTGGAATATCAAAATGAATATGCAGGAGTGCCAACCCTGTTAACCTTTTATCTACCCTGTTATCCTCTACCATCGTCGATCATAGCCAGGTTTTTAGTCGCCTCTGAGTTGAAAAACTTCTTTCGGCAGTCGCCACACTTACGGGCAAGGAGGCCATGATAAGGATGAGGCGATCTATGCCAGGGTAGATGAATTCGTTGGCCAGATCCAGAACATCTAGAATATTTTTTGGTTCCGAATAAGCGGGTTTATTTCTCTTTTCCCTTCTAAAACTTTCTTTCCAAACCTTGTATTCTCCCAGAACTCCTGCCGCATGAACTCCTAGGAGACTCCTATGCTCTCTAACAAGATCTGCTACTACATTTGAGTGATCACTATCGTCTTTTATTATTACCGATTGCATTATAATGTTTAAATTAAAAACCTTTAAGGTTTCGGGTGGCAGTCGCTGGTCGTTTATGACATTGTAGCGGGATATATTTTTTTAATGCTTGTTGGGAAGGGGGGGCGGTCGCCCCCTCCGCCCCCCCATAGATCCGCGCCTGATGCAGGCATCATTCGGTCATGGCAAGAGTTGAAAAGGTTTGGTTGAAATCGGTCCACCGGGAGGGGCACTAGTCGTATTTCAATCTTGATATTTGGTACAAAGATACCTCGTTGGGCCGAGGTCTTATATTTGCTTAAACGATTGAATCGAATGTGTATAATGCGCGCATTGTCACTATCCGCACTCGTCGCCAACTATCTCTTTCAATTAGGTCCAACCTCCTTCCCGAAGGGATATTACACTCAATCCTTTCGAAGTCCTTGGCTAAGTGACCTTGGTGACAAGCCCTGTGTAAGTTTTGGGGTTACAACTGATTTTTTATTGTCGTAGTTATTTGACCTATCTATAATATCATAATATATTCCCATACATCTCTACTAAAGTCTCAGAAGAAAAATTCGCCCACGCCTCCCACAGAAAGGCTAGGTGATGCATTTTTTTTACTGGCATATCACCTAAATCTATCTATCAGTAGAAAACAGATTATTTGGAGAATTTGGAAGCGTCGATTTTATAATACGTAGCATCTATATTTTCACATAATCGATCAGATACATTTTCAAACTAATACCATTAGATGTTAATAAGCATTTTTATGCTTAAGGCCCTTACAACTCGTGACATATTTGCTTCGATTTCTATTTTGTTCTAAGAGAAGCTACTGCCTGGTATACTGTGCGCAGAGAAAGGCCAAATGACAAAATTCTTCAGTAAGACCAAATGATGAATATATGTAAAGTGTGAGAGCTATCATCGAATACTCAAAGAAAAAAGAAAAACTTTTATGTATTTTTTTTAACTGTGAATGCAAAGGACAATGGTCACAAATGTATGGCCGTTGGGACCACCTCTCCAATAAAAATAATGTATTTACCATTAGAAAGATCTATTTATCTACATATAATATTTATGACTGCTACAACTTACCTAAATTATGAGCCGTTTCGGAGTTTTGAAGTTCGGAATCTTCTTAAATATGGCTAATTACACGAAAACCCCTATGATAATTATTTATTTAAAATATATTATCTATAGTGAAGATCCAACTAGAGTTGTCAACTACAGCGGGCGAGCCCGTCACCTCAGGAAGTTTTAACGATTAGTCGTTCTGTCTCCCTGAAGTGAGCGCAGAAGACTTGGACAAAAACAGTCCAGCATCAAGCTCCGCCACAAGCCCGTAAGAGGCCAACGCCTTAACCGCGAGATAGCCAGCAGCGGGCTTACACTCCCGCCTTTATTTTCAATTGCGACAAGATTACTCCAGTCTCTCGATTGGTTACGAGTTCGAGGCCGCTTGCACAGTCCTCTCCCTTACTAAGCGGTGAAACGATGTATACTGAATCTATCACGGACCACGGCATCCTTTGCCTGGCTGTTCACCCAGGATCGGGTAGCCGATGGTCGTTTCAAGAGCAGTCGCCGTAAGGTCCGCAACCACCCCCGCTCTACAGGAAACTGGAGTACTGCTTCCAGACTCCGCCGACTGTCAGTCAGAGTGCGCAATCGATTGGCAATGCCGCACGGAGCGCAGACCGTCCAGGAGCGCCAGAAGATTGATTCCTAGGGGAAACTAGTCATAAGGCCAGAGTCCTACCCAGGCTCGCACTTCATGCGTGGAGGCCGTCGGATGGGTGTTGACCCGTGAGTGTGACCAACCCTGAACAGAATGGGTGTTCGTGGCCAACTCAGCAAGGGCCCATTAACTCCCATCTTGTAGGCATGTATCTTGAAGGCCGTAAGGTCCGCAACCACCCCCGCTCTATAGGAAACAGTACTGCTTTCAGACTCCCCCGACTTCCCCGACTGCTGACTCAGCAAGGGCCCCTTAGCTCCCAGATGTAACTATCAGTGCCACATGTATTTCGCTGGCAAAGAAGGGTTGCCGAATCGTACTATGGAGTGGAGAAATCTAATATAATCAATTGTATCATTTACTTCCTATTTGTGGTGTTCAGCTTTAACCTATATTTATCAAATCATTTGCAACCATGGCTTTTCAAATGTTAAAAGATTTTGGAGACAACGTCCTATAGTAATATTATTATAAAATGATTCTTAACCCGTTGAGTATGAGTCAACCAAATCTGGTCGCGAAACAATTATCCGTTGAGTACGAGTCGACCAAATCTGGTCGCGCGTTTTTTTCACTTCTTTGACGTTCTCATATTTATTCATAATTATCGAATGGTTTTACAAAATGATATTTCAATATTCTATATTCGAAATTTCAATGCAATCATTGTGCAGTTGTTCTTTTTATGATTGGTGTAGTAGTTTCGTAGTAATAGTACTTTAAGTCGATGTCGCCGAAAATCCTGCAAAAGAGACAGATGCATCCATGAAAATACCCATTTACTCCAAGGGTTAAGGGGATTGTCGGATAAAATACGTTTTTATATGAAAAGGATGTGCTATAGTGAGCTGGATTTACTTTTAAGGCTAGGAAACTGTTGAGAGACCGACCAATTCTTTTAAGAATTTTTGACATGTTTATTCCTGAATATACAAACTCTTCTCCCATATAAAAATCAATTTATCAATTTGACTATAGATTTTTTAAATGGATTTTGTAAGTACTTGCTTTAGATGGTGTTGATTTAGTTAGGCTATGACTCATTGTGGGTGTGATTACAGCACGGGCATTTCTTGCAGTAGGTGAATCAGTACGAGGAAGTAAGCAACTAACCCTTCGGCAACACCGTTGACTACTTAACGACCAATATTGCTCCAATAACGGCGGCTTGCTCCCGGAACGCACAGTAATATTATTTTCTAATTCGAACGCATCCTAAAATCCATACCAAATATCTCATTATTACCATAGATACATAGACAGCCGCTAAAATAATTTCACGCATCATTGAACGGATATTTCTGATAAAATTCCATTGTCAAACTTCGCTGTTCGGTCGTCATTGTCAAACATCGGGTCGTGAACAGTTTTTTGTGTTTTTTTTAGTGTTTTCAGTTGGAATATGAATATAAATATAAGTAAATTTGATTCTTAAACACTTTATCAACCAAATTTAGTGATTTTATGTACATTTTATTCCAGTTTTATCTGTTTTTTTTTAGTTGAAATATTGAGTGCGGTTTATCGCTATGGCGTCATTACTAATTATTGAGTTTTTTTTGCGATAAATAACTCTAAAATTGCAAAACGTCTGCATTTGACAAAATACATATTATTTTGTTTTTCGCTGAAATATATGAAGTTTTCGGCGTATTTGTAAATTAACGAGGTTATATAAAAAACCCATAATTTCACTTGTTTGAATAACATCAAAATCATCAAAAATTTTATTGGTTTTTATGAGCTAATATCTAATTATTTTTTAATGTAAATAAGCAAAACGAAATATTACCTTTGATAGAGAATCTAATAAAGATCACGATAGTATTTACAATTTCTAAATTGGGTTATTCCGTAAGTACAAATTAGAAATGCCGAGCTTTTTTCACTTTTTCGAATTTCTCATATTTTCTTCATAATTATCTAATTGTTTTACAAAATGAGATTTCAATATTCCATTAATGAAATTTCAATGCGATCATTGCACAGTTATTCTTTTTATGATTGTTATAGTAGTTCCATAGTTATAGTACTTTTTGTCGAGCGCGGCGATATTGCAAGAAATAATTGCTGCGGGTCTGCCATGAAATTATGCAGCTACTTGAAGGGTTAATAAACAATTTTGGAAAAAACCTTTTGTTTTTTCAAATTTGTAAATTGTATTTATTGAAGAAGTTTTAGAAGTGTTGAGCGTGCTGCGCCATCTAGCGGTAGGCATCGCAAATAAACAATATTACCTACCGCTAGGTAGCGCATCATGCTCATAGCTTTTTATACTATTAAAAAAAATGCTGATTTTGTAAAAAAATATATTTTTTGTTTTTTAAAAAAAAATCTTCTATCAAAAGTTGCTTATTTCGTCGTATTGATTCAAACATTACAAGTTATGCCCGTGCAGTAATCACACCCTGTATATTTAATAAGTATGCCTGATGCAATGTTATACTCGCGCTTAGTCTCATTGCGGCTCATCTCCACCTATTTCTTTTATCATTTATTTTTTTAATTTATTTGTTTATTCACTTATTACTAATCAATATTACAGAAAAGCCAATGCATTGAAAAGTAAAATTAATAAAGATATAATATAATATTATATAGAAATCAGTGTAGACAGCGCTTAAACCAGATTGTACACACACCTTCAATTCTTAGGTCCCAGAAAATTTTGCTATCTGATCTAGCTACAACTTCAAACGCTGAGATTTCCTTTCCACCAAAGTATCAATTACTACCTTTCTAGGCACGACATGAAATCATCTGGCAGAGAAGTCACACACACAGTGTTAATCAAATGAACAAATAGAGTTGTCAACTACAACGGGTGAACCCGTCACCTCAGGAAGTCCCCGTGAATGAGCGCAGAAGACTTGGACAAAACAGTCCACCTTCAAGCTCCGCCACATGCCCGTAAGAGGCCAACGCCTTATCCGCGAGATAACCAGGTGTGTTACCCAGCAGGCTTACACTCACGCCTTTACTTTCAATTGCGACCAGATTACTCCGGTCTCTTGATTGGTTACGAGTTCGAGGTCGGTTACCGAATCTATCGCGGAGCACGGCATCCTTTGCCCGGCTGTTCACCCAGGATCGGGTAGCCGATGGTCGTTTCAAGAGCAGTCGCCGTAAGGTCCGCAACCACCCCCGCTCTATAGCAAACAGTACTGCTTCCAGACTCCCCCGACTGTTAGTCAGAGTGCACAATCGATTGGCTTACGCCGCACGGTGCGCAGACCGTCCAGGAGCGCCAGTAGGTTGATTCCTAGAGGAAACTAGCCCTAAGGTCAGAGTTCTGCCCGGGCTTGCACTTCATGCGTGGAGGCCGCCGGATGGGTGTTGACCCGTGAGTGTGTCCAACCCTGAACAGAATGGGTCTTCGTGGCCAACTCAGAAAGGGTCTCTTAGCTCCCAAATCAAATGAACAATTGATAGTACGACACGCTCACGCTTGCACATTAATTTTGCACCCCCTTAATTTGCCGCCCGGGGCAGGCACCCCCCTGGTTTGTCCCCATAGATCCAAGGCTGTATAGAGGCAGTCGCCATATTCTAATACGGAGATGATTGACGCTTAAACTGCTAGGATTCTAGGCGACGCTAGAAGTTTGTAGTTCGGTTCATTCCCACACAAGCTCTCAGTTTGTATTATAATTAATAGTAACCTTGGGGGCATATTATCAGTTTGTAATAATTGTCACATTATATACAACTAAAAACAGTTGATAATAGCATGACTTTTACTAACTATTATCCTGTTCAAAGAATGTGGCGTGATCGAGTTCAGTGACCTCTTGTAACTATCACTTATAGATGCCCCATATAATCATTTATAGGGCGATGCATTTCAAGATTTCTAACCACTATGCCCAATGGTATAGTGGTTACGTCACCTCATCTTACATTTTAGGGTTCCGGGTTCGATTTGCGGCTGGGCCACCATTTTCCATTGGGATAAAATTAACGGAATGACATTTGGCACAGGCCTGTTGATAGAATGCAATAAGACACACATACACTCGAAACGCACACACACATACAGGTGAGTTTTTAATTAGTGATCCTTGAAGTGGGTGAATCAGTACGACCAAACAAGCAACTTTTGATTAAAAATACTTGAGAAAATCAAAAAAACATATTAACCCTTCGGCTAATTAATGACCAAATTTGGTTGCACATCAGAGAACACCGTTGACTACGTAACGACCAATATTGGCGGCTTGCTCCCGAAGCGCACAGTAATATTAATTTCTAATTCGAACCCATCCTAAAATGCATACCAAATATCTCATTATTACCATAGATTCATAGACGGCCGCTAGAATATTTCGCGCGTCATTTTGCGGATATTTCTGGTAAAATTCCATTGTCAAACATCATCATTTTTTTCTCGAGAAGTCATCAAAAATTTTATTGGTTTTTATGAGCTAATATCTAAATATTTTGGTATGTAAATAAGCAAAACGAAATATTACCTTTAATAAAGAATCTAATAAACATTACGATAGTATCTACAATTTCTAAATAGGGTTCCATATTTTCCGTAAGACAAGTACAAGTTAGAAAGGCCGATTTTTTTCACTTTTTCGTCTCATATTCATAATTATCTAATTGTTTTACAAAATGAGATTTCAATATTCTATGTACGAAATGTCAATGCGATCATTGCACAGTTATTCTTTTTGTGATTGCTATAGTAGTTCCATAGTTATAGTACTTTTTGTCAAGCGCGGGGATATTGCAATAAATTCCAATAAATTGCCGCGGTCTGCCATGAAATTATGCCGCTACTCGAAGGGTTAAACATAAAAAATGAGTTTTTTTAGTTTTTTTTTTTTTTGCTAAATTTGAGAAACGTGACTGATAAATAAAAGTGTGACAAGCATTGAGCGCGCTGAGCTATCTAGCAGTCGGTAAAATATCGCGAATAAACAATATTCGCAATCTTTTACCTACCGCTAGATGGCGCAACGCAATTACCTCTTTTTATACCATTTTTCAAAGCATTAAACTTGTCAAATGTTAAAAATAAATCTTTTTTACGTTTTTCCCAATTTTTGAAATTAAAAGTTGCTTATTTGCTCGTGCTGATGTACCCTACCCGCTTCAAGGATATCACTAATTAAATTCTCGTCCTGTATAAACACTTCATATCGGAGTTGGTTGTAAGACATTGTCATACGATAGTAAACCCTCCCATTATGAAACCACAATGAAGAGTAGAAACAAACAAACAACTCGCACCTCAAAACGTCCTCCTCCTCCTGCGCTTCAGCCTACGCTCTTTATAATCATCATCATCAACTACCACCAAAGACTATCCAAGCTATTTCGCTCGCGTCTCCCATTTTAAATAAACAAAAATCGCGCCATCTATCAGCCTATGTAATGTAAATATTTGCGTTAATAATTAATCCAAGGTGATCCATTTTAGAGCGGCAGTTCTCTATCCCTGACATATACTGCCGAGTCAAATTAATACGAGTTGTTTCAATATTGACTTAGTCTACCAAAGTTATTTTGTTAACTTTGAAGTAAAACCCGTTTAATGGCATGTCATTGTGCTAATGAATAATTTGATTGAATGTACTTTATTTGCACTTAAATAATTGAGCTCTGGTTTTCTCGATCTTTCTCTGTGCATCGGAGACATGGACCCTGAAGGCTCGGATACGCACTGAAATCGATGCACTGGAGATGTGGTGTTGGCGTAAAGTGCTAGGAATTCCATAGACAGCATGCCGCACCAACAAATCTGTCCTGGAAGAACTCGGCATCCAAGTGAGGCTTTCACCGTACGCATGAGAAGGGTCCTGCAGTTCTCGGTCGTGTTGCCAGGAGAAACCTAGAGAATCTGGAGAAAATGCTTTCCGGGGGTCAAGTGGAGCGAAGAAGAAGCAGAGGCAGATCACCGGCCAGATGGAACGACCTCATAAAGGAACTGGGCTTGTTTCCAGCCCTCGATGTCACCTGGATCTATTAGATCTTTTGTAATTACCCACTTTGTGGTTGGGTCAGTGGTCTGCTAGTAGCCCAGTACTGCTTACCAGTCCATGCAGATCACTGACCTTCAAGTTGGGCAGATCGTTGGGTTCGAGAAAGCCTTGTCCCAGTAAACTGTGTCTTTTTGCGGCGAGGCCTCGGCAGCGACCAACGATGGGTATGCTGTCTTAAGGTTATTACCACCATATTAATGTGGCCCAACTTTGGTTAACAAGTAGAGCAGGCATAGTTAGTTAGTTAGTTTATCTTGGGCTTTTTCCCGCACTTGGCCTATTGATTGGGCCGTTGTGCGTGGCTCATGTTTCTATTTATGTTACTCCAGCCTACCCGGGCTGTCCCAGAAGGTTAGCAGCCTGTTTGGGTTGCTACAGGCCTCCGGGACAGATGCTGGAGATTGTAGTATTCTTGCCCGTTGCTCTGCCACGCTCCTGCATTCCATGAGCACATGCTGTGGCGTTTCTTCTTCCTCCATGCATCCTCTGCATAGAGGGCTGTCTGTCACACCTATGGTAAACAGTGGCCTGTCATAGTACCTATGACTTTACGGATTTTGTCCCTTTTTAATCTGGTGAGGTTGTGTTCAAGTTTTTTAGACGCTTCCGGAACCGCGTTCTTTGTTTGTAGAGCAGGCACAACACTATTTATGTGATGATTTCATATGTATAACATGCCATATATTCAGCCATAATTTTCTTCATAATATTATGTAGAGACCGCATCAAATGGGAAGTCACGACCGAGACGAACGACCGAAAGACGTGGCCGGAAAGACGATACGATTTAATAGACTTTGCTTTGCAGTACATGATCTAAATATGCATTTACTTCTTTACATATCATTAATTCCTGTCTAGGCACCCAAAAAAGGTCCCTGGAAAGCATTTTCCAGAGATCTTTTTCAGGTTAATTACAGACCGGACGGTTCAACTATATTAGTAGATGGATAAAGCGAGAGAGACTCATCATTTGTTTCGCTTTCACCTTCCAAAAAGCCGTAGTCTCTATTCCTATTAGATTTTTAAGAAGTGATATTATTAGTGATCACCGGCTCTAAGCTAAGCCAATTAGTTTTGTTTTACATACTTTGCCATATACAGGGTGTTTAGCAGATACAGACACATACCTATGTCCTAGAAGCCACTTTTTTTTCTTCAATTTATTACCCAAAATTTTGCATTTAACCCTTCGGCTACGTAACGACCAAATTTAGTTGCACATCAGAACACCGTTGACTACGTAACGACCAATATTGGCGGCTTGCTCCCGGCACAGTAATATTATTTTCTAATTCGAACGCATCCTAAAATCCATACCAAATATCTCATTATTACCATAGATACATATACGGCCGCTAGAATAATTTCGCGCGTCATTTTGCGGATATTTCTGGTAAAATTCCATTATCAAACATCATTATTTTTTTTTTGCGAAATCATCAAAATTTTGATTGGTTTTTATGAGTTAATATCTAAATATTTTTGTATGTAAATATGCAAAACAAAATATTTTCGTTGATAGAGAATCTAATAAAGATGACGATAGTATTTTCTATTTCTAAATAGGGTTCCGTATTTTTCCGTAAGGCAAGTACGAGTTAAAAATGGCGAGTTTTTTTCACTTTTTCGACTTTCTCATATTTATTCATAATTATGTAATTGTTTTACAAAATGAGATTTCAATATTATATATAGGTATATACGAAATTTCAATGCGATCATTGCACAGTTATTTTTTTATGATTGCTTTAGTAGTTCCATAGTTATAGTACTTTTTGTCGAACGCGGCGATATTGCAAGAAATTCCAATAAATTGCCGTGGTTTGCCATGAAATTATGCCGCTACTCGAAGGGTTAAGTCGTTATAACATTTTTTTTGGCAGGAATAGGTCAGAATAACTTTTACTGTTTTCTGCAATGCATTGTTATTGCATGCGTTGACTGCATTTTTTAAAAATTGGTTTCATTATTAGAGTGGTGTTCAGGCCTGATCAAGAATTATCTCTTTTTTGATCAAATACTGAATGTTTCTAATGAATGGCTATTACATGTAGCCTATCATTGGAACTGTTATAAAATACGTAACTTTTAAAAATAAAGCTAAGTGCAAAATCCCTTTTAGTTTTTAAACATAATGAATCTAGGAATTGTCAATTTTCAAACATTTACACATTTTTAAGAGTTTGGAAGCTCGTAAGTCGTTTTCTTGAAACTGTTTACGTCAAGTAATAATTTATTTGGAATAACAAAACATTGCAAATTACAACACAAGTTATTTCATGCTATCACTACCATAACCAAAAAAGTTATAACGACAACCGCAAAATACGATCACAATTAGGGCATAGGGCATGTAGGTGAAAGGTAGCAAATCACCTCCCCAATCCCTCAAAAAATTGTGTCGGATTTTCTGCCAAACAGCCTGTATGCAAAGTTCCAGTATATCTCTATCAAGATATGTTATTGTAAGTTTTGACGGTTTGGAGAAAATTTGTAAAGAATATTCTTAGGTTAAGTATGTAAGAAATAGGCCCAGTTTGTAATTCCAATTTTTATAAAATGTCGTTTTGTATTAATGATGTATTACTTGTCGGTCTTGTGAATATTTATATGGTACTTTTGCAAGAGTTTTTTCTACGAGTCGAATACTGTTTTTTTAGAACGGTGGTTATAATATGTGTATATTTGTCGTTTTTGTATGTGGACGAATAAAGGCTGTGTGAATACACAGTATTTTACTAAATGTTTTTTATTTTGGCTGTTATTAACGCTGGGCTATATATAACCTAAACTCGTACTTTTCAAGTGAAGAAAACCAGGATCCCAATTGAAATGATCCCGTTTTCAGAGCAGATAACAGATAATGCAGAACGCGACATAGTTGGAGTAGCCAACTAGAGTTATCAACTATATCGGGCGAACCCGTCACCTCAGGAAATTTTAACGATTAGTCGTTCTGTCTCCCTGAAGTGAGCGCAGAAGACTCGGACAAAATAGTCCACCGTCAAGCTCCACCACATACCCCTAAGAGACTAACGCCTTAACCGCGAGATAGCCAGGAGTGTTACCCAGTGGGCTTACACTGACGCCCTTACTTCCAATTGCGAATAAATTACTCCAGTCTCTCGATTGGTTACGAGTTCGAGGTCGCTTGCTGTCCTCTTCCTAACGAAGCGGTGAAACAGTGTATACCGAATCTATCGTGGACCACGGCATCCTTTGCCGGGTAGCCGATGGTCATTTCAAGAGCGGTCGCCGTAAGGTCCGCAACCACCCCTGCTCTATAGGAAACAGTACTGCTTCGAGACTCCCCCGACTGTTATGCACAGTCGATTGGCTTACGCCGCATGGTGCGCAGACCGTCCAGAAGCGCCAGAAGGTTGATTCCTAGGGGAAACTAGCGCTAAGGCCAGAGTCCTGCCCAGGCTTGCACTTCATGCGTGAAGGCCGCCGAATGGGTGTAGACCCGTGAGTGTGACCAACCCTGAACAGAATGGGTCTTCGTGACCAACTCAGCAAGGGCCCATAGCCAGTAACCGAAAAGTGCAAGAGTTTCAAGCTGATGCTTTTAGATCAGACAGTATTTTGGCCATAGAATGCTGGGGTACAGTCAGCAGGCCAGTTTCCGGGACACCTGGCACTGACGTACTAGGAAAGTCGTAATGTTAATTAGTACCCCCAAAGTGTTTTGGAAAAACTGAATACTCATTAGCAGACAGTGGGTGCAATAAAGAACTTGAAACATATGGTCAGACTGCTTTATAATCGAATGCTATCTATACTATTTATTGCGCGATGCAACCGATGCATGACATTTATTTATTTTTTATTTTATTTATTTTTTGTTTATTCAGTTATTACTAATCAACATAACAGTAAAACCAATGCATTGAAAAGTAAAATTAATAAAGATATTACCATAACTATACAAATAGAATGATACGTATAATACTAGCTATCATGTAAAAATAAATAATTAATAGCTTGCAATTTAAACAAGTGAGGGTTGGCGGTAAAAATATCGAAATCTGGTGCCATCGAGTGAATTTTATTTAAGCGCCGCAAAGCACGCGCCAACAAGTTCCACCTCGTAAGGTTAGTGCGCGAGAACGGCTCCGCAAAAAGATGGTGCGATCGAGTACGGAGATAATTATTTGGTATGAATAGATCCACCTTTGCTAGTAAGCTAGGGTTATCAGTTTTACCACGAATTAGATTGAAAACATAGGACATGGTCAGCATTTCTCTTCTGAGACAGAGAGAATTATAGCCAACCATGCCTGTGATAAATGCAGTCGGATACAAAAATGGATAATATCCGTACTGCTTGAAGTACAGAAATCTCAAAAAACACTTCTGTACCTTTTCCAGCATGAGGGTATAAGTATCTTCATGTGGATTCCAAATAGGTGCATTCGTTTCCATGCGACTTCTAACAATCGAGTTGTACAACGTGCGCATAACCCGAATATTATTAGTGTTTGGATTGCCGTATTACAAACCCTAGAAGCTTAAAAGAAGTTGTAGATAGTTGTCTAATATGTTCCTTGAAGTTTAACTTGAGGTCGAAAAAAACTCCCAAGTCCTTGACTTCAGTAACTCTGGGAAGCACACATCCAGCGATGGAGTAATCATACATCAGATGAGCAGGCGATCTTGTGTATGTCATCACTGCACATTTGTTAATATTGAAGTGAAGGTTACGAGCTTGGCTCCATGCATAAACTACATCAATATCACGCTGGAAGAGCTCGCAGGCCTCAGCACTTCCAGTTGATAAAAAATGACATGTACCTGTGGAGGTGCTGGTGCCACGTGTTAGATTATGAAGCAGTCTGACCATATGTTTCAAGTTCTTTATTGCATCCACTGTCTGCTAATGAGTATTCAGCTTTTACCAAACACTTTGGGGTACTAATTAAAATTACACCTTTCCTAGTACGCCAGCGCCAGGTGTCTATGTCAATATTCTACGTCAGACATCCATTGAGAAGCAGTTAAGCAAACAAAGATCTCGGAATGAAAAAAGAATAGTGATGAGCTCAAAAGTGGGAAAAATACATAGTTGCGATCGCCAATTCTACTCTCTGTCTAAAATGGTTTGAAAAGATCTACAAGGCATATGTAGCCCAATTTGAGTATGGCTATCAGCTCTGGAACCCCTACTTATGCAAAGATGTAGATGTCCTGTTTGTAGCGTCCGTATCCGCGTTGACACTGGTTCTCCTCGTTGTTACCGAAGTTAAGCAGCGTTGGCTGCGGTCAATACTGGGATGGGTGACCACCTGAGAATTTGACTGCGTGATGCTTTAAATGCCCGCCTAGAAGATGTTGCCGATTGGCAACAAGACGGGTTTCACAAAAAGGCATCAGCCTTGTAAGTAAAAAAAAAAATGCAGCAAAGGGCAACAAAAATGCCAGTGAGCCTGAAGAATAGGAATTATGAGGATCGCTTGGAAATACTTAGACCGACTACTCTCAAATAAAGAAGATAAAAAGGGGACACGATCGAGACATATCATTCTCAAAAATAGTTATGATGTACCCGGGCTAATGAATATTTAGATATTCAACATAAACACAACATTTAAGGTTACAGATAATAAAATTAACCTTTCAGAATTTAAATCTAATCTTCCTAAAAACGTTCTGTAAAATAGAGTGGTGGACATGTGGAATAAACTACCATGTGAAGTGATTAATGCAGGCTCTGTCAATCAATTTAAAAACAGACTCGATTTGTTCCTAAAAACTTGTTAATATTTGTTTATGACCAGTTTTACAAGGTCTAATCTGGGTGCCTCAGCAAAGCTGCCTGTCCAGAATAAATAATAATAATTTAATAGTAAAAACACATTTTTAAGAACAAGCTTTATTTAAAATGCTCTGTCCCGAGCTAACCCTGAGTGCAGCAGCCATGTCATATTGGAACTTAAAACGGGCTATCATAACTGAATGCTATACAGAATTTCGTGTTTGTGCTATTGACCGTTGAGGTGTTCCCTCGTTGAAAACCTACCCTGGTCTATTCTGCCGTCGTAAACTAAAACACAGTAACTTCATTTACTGTGTTTATACAAGCTTGGTTCTTTAAAATCACGAGTTGGAGTACTATAAGGCAAATTTTTCGGTTTGTCTGTCGATGGATAGTTCAAAGTTCAAAGTTTATTTATTCCAAAAAACCCGGTAAGGGTATAGAACTTACAATTAATAAATACATTTTTTATAATATTCATATTTTAAACATATCATATATCTGGCAAAAATAAAATTAAATCAAGTTAGAAATCTGAAAGTCAATAAACTATACAAAATCAACCATTACATTGTCTAAATATTAAAAAGATCATTTAGAAATATCAAAAATAGAAATACGAAATCCAAAAATAAAAAAGTATAAATCTTTAAATAAAAAAATCAATAATAATAATAATAATCAAGGAGTCCAATTTGGAAAGCATCAAATAATAATCAGAGTAAAAATATAAAAATAAAAGCAATAATTCCTAAATCATGTTACATAATCAGTAAGTAAATTGTCTATAAAATGAAGTGTTCAGAATAGGATTAAAATGGAAGTTAAAAAAAAAATAATAAATAAATTAAATAAACAAGTAGTCAATTGTGAATATAAAATTTTAAAAGTCCGTGCCATATAAACATTTTTGCAGTAAAAATTCCTTGGTAAGTTTTTTGAATAGTGTATATGTTTGTATATTTTTTAATTCATCTGGTAACCTGTTATAAAATGTTATGCTTCTAGTTACCGAGATACCTTAGATAAAAACACAGTATTTAAAAAAAAACAGAATATTTTTAATAAAAAACACAGTATGTATAATTTTATAAGTTAAAATACAGTAACTTATAAGCATTTGAGAAATATTTTTGTTTGGTTACAACACGGCTTCTTCAGATACTATGGTTTTAGGTAAAATTTTGTTAAAAGTTAATTTATAAATACATGAATTAAACACAGTATCTCAATTACTGTGTTCAAGGTGCCTGCAGTTTTTTATTTATTTAAAAATATATATATTTTACACGGTTAGAACACAGTAATGGGTAAAATTTACCTATAACACAGTAACCACTCAGTTACGGTGTTATAGCTTAAAAATATAAAATTTATCAAATTATTTTCCTAATTTAAAACACAATATCTAATTTAATTACTTAAACAATTATAATTTAATATATATTTGTACGCAGAATTGAAGTTCTAACTATTTTTTAACATTAAAGATTACAAGAAATAATCTCTATTGATTACTTTGTTCATGAAAACAAATATTTAACAACTGAACTTTGACTGCGTTTTTCTCGAAACGTCTTTTTTTAAGTTACTGTGTTTTCATTCATTTCACAAAATTGAGAAAACTTGTACATATATTCAAGTTAATAAGAAATGCCGTATCCAAAGATTTAGTACGAACGATATATTTCGCATTGGCCCATAACTTACTAGCATACGGAATCATAGCTTGGGGTGGAGCCTCGCTGCAAGCACTTGATCCTCTAATTAAAGCCCAAAAGTCGCTATTAAGAGTAATACACAAAACACCCTTCCGGTATTCTTCTGAGAGCTTGTACAATGAATCAAAAGTCCTTGACGTTCGTCAAATATACGCTAAGGTAGTCCTACTCTACTACTATAATCATGACAATTATCATCTATATTCAACACACCATAAAGGAACACGAGTAACAACAACCAGACAGCACTTAATCCAAAAAAAGAGAACAAGTTTTGCACAAAAACACTTCTCTTACATTGCTCCTCGACTGTTCAACAAAATGAATAGTGTTTTACCTGCAGGATTGAAATCTAGGAATAGTCACGGCGTGAAGAAAAACCTAACTAAGTCACTATTGACTATGGGTCGACAAGAAACGGAGACATTAATAACATATATATTAAAATAGTGCACGATTTGTGAGATATATGTATATATATAGTATTATTTTATATTTATCTATAAAGTATATATTTATTTATATATGTATGTATATATTTATATGTATGTACCTAAATTTAATATTATTACGCTTTCTTATTCTATTTTTAACTTCTCAAATGTACCAAATTAATATACAAAGATGTATTACAGCTAGTTACGTAAACCACTATACTTTTTTTTATATAAAGCCTACCTTAGTACAGGCGAGGCCTAGTTAGGATGGCTTTGAATTTTTAAAATTAATGTAATATTATTGATAAATAAAGAATTTTGAATTTGAATTTGAATTTACGACGGCAGTATTGCAGAGAATGGGCTATCATTACTGAATGCGTACCTATACAAAATTTCGTTTCCATGCTGTTGACCGTTTAGGAGTCCTCTAGCTGGAAGCCAACCCTGGGTGCAGCAGCCCTGTCGCAATGAAAGTTAGAACGGGCTATCATAATTGAATGGGTATACAAAAATTTCGTTTATGTGCTGTTGACCGTTGAGGAGTCCTTTCGACTGGAGCCAACCCTGGGTTCAGCAGCCATGTCATGATGAAACTTATAACTGGCTATCATAATTGAATGCGTATATAAAATTGTGTCTGTGCTAGACCGTAGAAGAGTAGCCTCGTCGGGAGCCGATCCTGATTGTAGAACCAGGTCAAACTCACCATATAAAAATGCATTGTCATTGGAACTGAACCAACGTATAAAATTTCGGGCACTGTTCTATTGGTCCTATATATTCTCTTTTAAAAAAGGTTCAATATGTGGTGGTAAATGTCTCAAATATTCCAAATATATCTGTTCATAAATAGCAGCGCAGCGCTATCTGTGGCCATTTAATGCCGCTGAGTTCAACGACCTCGATCCATTAGCAAGGTCAAATAAAACAGCCGATAGATTCTCAAAATGTTGTAATCATTTCGAATAAAATTGTATCCGTTTGTATTTGAATATTTGAAAAAATCTTTAGTTGCTTACTATATGTATCTTAAATAACTAGTAAATCTAAAAATTTTGCTGTAAAATATGAAGTAGAGGACGGCTCCTTACCATTTTTGGATGTCAAAGTGACGAGGAGAAGTGACAATACTCTCGGACATACGGTATATCGGAAGCCCACACATACGGACAGATATTTGCATGCAAGCTCACACCATCATCCCTACCATCTACGTTCAGTGCAAACGTCGCTCGTGAATCGAGCACGCGATCTATGCGACACTGAGCATTTTCCGAAGGAGATGGAACATGTCAATGATGTCCTTAGGAAAAATGGATACGGAAAATATCACGAGACATGCACACGATCTAATACGGACGAAACTCAAAAACCGAGCAGTTCAAGAGCATTCTTACCATACGTCAAGGGCGTGACTGATCGAATAAGTAAGATGCTAAACAGATTCGATATAAAAACGATCTTCAAACCGACCCAAAATATAGCTCGATTTTTGAGGCCTGTAAAGGATGTAATACCACTGCAAACCCCGGGTGTGTATAAAGTCGAATGCAGCTGCGGGTTAGCCTACGTTGGACAAACGAAACGGCCCATAGCCACGCGACTGACAGAACACATCAAAGCTGTTAAAAACGTTCAGCGAGAAAAATCGGCGATCTGCGAACATATATTGGATAGCGGAAGTAACCACTGGATGCAGTTTCAAAATCCCATTGTTCTATCCAAGGAACAATTCTACTTTCCTCGCATGATCCGGGAAGCCATTGAAATAAAAAGAACTCCGAACTTCAATACAGATGACGGCTACAAACTCTCTTCTACGTGGAACCCTCTTCTTAAAATGTTCCCGCCGCCGAACGCCGAACGCAAAGACGTAAAACAGGATACAGTGAGTGTTGTGTGCAAGACGGATTTTAAAAATTCCCGCGCTCCGAGCCCGGCCCCCCACCACCGTTATAACCTACGCAGTGGCGGCAGCGGTTTGCGGCCTACCCGCAAAACAACGGACTGACAGCTCCTTAGTCTACCCTAGACAACGGCGGCTGCAACGTCACCGAAACGTCGGGTCCTACAAATTTCACGCGGTAAATTCGTTTTCTATCCTATTTATAATGTCAAACAACCGCGATAGTCTTCGATTCTATAGGAGCACTTGCATGAATTCTACAGGTTAAAACCTAAAAATATTAATAATTAATTTTCAATATTTAGCTGTGCACATACTAATTTTTTCCTGTATATTTTTTAAATAGCTTTTCATATAAACACCTAAAGAGTGAATCGTTGTATTTTCAGAGAATTTAGGGATAACGTCGAAATAAAGCGTTATATCGTCATAAAAAAAATATATCATGTAAATAAAAGAAAGCGAGTTTTATTTATTTATTTAATTTATTATGCATATTTTTTAGGTAATCGGATATGTCTTTTAGGTACTATGACAGGCCACTGTCCCCTAAACAAACACCTGTTTACCATAGGTGTGACAGACAGCCCTCTATGCAGAGGATGCATGGAGGAAGAAGAAACGCCACAGCATGCGCTCATGGAATGCAGGAGCGTGGCAGAGCAACGGGCAAGAATACTACAATCCCCACATCTGTCCCGGAGACCTGTAGCAACCCAAACAGGCTGCTAACCTTCTGGGACAGCCTGAGTTGTCTGGAGTAACATAAATAGAAACATGAGCCACGCACAACGGCCCAATCAAGAGGCCAAGTGCGGGAAAAAGCCCAGACAAACTAACTATGTCTTTTAGGTACTGATTTGTCATATCCATTTTTGCTTCCATCGCAGCATAATGTTTCTCTTTGAGCTCTACTTCTCTCTTCTTCAAAAGAATTTTTTCTTCCGCTAGTTCTGCCATTCGTTAAGCGGCTGTCTGGCAGCTCTTTAACCGTCTCTGTGCAGTTGTCCTTCTGGCCGTCCTCGCTGTCCGGGTAGTTGCAGGCTTTGAGCCAATCGTAGGTCGAGAAGCGGTGGCGATTACGGGCGTGGGCGCTTCCGTTTGAGAGGTTTTAGCTGGTGCGTGACGAATTACAAGTGGGTGAAACACCGGCAATCGCGTCCCACTTCTAACGATCGCTTGTAGTCCCAATTGCTGCTCCGGAGACTCACTGTCCCAAAACCGTAGGCGTCCCGCACGAGCTTCGCCAACGGGACTTTCAGCCGAAGGTGTAGGCGTAAATGGCCAAGTCGGCTCCGGCGAAGGCCAAGTGGAACAGCCCGGTCGAGCGTCTGACTCCGCTGCGGACGTTCAAGTGATGGCGTTACGCCTACCTGTACCCGGATGAGGCAAAACGGTTGCATCGGATGGGCGTCTTGTCGATGTTGCTGTTTCGTTGCTTCTATCCAGAGGCAGAATGTCACCCAGATTTTCATCTAACCTGGGGCTAGGCGAACGGGCATCGTCCGTACCGGAGAAATCGAACATGACCAGACTCCGTCTACTGCTAGTGCCCCCGGATGCTTCGATTCGGGTTCATTTTATTTAACACCGCAGTCTCTGCGGTGTCAAGCGACACGTCAGTCGGAGGAGCCGCCTGTCCGCTTTATATGGCGGTTGATGAAAGCTTTCTTCGCTTTCACTGAAGTCCGTACGTATTGCCACGTCTAAAAACAAGAAATTAATTAAGATTTGTGAACTGATGCGCTTTTGTACGCTAGGTATTAGTCGGACTTTAACTTACTTTTCGCCACTGCTTCCGGTCTTTTTTCCCGCCGGGCAACGCGTTAACGGCCTAAGCAATCTCCTCCCACCTCCGCTGAGCGAGTTTGTACGTAAACTCCGTAGAAAAATTTCCACTGACCAAATCGGGGTCGCTCAGTACCAGCTTCACGAGGCATTTCCGCTGATCCCGCGATAGATAGCTTATCCTCCTATCGGCATTCTCTTTTCCCATCCTCTTTTCCATGATCCGTCCGTAATCGAGAGGGAAAGCAGGTGTTCCTTGTCGTCAGCAAGTTGTCCGTAATCGTTGAGAGAAAAGGCAAAGCTCGCGCCAGGTTGTCAGAAGAGTCAAGCAGTCTGTTATCCGTGGGAGAAAAAGGAATTGAAAAATATCAGTAAAAGGAATCGAAAAAACAAGAACACATCCGCGCGCGAAGAACGAGGAAAGACAAAAGAACAATGTTTTGGCAGTTTTGTGCTTGCATGTTGGTATAAATGACAGCGTTGCCATATTTATGTATAAAATAATATGCCATATATTTTGTTCAAGAATTACAAGGGCCACTACAAGGGCGCCAGTTTTGCATGCGGCAATTTTGCACAAATGTCACTTTTGACAGTTCCAAATTTGTTGAGGGCAGATTTGCAGGAGGCAACCTTGCAGGCGGCAACCTTGCAGGCGGCAACCTTCAGTACAGTTTTTAAGTTTTTCTGTTAGGTTAGGTTAGGTTAGGTTTTTCTTTCCCTAAAATCTAAGTGACATTAATTACCGGCATCCTTGTAGTGGATGACTTTTATACATCAAACTAAACATTAAAAAAAATGTTTTAAGTTTTTCTGTTAGGTTAGGTTAGGTCATTTTGATATTTGCAAAACTGCCTTCTGCAAGATTGCCTTCTGCAAAACTGCCGCCTGCAAGAATGCCGTCTGCAAGATTGCCGTCTGCAAATTTGCCTTCTGCAAGTTTGATGGGACCCAAGAATAGGGTTTGTGAAACCGAGCGATAAATAGAGAGCGAAATATTTAGCACAGTAAAATTTTAGACTGGATGCCGTGAAATGCCGTGAAAATGCCGTGAAAATAAAATCAAGTAAACTAAAATTTTAGTAAAATGCCCTGGATTGAATAGACAGCCAATCTGATGGGCCGTTTACACTCTCGCGCGAGGCGCGAGGCGAGACGCAAAACCATGTGCGTAAACAAACAGAACAGAGGCAAAGCTTCTAGCAAGTAGGTAAACATTTTGTACGCTCGTTAGAAGCTTTGCCTCTGTTCCATTTGTTTACGATATGGTTTTGCGCTCGCCTCGCGCCTCGCGCGAGACTGTAAACGGCCTATCACGATTGACATATTATTTAATCTTTAACGGCAATGGAAACACGTTTAATGCACCAATTCTTTTATAAATGGTCCCATCAAACTTGCAGAAGGCAGATTTGCAGACGGCAATCTTGCAGACGGCATTCTTGCAGAAGGCAGTTTTGCAAATGTCAAACTAACGTTTCGAGGGTCGGCATTTTTGCAGACGGCATTTTTGCAGAAAATGAAGTTAGAAGCAAAACATCGTATTTAAAATTTAGTGTTACCAGAGTAGAAATCGACAAAAGCCGCGTTTTCATATGTCAGGGTAGTGCAACCAGTCCACTTCTTTGAGTGTCCTCTCCATCGCGGATCTCAGCAATCAACTTTCGATTTTAGGGAAAGAAAAACCTAACCTAACCTAACAGGAAAACTTAAAACATTTTTTTAAATATTTAGTTTGATGTACTGAATCATCCACTACAAGGATGCCGGTAATTAATGTCATTTCGATTTTAGGGAATGAAAAACCTACCCTAACCTAACCTAACAGAAAAACTTAAAACATTCTTTTTAATGTTTAGTTTGATGTACTGAATCATCCACTACAAGGATGCCGGTAATTAAATGTGGAGAGGTAAAAATAGTAACCACTTTAATTTACCCTGACATGATAATTTGCTACTTCTTTTTCTAAATTTTAAAATTAATAACATATGACCGCTTTACTGCTTTATTTTTGGTTTGTAAAATAATATAAAATTATGTTATTCGTGTAATCATGTCCTAATGCGCCATTCTCAAACGTTGCTAACTTCGGGTTTGTGTGCAAGTTTGCTTTCTGCAAGAATGCCGGCTGCAAAAATGCCGGCTGCAAGTTGCCGCCTGCAAGGTTGCCGCCTGCAAGGTTGCCTCCTGCAAATCTGCCGTCAACAAATTTGGAGCTGTCAAAAGTGACATTTGTGCAAGTTTGCCGCATGCAAAACTGGCGCCCACCTATTATAAATAATGAATAACCAAAAAAATATTTTCACGATTTTATATGGGACAAAATGCATTTTGCAAGTTCAATTTTTTGTATGAAATAAGATGCGTTTTGAAAGTTCACCTTGTTGGGACATAATGCGTTTTGCATATCCAACCAATATTTAAATCGAATTTTAAGCGTCTTCCAATGCGTTTTGAAATGCCAATTTATGACATAATGTAGGGAATAGGCTACTTGAAAAAGCTGTATCATTGGATTTTTTTTATAAATGTGACATACCTAATGCGTTTTGCATTTCCACTCCATAAATATTAATTATAGGTACCTACTTAGGTACTGGATAATAACGCCGTTGTCAAAATTTATGAACTCTTTAAAGTATAAAGTGTATTTTATATAAGGAACTCTTTGAATTATGCTATTATTGGATTGTTTCCATTTTCTGGTGTCCAAACTGTGATAATCGCAAAAAAGGTCTCTGATTTTTGGAAAAAATATGAGCTCACTGAAATTACCAACGGCTGAATAAAGACAGTAAGATTTCATATAAAACAATAGAATATCAACACCGGCAGCCATAAAATTGATCTAATGGCAACATCAAGAAAAGTTACAGCTGTCAACAAATCTTATTCCTTCGCGAGTTGCGCATCGCTGCGGTTGAAATATTTAAATTTCAAACAGTCAATTACTTCATACGAGGATGAGCGATCTAATTGTGGACGATTACAGCAACGTGACTGTCAAGATTGAGCAAAGTGTCGTCATAAAAGAAGAGGTCTACGATTCTGATGATTCAGATATGAATATTCCTCTAAGCGCTTACATACCGGATGAGCAAGGTAACGTGGTCGAATTCTGCAAAGATGAACATCGCTTCATAAAGCCAGAGCCGATTGAAGCTGTACCATCTGGAAGGAGTCATATTGGTGATGGCGGATCTAGTGTTGGACTTATCAAATCGCATGTTTGTCTGAAGTGCGATAAGACATTCTCTTCAAATGCGTATTTAAATCAACATATTGATAGTGTTCATAATAAATTAAAGAAATACTTATGTGGAGAATGCAATCGTCCTTTTGCATTCATACGGTATTTGAAAAGGCATGTAGACGCAGTTCACAGAAAGTTGAAGAAATACTCATGTGGCGAATGCGATCGTGTCTACGTTTCGAAAAGAGCTTTAAGAGATCACGTAGACGTGGTTCACAGGAAATGGAATAAATACTCATGCGCTGAATGCGATAGAGCGTTTGCCGCGAAACAGAATTTGAAAGTGCATGTAGACGCGATTCACAGAAAATTCAAGAAATACTCATGCACAGAATGCGATAGAGCTTTTACTACAAAACCTAGTTTGAAAAAACACGTAGACGCGGTTCACAGGAAATTGAAGAAATACTTATGCGCGGAATGCGATAGAGCGTTTGCCGCGAAATGTGATTTCAAAGTGCACGTAGACACCGTTCATAGGAAATTGAAGAAATACTCATGCGCTGAATGCGATAGAGCTTTTGCCATAAAACGTAGTTTGAATAAACACGTAGACGCGGTTCACAGGAAATTGAAGAAATACTTATGCGCGGAATGCGATAGAGCGTTTGCCGCGAAATGTGTTTTGAAAGTGCACGTAGACACAGTTCATAGGAAATTGAAGAAATATATATGTGGAGAATGCAATCGTGGCTTCGGACATCGACCTAATCTAATGGTACATTTGAAGAAAAGCCACCCTGTATAATCATTGACAATACAAAACAGATGAAATGAGTTTAATAGAAAGTTGCAATTATTATAATATTATTCACAATACTCAACAGCGGCAGTCTCCAAAACAAATTTATTTACTATAATAATTATTGCTTAAAATACTAGTAATTTTGAATGAACTGGATTGTTAGTTATTATTTAAAAAGTTATATTAGAAGTTATGTGATTAGGTTACGAATAATTACTAATAAATAATAAAAACATTGTATATGTAATTGGGATGTAATTAACGTAATATTGTGTTATACATGTTTTGATAGCTGTCTAAGCGTTGCTTTTTCCCGGTCCACCAAAGAGAAGATTTTTTGAGGATGTAGACAGAAATATTCATTTTGACTCACCCCCCCCCCCCCCCGCCGAGACGTTAAGGACCATTCTCAAAATGAAGTTTGTGTCTGTCTGTCTGTGTGTGTTCCTCCACGATAGCGTTTAAAGGCTTCATCGTATTGGGCTGAAATTCGGCATGCAGGCCAGGTGCAGATCTACGTCTTGTTTTGGGGGGGGGGGGGTAGTGGGGGTGGGTTTCTGTCTATTGTCATGTTGTGGGTTTAAATGACATGTTAAAAGAATAATAAAAGAATGTAATTATAAAATAACTCTTTAATTACCACTTCGTCGACCGACCGACGGATATATTTGGCGATAAAGCGCCTAGACAATTTAATCCAATCTTTAGAAATTTAATTCAATGAATATAATAATTTTAAAATATAATCAATTTAGAATTAATAACAATTTGAGAGAAAAATAAAAAGAAAGAGCAAGAGCCTCAGGTCGAGGGCATATTTCTCGAGTTCAACTAATGGGAATAGGTTCCGAGGACGGGTAGGCAAAAGTCGAATATCGGGGAGATTCCGCGGCTTAGCCGACACGAAAGTCTTGCGGGGGTCGGGCACGGACTGCCTTGAAGTCGGCCCCTGAAGAGGCGCTGGAAGCTGCTTCTGGAGAGCGGAAGCGTCGGCCTTTATACGCCGACCATGCGCTGTGTTAGTGGTCCATCCTTGGCGGGGAAATCGTACCCCCGAAGGATCCCTTTGAAACCACAAGAAACGCCACGCATTAGCTTCGCCCTAAGCGAAAATCTCCCTTTTTGCCGGTAGTTGGGATAAGGATAGCGCGGATTGGCCCTTTTCCCAACCCCCAGCGAGCACGTGTTTGTGACACGTTCCCTCATTTCCCACAGGCAAACGCGATGCGAACTCACATGAAACTACGTGCACTTATCGGAAACCGTCACGGAATTCCTGAATATTCCAATAAAACGACTTACCGAAGGGATTAGGGGTCCAAGGCTTGCCAAAGATAGACTTGTTCATCGGCGTAAATGGCCAAAAAGTGAAAGGGCGGGTTCTTATCGGTGGCTTTTATCTAGCCCGAAACTGTCAAACCATAGACGGTCTGTTTCATATAGTTAAAATAAATTATAGTGTGAATTTAGGGCATCCAATAGGGACCGTGCACGAAGAACACCAGCGCCCTCACGCGAATAAACAATATTCGCAATCTTTTAGCTACCGCTAGATGGCGCAACGCAATTACCTCTTTTTATAGCATTTTTCAAAGCATTAAACTTTTCAAATGTTAAAAATAAATCTTTTTTACGTTTTTCCCAATTTTTGAAATTAAAAGTTGCTTATTTGTTCGTGCTGATGTACCCGCTTCAAGGATATCACTAATTAAAATCTCGTCCTGTATAAACACTTCATATCGGAGTTGGTTGTAAGACATTGTCATACGATAGTAAACCCTCTCATTATGAAACCACAATGAAGAGTAGAAACAAACAAACAACTCGCACCTCAAAACGTCCTCCTCCTCCTGCGCTACAGCCTACGCTCTTTATAATCATCATCATCAACTACCACCAAAGACTATCCAAGCTATTTCGCTCGCGTCTCCCATTTTAAATAAACAGAAATCGCGCCATCTATCAGCCTATGTAATGTAAATATTTGCGTTAATAATTAATCCAAGGTGATCCATTTTAGAACGGCAGTTCTCTATCCCTGACATATACTGCTGAGTCAAATTAATACGAGTTGTTTCAATATTGGCTTAGTCTACCAAAGTTATTTTGTTAACTTTGAAATAAAACCCGTTTAATGGCATGTCATTGTGCTAATGAATAATTTGATTGAATGTACTTTACTTGTTCTTAAATAATTGAGATCTGGTTTTCTCGATCTTTCTCTGTGCATCGGAGACATGGACCCTGAAGGCTCGGATACGCACTGAAATCGATGCACTGGAGATGTGGAGTTAGCGTAACATGCTAGGAATTCCATAGACAGCATGCCGCACCAACAAATCTGTCCTGGAAGAACTCGGCATCCAAGTGAGGCTTTCACCGTACGCATGAGAAGGGTCCTGCAGTTCTTCGGTCGTGTTGCCAGGAGAAACCTAGAGAATCTGGAGAAAATGCTTTCCGGGGGTCAAGTGGAGCGAAGAAGAAGCAGAGGCAGATCACCGGCCAGATGGAACGACCTCATAAAAGAACTGGGCTTGTTTCCAGCCCTCGATGTCACCTGGATCTATTAGATCTTTTGTAATTACCCACTTTGTGGTTGGGTCAGTGGTCTGCTATACTATCCGCATTACAAAGTGGCGAGTCAGGTCATTTATCATCGAAATCGTGCTATCTCTTTCGCACTTGCACGGCCTTATGGAGCGGTACTCGCAACCGTAGTGAAGGTAGTTTTACGTATACAAAAGGAATGTCGATAAAGTAATGACACGAGGGAAATAATTCGAAATCGATCTAGAGTTCGTTCGCTCGTTCCACAAACTAATGCTGCCAACTTTTTTGGTTGTTGAAAATCAATTTTCCTTATCACATCAGGGTCTTCTTTCAACTTATGCAACCACTTATAAATATTGAGAATGACCTACCGGCTTTGCTGGTTACCGTCACCTCTTAACTTGGTCAAATTGGTTTTGCAAAAATCTTCCATCATGATGTAGATTCACAAATAGAGTTCGTGTAACGAATGAGTTATGCTCTTTTACATTAAACCTTTTGTAGCAGAATATTTTATTATCAATAATGCCTAATGACCTACATAATACGTACAATAATTATAGTAGACGAAACCTAATTTGACAAAAGTGTCGTTAAAATGTCGAAATCGAACTGTTACGGTCACGACAATTAATAGTCCTAATCGGTTAGCTACTTACTACCTATTACGGTATTTACTCACCGCCTTTGGCTAAATCTAAGAATTTTATCTATCTATCTAATTTTAGCAGGTAAATTATTATATAAATAATAAATATTTTATCGACATGGTACCATTCCTACGTTAACTGTCTTTAATTGCCCGAGTCGCCACTTTGTACTGCGGATAGTATAGTAGCCCGGTACTGCTTACCAGTCCATGCAGATCACTGACCTTCAAGTTGGGCAGATCGTTGGGTTCGAGAAAGGCTTGTCCCAGTAAACTGTGTCTTTTTGCGGCGAGGCCTCGGCAGCGACCAACGATGGGTATGCTGTCTTAAGGTTATTACCACCATATTAATGTGGCCCAACTTTGGTTAACAAGTAGAGCAGGCATAGTTAGTTAGTTAGTTTATCTTGGGCTTTTTCCCGCACTTGGCCTCTTGATTGGGCCGTTGTGCGTGGCTCATGTTTCTATTTATGTTACTCCAGCCAACCCGGGCTGTCCCAGAAGGTTAGCAGCCTGTTTGGGTTGCTACAGGCCTCCGGGACAGATGCTGGAGATTGTAGTATTCTTGCCCGTTGCTCTGCCACGCTCCTGCATTCCATGAGCACATGCTGTGGCGTTTCTTCTTCCTCCATGCATCCTCTGCATAGAGGGCTGTCTGTCACACCTATGGTAAACAGGTGTTTGTTTAGGGGACAGTGGCCTGTCATAGTACCTATGACTTTACGGATTTTGTCCCTTTTTAATCTGGTGAGATTGTGTTCAAGTTTTTTAGACGCTTCCGGAACCGCTTTCTTTATTTGTAGAGCAGGCACAAAACTATTTATGTGATGATTTCATATGTATAACATGCCATATATTCAGCCATAATTTTCTTCATAATATTATGTAGACACCGCATCAAATGGGAAGTCACGACCGAGACGAACGACCGAAAGACGTGGCCGGAAAGACGATACGATTTAATAGACTTTGCTTTGCAGTACATGATCTAAATATGCATTTACTTCTTTACATATCATTAATTCCTGTCTAGGCACCCAAAAAAGGTCCCTGGAAAGCATTTTCCAGAGATCTTTTTCAGGTTAATTACAGACCGGACGGTTCAACTATATTAGTAGATGGATAAAGCGAGAGAGACTCATCATTTGTTTCGCTTTCACCTTCCAAAAAGCCGTAGTCTCTATTCCTATTAGATTTTTAAGAAGTGATATTTTTAGTGATCACCGGCTCTAAGCTAAGCCAATTAGTTTTGTTTTACATACTTTGCCATATACAGGGTGTTTAGCAGATAAACCGACCCAATTTTTTAGGGGATTGAGGCAATTACATTTGCTGGCTTTTACACATACCTATGTCCTAGAAGCCACTTTTTTTTCTTCAATTTATTACCCAAAATTTTGCATTTAACCCTTCGGCTACGTAACGACCAAATTTAGTTGCACATCAGAACACCGTTGACTACGTAACGACCAATATTGGCGGCTTGCTCCCGGAGCGCACAGTAATATTATTTTCAAATTCGAACGCATCCTAAAATCCATACCAAATATCTCATTATTACCATAGATACATATACGGCCGCTAGAATAATTTCGCGCGTCATTTTGCGGATATTTCTGGTAAAATTCCATTATCAAACATCATTATTTTTTTTTTTGAGAAATCATCAAAATTTTGATTGGTTTTTATGAGTTAATATCTAAATATTTTTGTATGTATATATGCAAAACAAAATATTACCGTTGATAGAGAATCTAATAAAGATGACGATAGTATTTTCTATTTCTAAATAGGGTTCCGTATTTTTCCGTAAGGCAAGTACGAGTTAAAAATGCCGAGTTCTTTTCACTTTTTCGACTTTCTCATATTTATTCATAATTATGTAATTGTTTTAAAAAATGAGATTTCAATATTATATATATATATATACGAAATTTCAATGCGATCATTGCACAGTTATTTTTTTTTATGATTGCTATAGTAGTTCCATAGTTATAGTACTTTTTGTCGAACGCGGCGATATTGCAAGAAATTCCAATAAATTGCCGTGGTTTGCCATGAAATTATGCCGCTACTCGAAGGGTTAAGTCGTTATAACCTTTTTTTTGGCAGGAATAGGTCAGAATAACTTTTACTGTATTCTGCAATGCATTGTTTTTGCATGCGTTGACTGCATTTTTTAAAAATTGGTTTCATTATTAGAGTGGTGTTCAGGCCTGATCAAGAATTATCTCTTTTTTGATCAAATACTGAATGTTTCTAATGAATGTCTATTACATGTACCTAGCCTATCATTGGAACTGTTATAAAATACGTAACTTTTAAAAATAAAGCTAAGTGCAAAATCCCTTTTAGTTTTTTAAACATAATGAATCTAGGAATTGTCAATTTTCAAACATTTACACATTTTTAAGAGTTTGGAAGCTCGTAAGTCGTTTTCTTGAAACTGTTTACGTCAAGTAATAATTTATTTGGAATAACAAAACATTGCAAATTACAACACAAGTTATTTCATGCTATCACTACCATAACCAAAAAAGTTATAACGACAACCGCAAAATACGATCACAATTAGGGCATAGGGCATGTAGGTGAAAGGTAGCAAATCACCTCCCCAATCCCTCAAAAAATTGTGTCGTCTTTTCTGCCAAACAGCCTGTATGCAAAGTTCCAGTATATCTCTATCAAGATATGTTATTGTAAGTTTTGACGGTTTGGAGAAAATTTGTAAAGAATATTCTTAGGTTAAGTATGTAAGAAATAGGCCCAGTTTGTAATTCCAATTTTTATAAAATGTCGTTTTGTATTAATGATGTATTACTTGTCGGTCTTGTGAATATTTATATGGTACTTTTGCAAGAGTTTTTTCTACGAGTCGAATACTGTTTTTTTACACCGGAACGGTGGTTATAATATGTGTATATTTGTCGTTTTTGTATGTGGACGAATAAAGGCTGTGTGAATACACAGTATTTTACTAAATGTTTTTTATTTTGGCTGTTATTAACGCTGGGCTATATATAACCTAAAGACGGTTTTCTTCACTTTTCAAGTGAAGAAAACCAGGATCCCAATTGAAAAGATCCTATTTTCTGAGTAGATAACAGATAATGCAGAACGCGACATAGTTGGGGTAGCCAACTAGAGTTGTCAACTACAACGGGCGAGCCCATCACCTCTTGGACTTGGACAAGACTTGGACAAAACAGTCCACCGTCAAGCTCCGCCACAAACCCGTAAGAGGCCAACGCCTTAACCACGAGATAGCCAGGAGTGTTACCCAGCGGGTTTACACTTTAGCCCTTACTTCCAATTGCGACCAGATTACTCCAGTCTCTCGATTGGTTATGAGTTCGAGGTCGCTTGCGCGGTACTCTCCCTTACGAAGCGGTGAAATGGTGTATACCGAATCTATCGTGGACCACGGCATCCTTTGCCGGGTAGCCGATGGTCGTTTCAAGAGCGGTCGCCGTAAGGTCCGCAACCACCCCTGCTCTATAGGAAACTACTGCTTCGAGACTCCCCTGACTGTTATGCACAGTCGATTGGCTTACGCCGCATGGTGCGTAGACCGTCCAGAAGCGCCAGAAGGTTGATTCCTAGGGGAAACTAGCGCTAAGGCCAGAGTCCTGCCCAGGCTTGCACTTCATGCGTGAAGGCCGCCGAATGGGTGTAGACCCATGAGTGTGACCAACCCTTAACAGAAAGGGTCTTCGTGGCCAATTCAGCAAGGGCCCATAGCCAGTGACCAAAAAGTGCAAGAGTTTCAAGCTGATGCTTTTAGATCAGGCCAGTTTCCGGGACACCTGGCGCTGGAGTACTAGGAAAGTCGTAATTTTAATTAGTACCCCCAAAGTGTTTTGGAAAAACTGAATACTCATTAGCAGACAGTGGGTGCAATAAAGAACTTGAAACATATGGTCAGACTGCTTTATAATCGAATGCTATCTATACTATTATATTGCGCGACGCAACCGATGCATGACATGTACCTATGGAGGTGCTGGTGCCACGTGTTAGATTATGAAGCAGTCTGACCATATGTTTCAAGTTCTTTATTGCATCCACTGTCTGCTAATGAGTATTCAGCTTTTACCAAACACTTTGGGGTACTAATTAAAATTACACCTTTCCTAGTACGCCAGCGCCAGGTGTCTATGTCAATATTTTATGTCAGACATCCATTGAGAAGCAGTTAAGCAAGCAAAGATCTCGGAATGAAAAAAGAATAGTGATGAGCTCAAAAGTGGGAAAAATACATAGTTGCGATCGCCAATTCTACTCTCTGTCTAAAATGGTTTGAAAAGATCTACAAGGCATATGTAGCCCAATTTGAGTATGGCTATCAGCTCTGGAACCCCTACTTATGCAAAGATGTAGATGTCCTGTTTGTAGCGTCCGTATCCGCATTGACACTGGTTCTCCTCGTTGTTACCGAAGTTAAGCAGCGTTGGCTGCGGTCAATACTGGGATGGGTGACCGCCTGAGTATTTGACTGCGTGATGCTATAAATGCCCGCCTAGAAGATGTTGCCGATGGGCAACAAGGCGGGTTCCACAAAAAGGCATCAGCCTTGTGAGTAAAAAAAAAAAATTTGCAGCAAAGGGCAACAAAAATGCCAGTTGGCCTGAAGAATAGGAATTATGAGGATCGCTTGGAACTTCTTAGACTGACACTCAATCAAAGAAGATAAAAAGGGGACACGATCGAGACATATCATTCTCAAAAATAGTTATGATGTACCCGGGCTAATGAATATTTAGAAATTCAACATAAACACAAATATTTAAGGTCACAGATAATAAAATTAACCTTTCAGAATTTAAATCTAATCTTCCTAAAAACGTTCTGTAAAATAGAGTGGTGGACATGTGGAATAAACTACCATGTGAAGTGATAATGCAAGCTCTGTCAATCAATTTAAAAACAGACTCGATTTGTTCCTAAAAACTTGTTAATATGTTTATGACCAGTATTGCAAGGTCTAATCTGGGCGCCTCAGCAAAGCTGCCTGTCCAGAATAAATAATAATAATTTAATAGTAAAAACACATTTTTAAGAACAAGCTTTATTTAAAATGCTCTGTCCCGAGCTAACCCTGGGTGCAGCAGCCATGTCATATTGGAACTTAAAACGGGCTATCATAACTGAATGCTATACAGAATTTCGTGTTTGTGCTGTTGACTGTTGAGTTCCCTCGTTGAAAACCTACCCTGGTCTATTCTGCCGTCGTAAACGAAAACACAGTACCTTCATTTACTGTGTTTATACAAGCTTGGTTCTTTAAAATCACGAGTTGGAGTACTATAAGGCAAATTTTTCGGTTTGTCTGATTTAAAAAACACAGTACGTATAATTTTATAAGTTAAAATACAGTAACCTATTATTTACTGTGATCTTTTTTAATACTTATAACCATTTAAGAAATATTTTTGTTTGGTTACAACACGGCTTCTTCAGATACTGTGGTTTTAGGTAAAATTTTGTTAAAAGTTAACTTATAAATACATGAATTAAACACAGTATCTCAATTACTGTGTTTAAGGTGCCTGCAGTTTTTTATTTATTTAAAAATATATATTTTACTCGGTTAGAACACAGTAATGGGTAAAATTTACCTATAACACAGTACCCACTCAGTTACGGTGTTATAGCTTAAAAATATAAAATTTATCAAATTATTTTCCTAATTTAAAACACAATATCTAATTTAATTACTTAAACAATTATAATTTAATATATATTTGTACGCAGAATTGAAGTTCTAACTATTTTTTAACATTAAAGATTAAAAGAAATAATCTCTATTGATTACTTTGTTCATGAAAACAAATATTTAACAACTGAACTTTGACTGCGTTTTTCTCAAAACGTCTTTTTTTAAGTTACTGTGTTTTCATTTACGACGGCAGTATTGCAGTGAAACTTAGAATGGGCTATCATTACTGAATGCGTACCTATACAAAATTTCGTTTCCATGCTGTTGACCGTTTAGGAGTCCTCTCGCTGGAAGCCAACCCTGGGTGCAGCAGCCCTGTCGCAATGAAAGTTAGAACGGGCTATCATAATTGAATGGGTATACAAAAATTTCGTTTATGTGCTGTTGACCGTTGAGGAGTCCTTTCGTCTGGAGCCAACCCTGGGTTCAGCGGCTATGTCATGATGAAACTTATAACTGGCTATCATAATTGAATGCGTATATAAAATTGTGTCTGTGCTAGACCGTAGAAGAGTAGCCTCGTCGGGAGCCGATCCTGATTGTAGAACCAGGTCAAACTCACCATATAAAAATGCATTGTCATTGGAACTGAACCAACGTGTAAAATTTCAGGCACTGTTTTATTGGTCCTATATATTCTCTTTTTAAAAAGGTTCAATATGTGGTGGTAAATTTCTCAAATATTCCAAATATATCTGTTCATAAATAGCAGCGCAGCGCTATCTGTGGCCATTTAATGCCGCCGAGTTTAACGACCTCGATCCATTAGCAAGGTCAAATAAAACAGCTGATAGATATTCAAAATGTTGTAATCATTTGGAATAAAATTGTATCCGTTTGTATTTGAATATTTGAAAAAATCTTTAGTTGCTTACTATATGTATCTTAAAAAACTAGTAAATCTAAAAATTTTGGTGTAAAATAATGGTCAACAAGGTGGATATACAAAAAATATTTTTTTGGTTCTATAGGAAATTTTAAATGTGTGGAATCCGGACTTCAGTCTGGAATCCACACATTCATCTCTGGCATTGAATCGAAAGTTACTATGAAAGGCCAGTAACAGAAGTTGTAACTGTTAAGTTCGATCAACGAGACGCTAGTGGTAAAAAAGTTGTAGTTGGATTATGCTACATTTGCAACGAGCAGCCTATTCGAACGAAAAGAAAGACAATGAAGTCTTGAGTTTACTGTAATAAGCCCGTTTGTGATCAGCACACAGCAAAAATCACAAAATGTTTGAAATGTAATCATTGATCTGTAAAATATCTGTGTAAAAAAAAGATTGAAATTTAATATATTTTTTTTTAATTTCTCATACGGTAGTTGTATATTACTGTGCAAAAAACTCGTAACAGATTTTTCTCGAACAGTCACATCGCAAAATGTGATAGTTAATTTTATTATATACAGTACATTCAATATATAAACAATTTGAAATAAATATATTTTGTTATTATTTATATATTAATCCATATTTACCTATTATATTTTTAAAATAATTTTTTTTTAATGGTATATTTTACTATATGAAAATCATGCTTTTTCTATCGGGGTACCCGGGTGGCTCATACGTGTTTTTTTTTGAAATGCAAAATTTTTTAAGTTTTTTTTTTTTTATAAAATATGTAGAATACAAATTTCAATAGGGAATCGGTCAAATCATGGGGATTCGAGAAGGTTTGGGCCAATCTTTTTTGGAAAAAGAATTATTCAACAAAGCGTACGCCGATGGGTACCCGGGTGGCAACACAAGGTTTAAGATGGTCATGTTGCCTCATGCGAGCATCACCTTATTTTCCCATTACTCCCCCTTTGAAGCCATTAGAACTGAGTTGCAGAAATTGCTGAAATATGTATACTTTTTGAGTTTTTAATTTTGTTTGTTTCTTTTTTTAGGGGATTGAGCGTTGTAAGGGGGTGCCAAACGTGCGTTTCAGGTGCCTCCTTAAACATCGGGTCCTACACTATGAGCCAGAAAAGGCAACCAAAATCATAAATGCTTGTGCGGTACTGCATAATATGTGTATCGCTAATAATGAGCCTTTTATCGAAGACGACACATAAGTACATTTTGGTCAATTTGCCTCAACGGCAGCAGAATTGGCTGGAAATGCAGAATCTAGAAATGCCGATCGACGTCTACAAACCCGAATCGTCAATAATTATTTCCGTTAAGTTTTGTTGACGGTTGATTACAGTTACAGTTACTAAGTCCATCTCACTGTTTTTTATTCTGGCGTAATTTGTATTGGTGTTATTTGTGAAGAAGTACCCCTTTCGCGGACTCTATAGGAGCACTTGCATGCATTCTACAGGTTAAAACCTAAAAATATTTATAATTAATTTTCAATATTTAGCTGTGCACATACTAAATTTTTCCTATATATTTTTTTTATAGCTTTTCATATAAACACCTAAAGAGTGAATCGTTGTATTTTCAGACAATTTAGGGATAACGTCGAAATAAAACGTTATATCGTCATAAAAAAAATATATCATGTAAATAAAAGAAAGCGAGTTTTATTTATTTATTTAATTTATTTTGCATATTTTTTAGGTAATCGGATATGTCTTTTAGGTACTATGACAGGCCACTGTCCCCTAAACAAACACCTGTTTACCATAGGTGTGACAGACAGCCCTCTATGCAGAGGATGCATGGAGGAAGAAGAAACGCCACAGCATGTGCTCATGGAATGCAGGAGCGTGGCAGAGCAACGGGCAAGAATACTACAATCCCCACATCTGTCCCGGAGACCTGTAGCAACCCAAACAGGCTGCTAACCTTCTGGGACAGCCTGGGTTGGCTGGAGTAACATAAATAGAAACATGAGCCACGCACAACGGCCCAATCAAGAGGCCAAGTGCGGGAAAAAGCCTAGACAAACTAACTAACTAACTATGTTTTTTAGGTAAGTACTGATTTGTAATATCCATTTTTGCTTCCATCGCAGCATAATGTTTCTCTTTGAGCTCTACTTCTCTCTTCTTCAAAAGAATTTTTTCTTCTGCTAGTTCTGCCATTCGTTAAGCGGCTGTCTGGCAGCTCTTTAACCGCCTCTGTGCAGTTGTCCTTCTGGCCGTCCTCGCTGTCTGGGTAGTTGCAGGCTTTGAGCCAATCGTAGGTCGAGAAGCGGTGGCGATTACGGGCGTGGGCGCTTCCGTTTGAGAGGTTTTAGCTGGTGAGTGACGAATTACAAGTGGGTGAAACACCGGCAATCGCGTCCCACTTCTAACGATCGCTTGTAGTCCCAATTGCTGCTCCGGAGACTCACTGTCCCAAAACCGTAGGCGTCCCGCACGAGCTTCGCCAACGGGACTTTCAGCCGAAGGTGTAGGCGTAAATGGCCAAGTCGGCTCCGGCGAAGGCCAAGTGGAACAGCCCGGTCGAGCGTCTGACTCCGCTGCGGACGTTCAAGTGATGGCGTTACGCCTACCTGTACCCGGATGAGGCAAAACGGTTGCATCGGATGGGCGTCTTGTCGATGTTGCTGTTTCGTTGCTTCTATCCAGAGGCAGAATGTCACCCAGATTTTCATCTAACCTGGGGCTAGGCGAACGGGCATCGTCCGTACCGGAGAAATCGAACATGACCCGACTCCGTCTACTGCTAGTGCCCCCGGATGCTGTTCGGGTTCATTTTATTTAACACCGCAGTCTCTGCGGTGTCAAGCGACACGTCAGTCGGAGGAGCCGCCTGTCCGCTTTATATGGCGGTTGATGAAAGCTTTCTTCGCTTTCACTGAAGTCCGTACGTATTGCCACGTCTAAAAACAAGAAATTAATTAAGATTTGTGAACTGATGCGCTTTTGTACGCTAGGTATTAGTCGGACTTTAACTTACTTTTCGCCACTGCTTCCGGTCTTTTTTCCCGCCGGGCAACAACGCGTTAACGGCCTTAGCAATCTCCTCCCACCTCCGCTGAGCGAGTTTGTACGTAAACTCCGTAGAAAAATTTCCACTGACCAAATCGGGGTCGCTCAGTACCAGCTTCACGAGGCATTCCCGCTGATCCCGGGATAGATAGCTTATCCTCCTATCGGCATTCTCTTTTCCCATCCTCTTTTCCATGATCCGTTCGTAATCGAGAGGGAAAGCAGGTGTTCGTGGTCGTCAGCAAGTTGTCCGTAATCATTGAGAGAAAAGGCAAAGCTCGCGCCAGGTTGTCAGAAGAGTCAAGCAGTCTGTTATCCGTGGGAGAAAAAGGATTTGAAAAATATCAGTAAAAGGAATCGAAAAAACAAGAACACATCCGCGCGCGAAGAACGAGGAAAGACAAAAGTTAGGTTCACTGATCATATAAATGGTTCACTGATCATATCAATGGTTACATGACAATGTTTTGGCAGTTTTGTGCTTGTATGTTGGTATAAATGACAGCGTTGCCATATTTATGTATAAAATAATATCATGCCATATATTTTGTTCAAGAATAGGGTTTGTGAAACCGAGCGATAAATAGTGAGCGAAATATTTAGCACAGTAAAATTTTAGACTGGTTTCAAGAAATTCAAATTCTTTATTTTACAAAAAATCATAATTTCAGTTACGATTGAATTAAACATACCCTAACTGGATCGCACGAGACGTCCGCACTCAGTTTCGTATACATAAGTAGGTACTGCCTAATGCTAAATAAAAAAAAAATACGCTGAAGAATGCCGTGAAAATAAAATCAAGTAAACTAAAATATTAGTAAAATCCCCTGGATTGAATAGTCAGCCAATCTGATGATGACATATTATTTAATCTTTAACGGCAATGGAAACACGTTTAATGCACCAATTCTATTATATGTATTATAAATAATGAATAACCAAAAAAATATTTTCACGATTTTATATGGGACAAAATGCATTTTGCAAGTTCACTTTTTTTGTATGAAATAAGATGCGTTTTGAAAGTTCACCTTGTTGGGACAGAATGCGTTTTGCATATCCAACCAATATTTAAATCTTAAGCGTCTTCCAATGCGTTTTGAAATGCCAATTTATGACATAATGTAGCGAACACGTAGCGAATAGGCTACTTGAAAAAGCTGTATCATTGGATTTTTTTTTATAAATGTGACATAATGCGTTTTGCATTTCCACTCCATAAATATTAATTATAGGTACCTACTTAGGTACTGGATAATAACGCCGTTGTCAAAATGTATGAACTCTTTAAAGTATAAAGTGTATTGTCGGGTCCCATCAAACTTGCAGAAGGCAGATTTGGAGACGGCAATCTTGCAGACGGCATTCTTGCAGGCGGCAGTTTTGCAGAAGGCAATCTTGCAGAAGGCAGTTTTGCAAATGTCAAACTGACGTTTCGAGGGTCGGCATTTTTGCAGACGGCATTTTTGCAGAAAATGAAGTTAGAAGCAAAACATCGTATTTAAAATTTAGTGTTACCAGAGTAGAAATCGACAAAAGCCGCGTTTTCATATGTCAGGGTAGGGAAACCAGTCCACTTCTTTGAGTGTCCTCTCCATCGCGGATCTCAGCAATCAACTTTCGATTTTAGGGAAAGAAATTAATGAAAGGGTGAAAAGTGGGTCTTATTTATTTCGAGGCAATGCATTATTAACCTGTCATGTTAATTCCACGCGGCGGTCGTTTTTTATTATAACATTTTATTGTTTTAAACTGTCGTTGAATTTGTGTGGTCTAGAGCTTAATTGAAGGTCACTTTGCCGTGCATTCCGCTAATTACTCCGTGTTTTTCGTGAATTAAATCCACGATTTTGTACAGAGGATAGGTGATTTAAAAATATGGTCGCAGGACTGCGTAGCAGGTATTATACTAATAAGTGGTACCGTCGTATTAGTGGTTTTTCGCCAGTAGGAAAAACAACGTTGTCTCTTTCTCAACCCGTGGGCTGACGAGCTATGGTGTCACGAAGACGGCGATTATCGTTTTGTCGATTTCCCCCATACTTCTGACACAGTAAATATAGTAGCTAAAGCAGTATGGAAACTAGGCCCATTTGTTGAAATAAATACCTACGGAGCAGTGAAGCACTATTGTCACCCCCTCATATTTTGTAAAAATGAGAAGTTATTTTTAATTATTATTTAAAACATTTTTATTAATTAAAATATGTATTAGAAAAGGACACACTTCTAATCAGAACGTTCGATTTATTCTAAATGAGCTACAAAGACGTTTCGCTTGTTAGCTTTGTTTCGCTTTAGAAGAATGTTATGACGTCATTTCGATACGAAAAAGGTTATAAAATCGGCCGCCAGTTATATTTTGCTGAATCAGCGCGATAGCGAACGATAGTTTTAAATTCACCCTGCAGATAAATTCATTTCAAATTTTGAATCGCGATTTTCGGTGTCGGTAACGTTTTGCATATCCCCGGACAGACAGCAAGCATCAGACTATAGGACCTCTTTTTTTTGCTAAAGCAAAGAATGGAAGTCTAATAAATAAAACATATTTTTTTCAGAAAAACTTAAAACATTTTTTTTAATGTTTAGTTTGATGTACTGAATCATCCACTACAAAGATGCCGGTAATTAAAGGACTATCCTGTAAACAATGTAATGACATCTAATATAAAGTCGATTTAATGTATCGATAATATTAGATAATCGTAAGTGGTGTCGCAAAAGGCAATGTTGACAGTCAAAAAATAATTAATACGATAACATTGTGGAGAGGTAAAAATTTTCACCACTTTAATTTACCCTGACATGATAATTTGCTACTTCTTTTTCTAAATTTAAAATTAATAACATATGACCGCTTTACTGCTTTATTTTTGATTTGTAAAATAATATAAAATTATTTTATTCGTGTAATCATGTCCTAATGCGCCATTCTCAAACGTTGCTAACTTCGGGTTTGTATGCAAGTTTGCTTTCTGCAAGAATGCCGTCTGCAAGAATGCCGTCTGCAAAAATGCCGCCTGCAAGGTTGCCGCCTGCAAGGTTGCAGCCTGCAAGGTTGCCTCCTGCAAATCTGCCCTCAACAAATTTGGAGCTATCAAAGTGACATTTGTTCAAGTTTGCCGCATGCAAAACTGCCGCCCCCCGTATTGTCTATAAAGAACTCTTTGAATTATGCTATTATTGGATTGTTTCCATTTTCCGGTGTCCAAACTGTGATAATCGCAAAAAAGGTCTCTGATTTTCGGAAAAAATATGAGCTCACTGAAATTACCAACGGCTGAATAAAGACAGTAAGATTTCATATAAAACAATAGAATATCAACACCGGCAGTCATAAAATTGATCTAATGGCAACATCAAGAAAAGTTACAGCTGTCATCAAATCTTATTCCTTCGCGAGTTGCGCATCGCTGCGGTTGAAATATTTAAATTTCAAACAGTCAATTACTTCATACGAGGATGAGCGATCTAATTGTGGACGATTACAGCAACGTGACTGTCAAGATTGAGCAAAGTGTCGTCATAAAAGAAGAGGTCTACGATTCTGATGATTCAGATATGAATATTCCTCTAAGCGCTTACATACCGGATGAGCAAGGTAACGTGGTCGAATTCTGCAAAGATGAACATCGCTTCATAAAGCCAGAGCCGATTGAAGCTGTACCATCTGGAAGGAGTCCTATTGGTGATGGCGGATCTAGTGTTGGACTTATCAAATCGCATGTTTGTCTGAAGTGCGATAAGACATTCTCTTCAAATGCTTATTTAAATCGACATATTGATAGTGTTCATAATAAATTAAAGAAATACTTATGTGGAGAATGCAATCGTCCTTTTGCATTCGTACGGTATTTGAAAAGGCATGTAGACGCAGTTCACAGAAAGTTGAAGAAATACTCATGTGGGGAATGCGATTGTGTCTACGTTTCGAAAAGAGCTTTAAGAGATCACGTAGACGTGGTTCACAGGAAATGGAATAAATACTCATGCGCTGAATGCGATAGTGGTTTTGCTAGGAAACTTTCTTTTAAAAAGCACGTAGACGCGATTCACAGGAAATTGAAGAACTACTCATGCGCTGAATGCGATAGAGCGTTTGCCGCGAAACATAATTTGAAAGTACATGTAGATGCGATTCACAGAAAATTGAAGAAATACTCATGCGCTGAATGCGATAGAGCTTTTGCCGTAAAACGTCATTTGAAAGAACACGTAGACGCGGTTCACAGGAAATTGAAGAAATACTTATGCGCGGAATGCGATAGAGCGTTTGCCGCGAAATGTGATTTCAAAGTGCACGTAGACACCGTTCATAGGAAATTAAAGAAATACTCATGCGCTGAATGCGATAGAGCTTTTGCCATAAAACTTAATTTGACAGAACACGTAGACGCGGTTCACAGGAAATTGAAGAAATACTTATGCGCGGAATGCGATAGAGCGTTTGCCGTGAAATGTAATTTCAAAGTGCACGTAGACACCGTTCATAGAAAATTGAAGAAATACTCATGCGCTGAATGCTATAGAGCGTTTGCCGCAAAATGTGTTTTGAAAGTGCACGTAGACACAGTTCATAGGAAATTGAAGAAATATATATGTGGAGAATGCAATCGTGGCTTCGGACAACGACCTAATCTAATGGTACATTTGAAGAAAAGCCACCCTGTATAATCATTGATAATACAAAACAGATGAAATGAGTTTAATAGAAAGTTGCAATTATTATAATATTATTCACAATACTCAACAACGGCAGTCTCCAAAACAAATTTATTTACTATAATAATTATTGCTTAAAATACTAGTAATTTTGAATTAACTGGATTGTTAGTTATTATTTAAAAAGTTATATTAGAAGTTATGTGATTAGGTTACGAATAATTACTAATAAATAATAAAAACATTGTATATGTAATTGGGATGTAATTAACGTAATATTGTGTTATACATGTTTTGATAGCTGTCTAAGCGTTGCTCTTTCCCGGTCCACCAAAGAGAAGATTTTTTGAGGATGTAGACAGAAATATTCATTTTGACTCACCCCTCCCCCCCCCCCCCCCCCGCCGAGACGTTAAGGACCATTCTCAAAATGAAGTTTGTGTCTGTCTGTCTGTGTGTGTTCCTCCACGATAGCGCTTAAAGGCTTCATCGTATTGGGCTGAAATTCGGCATGCAGGCCAGGTGCAGATCTACGTCTTGTTTTTGGGGGGGGACAGTGGGGGTGGGTTTCTGTCTATGTCATGTTGTGGGTTTAAATGACATGTTAAAAGAATAATAAAATAATGTAATTATAAAATAACTCTTTAATTACCACTTCGTCGACCGACCGACGGATATATTTGGCGATAAAGCGCCTAGACAATTTAATCCAATCTTTGGAGATTTAATTCAATGAATATAATAATTTTAAAATATAATCAATTTAGAATTAATAACAATTTGAGAGAAAAATAAAAAGAAAGAGCAAGAGCCTCAGGTCGAGGGCATATTTCTTGAGTTCAACTAATGGGAATAGGTTCCGAGGACGGGTAGGCAAAAGTCGAATATCGGGGAGATTCCGCGGCTTAGCCGACACGAACGTCTTGCGGGGGTCGGGCACGGACTGCCTTGAAGTCGGCCCCTGAAGAGGCGCTGGAAGCTGCTTCTGGAGAGCGGAGCAGGAACGCTCGAAGAGCGAAGATGGGCGCACGCGGTGCGGCGGTCGTCAACTATCGCCCGGGCGGGCGCAGCAGCTGGAGCGGGCGACGGGGGGCTCAACTCCTGTGGGCGCCCCCGGCGAAGGAGAAAGGCCGCGGTCGCGCGTGGCCGAAGGCGAGGAAGACTGGCCAGGCTGGTTTCCGGCGAGGAGACGCGCGCGCGCGCCGACGCCGCGCGCGTCGGCCTTTATACGCCGACCATGCGCTGTGTTAGTGGTCCATCCTTGGCGGGGAAATCGTACCCCCGAAGGACCCCTGTAAAACCACAAGAAACGCCACGCATTAGCTTCGCCCTAAGCGAAAATCTCCCTTTTTGCCGGTAGTTGGGAAAAGGATAGCGCGGATTGGCCCTTTTTCCCAACCCCCAGCGAGCACGTGTTTGTGACACGTTCCCTCATTTCCCACAGGCAAACGCGATGCGAACTCACATGAAACTACGTGCACTTATCGGAAACCGTCACGGCATTCCTGAATATTCCAATAAAACGACTTACCGAAGGGATTAGGGGTCAAAGGCTTGCCAAAGATAGACTTGTTGATCGGCGTAAATGTCCAAAAAGTGAAAGGGCGGGTTCGTATCGGTGGCTTTTATCTAGCCCGAAACTGTCAAACCATAGACGGTCTGTTTCATATAGTTAAAATAAATTATATTGTGAATTTAGGGCATCCAATATGCTGAATAGAGATGGGTAATTAAGTAACTAAGGATTATAAAAAGGGAAAAGAAATAATGAATACACTAGTACGTTTTTATTTTACTTCTAAATGAACAATGAACAAATGATACATAATAGTGCATAACACAGTATTAAACTACAAATTGCAGTTTCCGGTGTTTTTTCTTTGCAAATCTTTCAATTATCTTCTCTTTGTCTACTGGAATATCAAAATGAATATGCAGGAGTGCCAACCCTGTTAACCTTTTATCTACCCTGTTATCCTCTACCATCGTCGATCATAGCCAGGTTTTTAGTCGCCTCAGAGTTGAAAAACTTCTTTCGGCAGTCGCCACACTTACGGGCAAGGAGGCCATGATAAGGATGAGGCGATCTATGCCAGGGTAGATGAATTCGTTGGCCAGATCTAGAACATCTAGAATATTTTTTGTTTCCGAATAAGCGGGTTTATTTCTCTTTTCCCTTCTAAAACTTTCTTTCCAGACCTTGTATTCTCCCAGAACTCCTGCCGCATGAACTCCTAGGAGACTCCTATGCTCTCTAACAAGATCTGCTACTACATTTGAGTGATCACTATCGTCTTTTATTATTACCGATTGCATTATAATGTTTAAATTAAAAACCTTTAAGGTTTCGGGTGGCAGTCGCTGGTCGTTTATGACATTGTAGCAGGATATATTTTTTTAATGCTTGTTGGGGGGGGGCGGTCGCCCCCTCCGCCCCCCCATAGATCCGCGCCTGATGCAGGCATCATTCGGTCATGGCAAGAGTTGAAAAGGTTTGGTTGAAATCGGTCCACCGGGACCACTAGTCATATTTCAATCTTGATATTTGGTACAAAGATACCTCGTTGGGCCGAGCTCTTATATTTGCTTAAACGATTGAATCGAATGTGTATAATGCGCGCATTGTCACTATCCGCACTCGTCGCCGACTATCTCTTTCAATTAGGTCCAACGTCCTTCCCGAAGGGATATTACACTCAATCCTTTCGAAGTCCTTGGCTAAGTGACCTTGGTGACAAGCCCTGTGTAAGTTTAGGGGTTACAACTGATTTTTTATTGTCGTAGTTATTTGACCTATCTATAATATCATAATATATTCCCATACATATCTACTAAAGTCTCAGAAGAAAAATTCGCCCACGCCTCCCACAGGAAGGCTAGGTGATGCATTTTTTTTACTGGCATATCACCTAAATCTATCTATCAGTACAAAACAGATTATTTGGAGAATTTGGAAGCGTCGATTTTATAATACGTAGCATCTATATTTTCACATAATCGATCAGATACATTTTCAAACTAATACCATTAGATGTTAATAAGCATTTTTATGCTTAAGAGATATGGAGGGTTACGGGGAATAGTGATCAATCAAGTTATTAAAATGTTTGATCTGAACTCGTGAATGGGTGGTAAGGTGGACGCTCACATGTGGCAAGACAACTGTCCTAAACCTACCACACCCGTCGTTAGTCCGGAATCCACCTCACCCCCCAGAAGTGTAGAGTCAGTTTTGAATGTTTTTATCCAAAAGAAATAACTTCTAAACAAAATTCGCTGAAAACCATAATAAGTTCCATTCAATATTATTAAAATAATAAATGATTTAAAAAAAAAATCGTGGGACATTTTCGGAATATATTTGTAATGGTAACCGAATGGAAATTGTAAAGCTACAGTCACATGTGGAACGAGTTAAGCTTTTCTTTGGTCCATTTTGCCTACTGTGTTATTGAAAGCTGGGCGTTTTCTGTACATCAAACTGAACAAGATGAAAGTTTTATTTTATTTTTAAGCTATTGCATAGCTTTTATCGCGGGGGCCAGCGCGGCGACCGAATGAAGAAATTTCTTAACGAAAATTAATAATTTTAAACTGATAATTACGTCGAAACGAGTACCTACTGCTTACGATTCGAAAAAAATATATGTTAAACAAGAACATTTTCCTAATATTCTTAGCTTTGAAAATTTTACATTTTGTTTATATTACATAGTGTAATTTATTTGTGAAATTAGGTCTAACCGAACACAAAAACGACTACACCGCAAATACTATCTGGCGTATTATTATGAAACCTGCACGATTTTAAATATAATTTAATTATCTATCTTTTTATCTACGAATTTTTTCGAATAGTCAAAGAATAATATCCTGTTTTTTTGCTTTATAGAATAAAATTCGTGCGCGGCGCTCTATCGGAAGACGTTTAAATTATTCCGAATCATTTGCTTCCGCAGCCGCAAATGATTCGGAATAATTTCAACGTTTTCCCATAGAGCGCATTAATATCAAAGAAAAAACTTGAATTATTATAAAAGAAAAAAAAATACTGCATAAATAAAATAAATAAATAATTATAAGTGCATAAGTTGTTAAAAAATGCTATGCAATAGCTTTACCGCGGCAGTCCCCAAGTGCCACTCGTATTTTTTTTTTGTTTTTTTTTCCTGAAAAAACGTGTTTTTGTACTTTATTAGGTAATTTTATATAGGACTTTGTTCTACACAAAAAACTGGACTGAAACTAATCTACAACTTTTTTTGATTATGGCCCTCGTTACTTTGGAAAATAGTTTTTTATACATAACTTTCTGGTATTCAGATTTTTTTCTCAGTAAGAAAGGCCTAAATCTAAAGAAGTTTAGACAAGTTTTGTCTTAGTTTTTTTTTATTTAGAATAATGTCCTATATAAATGAATCTTCTAAAATACAAAAACATGACTTTTTCAGAAAAAAAGTCAAAATCGAAAAAAACTATTTTCTTGTTTTTCACTCGCTATCAAATTAGTATTCCTTCATTTAGTTCCTAGAATAGTTTTTCATCAGATGAAAGAAACATAACAAAACAAACTTAACTAAGTCACTAAAATAAGCCAACCTTATAATAAACTAAACAATACGGTCCATGGAATGTATTGTTTTTACACGCTATCCACTATATTACATTAATTAAGTCTTACAAATAATTTTCACGCATAAACTTTATATAAGGAAACAAATCAAACTTAGGTAATAAATAAATACAAACGGAGCTGCCATGGAATTCACCGACCGGAGTCGGGCCCATCATAATACTATTTTTTTATACTTCTGGGGGGTGAGCGGTGGATTCCGGACTTACGAACCGACTGTGGTAGTTTCACTCCAGCTCTGTTTCCTGACGTATATAATATGATTGTCAGCTGTTCAACAAGGTGTGCCTTTTATGGATCTTCACTTGGGAGCTAAGGGGCCCTTGCTGAGTCGGCAGTCGGGGAAGTCGGGGGAGTCTGAAAGCAGTACTGTTTCCTATAGAGCGGGGGTGGTTGCGGACCTTACGGCCTTCAAGATACATGCCTACAAGATGGGAGTTAATGGGCCCTTGCTAGTTGGCCACGAACACCCATTCTGTTCAGGGTTGGTCACACTCACGGGTCAACACCCATCCGACGGCCTCCACGCATGAAGTGCGAGCCTGGGTAGGACTCTGGCCTTATGGCTAGTTTCCCCTAGGAATCAATCTTCTGGCGCTCCTGGACGGTCTGCGCTCCGTGCGGCATTGCCAATCGATTGCGCACTCTGACTGACAGTCGGAGGAGTCTGGAAGCAATACTGTTTCCTGTAGAGCGGGGGTGGTTGCGGACCTTACGGCGACTGCTCTTGAAACGACCATCGGCTGGCTACCCGATCCTGGGTGAACAGCCAGGCAAAGGATGCCGTGGTCCGTGATAGATTCAGTATACATCGTTTCACCGCTTAGTAAGGGAGAGGACTGTGCAAGCGGCCTCGAACTCGTAACCAATCGAGAGACTGGAGTAATCTTGTCGCAATTGAAAATAAAGGCGGGAGTGTAGCCCGCTGCTGGCTATCTCGCGGTTAAGGCGTTGGCCTCTTACGGGCTTGTGGCGGAGCTTGATGCTGGACTGTTTTTGTCCAAGTCTTCTGCGCTCACTTCAGGGAGACAGAACGACTAATCGTTAAAACTTCCTGAGGTGATGGGCTCGCCCGCTGTAGTTGACAACTCTAGTTGGATCTTCACTATAGATAATATATTTTAAATAAATAATTATCATATGGGTTTTCGTGTGATTAGCCATATTTAAGAAGATTCCGAACTTCAAAACTCCAAAAAGCCTCATAATTTAGGTAAGTTGTAGCAGTCATAAATAGTACATGTAGATAAATAGATCTTTCTAATGGTAAATACATTATTTTTATTGGAGAGGTGGTCCCAACGGCCATACATTTTTGACCATTGTCCTTTGCATTCACAGTTAAAAAAAATACATAAAAGTTTTTCTTTTTTCTTTGAGTATTCGATGATAGCTCTCACACTTTACATATCTTCATCATTTGGTCTTACTGAAGAATTTTGTCATTTGGCCTCACTCTGTGCACAGTATACCAGGCAGTAGCTTCTCTTAGAACAAAATAGAAATCGAAGCAAATACGTCACGAGTTGTAAGGGCCACCAGATGTCGCGCTACTCGGCCCACGCAGATTTTTTTATTTATTTTTTATTTTTATTTGTTGTGTGGGGTTTTTCTAAACAACAACCATGCCATGAATATTACAAGATAGACTGAGGATATGGAATGAATACATCAGAGCTATTTCAAAACGCCAGAGGCAGTTGTGAAACGGAACCCAAACGGGTTCGCCCGCCGGCCGAGAGGGGGTGCTCAGAATTTTATTTATGAAATTAATATTCAGATGAAATCATTCCCTGGCTACTTCCCCAGAAAGCATTGGGAGTGACAGGACCGATTTGTTTCCTGCTCAAACCCTTGCTAAAATGTCGTTTTTAAGTTCCTAAATTAAAAAAATGGAGTTCAGATTTAATAAAAATACATTTTAATAAAAATAGTCAAAGTCAACATTTTAATAAAAATAGAATACAAACGGAACTGCCATGGAATTCACCGACCGAAGTCGGGCCCATCATTTATAGGTACTATTATTACACTTCTGGGGGTGAACGGTGGATTCCGAACTAACGACGGGTGTGGTAGGTTTAGGACAGTTGTCTTGCCACATGTGAGCGTTCACCTTACCACCCATTCACGAGTTCAGATCAAACATTTTAATAACTTGATTGATCACTATTCCCCGTAACCCTCCATACCGGTTTGGTTGAAATCGGTGGACCGATTTCAACCAAACCTTTTCAACTCTTGCCATGCCCGAATGATGCCTGCATCAGGCGCGGATCTATGGGGGGGGGGGGGGCGGAGGGGCCGACCGCCCCCCCAACAAGCATTAAAAAAAATATATCCCGCTACTGGACAATGTCATAAACGACCAGCGACTGCCACCCGAAACGTTAAAGGTTTTTAATTTAAACATTATAATGCAATCGGTAATAATAAAAGACGATAGTGATCACTCAAATGTAGTAGCAGATCTTGTTAGAGAGCATAGGAGTCTCCTAGGAGTTCATGCGGCAGGAGTTCTGGGAGAATACAAGGTCTGGAAAGAAAGTTTTAGAAGGGAAAAGAGAAATAAACCCGCTTATTCGGAAACAAAAAATATTCTAGATGTTCTGGATCTGGCCAACGAATTCATCTACCCTGGCATAGATCGCCTCATCCTTATCGTGGCCTCCTTGCCCGTAAGTGTGGCGACTGCCGAAAGAAGTTTTTCAACTCTGAGGCGACTAAAAACCTGGCTTTGATCGACGATGGTGGAGGATAACAGGGTAGATAAAAGGTTAACAGGGTTGGCACTCCTGCATATTCATTTTGATATTCCAGTAGACAAAGAGAAGATAATTGAAAGATTTGCAAAGAAAAAACACCGGAAACTGCAATTTGTAGTTTAATTCTGTGTTATGCACTATTATGTATCATTTGTTCATTTAGAAGTAAAATAAAAACGTACGAGTGTATTCATTATTTCTTTTCCCTTTTTTATAATCCTCAGTTACTTAATTACCCATCTCTATTCAGCATATTGGATGCCCTAAATTCACACTATAATTTATTTTAACGATATGAAACAGACCGTCTATGGTTTGACAGTTTCGGGCTAGATAAAAGCCACCGATACGAACCCGCCCTTTCACTTTTTGGACATTTACGCCGATCAACAAGTCTATCTTTGGCAAGCCTTGGACCCCTAATCCCTTCGGTAAGTCGTTTTATTGGAATATTCAGGAAGTTCGATTCGCGTTTGCCTGTGGGAAATGAGGGAACGTGTCACAAACACGTGCTCGTTGGGGGTAGGTAAAAGGGCCAATCCGCGCTATCCTTTTCCCAACTACTGGCAAAAAGGGAGATTTTCGCTTAGGGCGAAGCTAATGCGTGGCGTTTCTTGTGCTTTTACAGGGGTCCTTCGGGGGTACGATCTCCCCGCCAAGGATGGACCACTAACACAGCGCATGGTCGGCGTATAAAGGCCGACGCGCGCGGCGTCGGCTTGCGCGCGCGTCTCCTCGTCGGAAACCAGCATGGCCAGAGTCTTCCTCGCCTTCGGCCACGCGTACCGCGGCCGTTCTCCTTCGCCGGGGCGCACACAGGAGTCGAGCGCCCCGTCGCCCGCTCCAGCTGCTGCGAGCGCCCCGGGCGATAGTTGACGACCGTCTCACCGCGTGCGCCCATCTTCGCTCTTCGAGCGTTCCTGCTCCGCTCTCCAGAAGCAGCTTCCAGCGCCTCTTCAGGGGCCGACTTCAAGGCAGTCCGTGCCCGACCCTACCTAGCCATAAGGCCAGAGTCCTACCCAGGCTCGCACTTCATGCGTGGAGGCCGTCGGATGGGTGTTGACCCGTGAGTGTGACCAACCCTGAACAGAATGGGTGTTCGTGGCCAACTAGCAAGGGCCCATTAACTCCCATCTTGTAGGCATGTATCTTGAAGGCCGTAAGGTCCGCAACCACCCCCGCTCTATAGGAAACAGTACTGCTTTCAGACTCCCCCGACTTCCCCGACTGCCGACTCAGCAAGGGCCCCTTAGCTCCCAAGTGAAGATCCATAAAAGATAGTATGTTATGATGTACGGTTACTAGGCACACCTTGTTGAACAGCTGACAATCATATTATATACGTCAGGAAACAGAGCTGGAGTGAAATCATGAGACACATTACAAGAGTTCAAGCAGCATACCACAGTATTTCCCCTTCATATAGGTACTGATGACAAACTCGAGAATTATTAGGAATATATAGTTTGTACTCACCCAGCGTATGTAGTTTATCATTGCTGGTGTTCTGCAAAGGCTTTCGTTTAAATAGTTATGAAAAACACAATGCTTGGTTGTGTTAGGTGCCCTAGCGGATGTAGGTAATAAGCCATATTTATTAGAATATAACTCGGAAACGGCTCGTAACTGAGATCAGTCGTTTTAGTAATAAATGGTCTACATAAAGAGATCTTTCCATTGGTGTATGATTTAAAGTTATCGGAAAAGTGGGCACAAAATGGCCTTTATCTTTTCCTGTCTGAAATTTAAAGATTTTTACCACTATTTTTATTACTAGCTGACCCGGCGAACTTCGTACCGCCTAACAGTCAATGAATGTCGTGTTACAGATTAGCTGAACTCAATTTATGATTTTATTAAAGTAATCCAATTAATACAAAATAAATATTAAGTTCACTACTTTATTAAGATAATAACACATAAAGAAATATAAAACTACAAAAATTAAATATACCAATCGCGTGTCAGCAAGACATGATTGAATTAAACTATTGTGCAGCATGGAATGCACTCGGTTTAATTCTCTTCATTGAAGCACCTTGTGATATACGACATTTTTTGTTTTTTTATCAGGCGCAAGAACAAACAAAGCGGATGATTTGCCGACACGTGAACATGCCACGTATAACTTACCATGGGAAAACACGAATTTACATTTTGTATGAGAAAATGTTGATTATTTTTTACCAGTAACCAGTCGGGATGATAGAGGTATCCTGAAGGTTAATTCGTGACGGAGATATCCTGCCAAAACTGGTAGTTAGGAAGCGAGGCTGCCCGCTGGATACCTATTCCGGTGCCTCGCCGTAAGGCGTTGGCCTCTGACGGGCAGGTGGCGGAGCTTGACGGTGGACTGTTTTGTCCTAAGTCTTCTGCGTTCACCTTTTGTCCTTAGACAGCTGTCCTAAAGGTTTACGCCGAGAGAAGTTACATTTCCAGGTACGAAAAGCTAACGGTAAAAAATATTCGCCGAGAGCTCTCCTTTCTTACATCTCGGTCGTTAGTCATCATTGAAATGAGGTATTTTAAAATATTCGCTTTTTAGGAGTGAGGCGAACATCACTACTGGAACTGATACAGCCATAGGTATAAACGTCCAAGTATTTAATTTCAATTTAAATAACAATCTCGAAACTAACGGCCACTTCATTTCCATTTTTGAAGCACCTTACAATATTTTGTTATCGTTCTATTCGTCGTATCTATTTTATAAATAAAAATATCGGAACCTACCTAGATCTGACCGACAAAAACATTTAAATTCATCCAAACATATTTTCAACCAAATAATGCGACGTAAAAAATCGGTTCTGAATTTATTACGACGTAAAAAATCTTTCAGCAACAGCGCGTCTGCGAGATGCCGCTGCTTCAACTGTTTCTGTTGCTCTTTGGGACGCCATGTAAGTTGCCTGCTGAAGACGCTGAGCTTGGGTCTGTTCGGGTGTCTCAGCAGCCCGTTGAGATGCCAGATACTCAGCATTCTGTCGACGCCGATCTCGGGACTGATCTGGTGTCTCAGCAGCCCTTTGAGATGCCACATACTCAACGTTCTGGACGCCATGTAAGTTGCCTGCTGAAGACGCTGAGCTTGGGTCTGTTCGGGTGTCTCAGCAGCCCGTTGAGATGCCAGATACTCAGCATGCTGTCGACGCCGATCTTGGGACTGATCTGGTGTCTCAACAGTTCTGTGAGCTGCCCCACGCTCCGCCTGTTCAAGCCTTCGCAGTTCGGCTTGTTGAAACGTCTCGTTAAGTTTAGCTACTTTCATATCTCGAGCTTTATTAGAGCTTTGCGAAAGATTAGACTTACTCTTTCGCGGCATAATTCTTAGTAAGTACTTTTTCTACTGTTCCAAAAAATACAATACCTTACAAAAATACATTCTTACAAACTTTTGAGTAAAATTTCGCGTTTATAGTAGGTATTAAAATACATTTCCGCTGATTATATCATAATTGTTCAAATTGTTTCAGCGGTTGTTGCGTTGCGTCCGAATTATTAAATGAAACTTTCCTATGACGTCATTTCCTCGAGTTACACTTCGTAGTAGCCATGTGTTCCTTCAAGTCGCTGTTGTAAGCGAAATTCCGCTCAGACGAACGGCTTTATCTTCAGATGCACAGCCTTGATGTATTGCCTCAGGTTTCTCCTGGTGGTGAAGTTATTGCGGCTTTCGGGACACTGATAATCGGGCAGTTTAAGATGCGAAGCATCGATGTGAGTGTTGAGCAGGGCCCTCCCGGTGAAGGAGCGGTCGCAATGCGGGTACTCGAACTGCTTGGATTTGAGATGCACCGCTTGAAGTGCGTCTCGAGGTCGCCCTTCGCTGCGAACTTCGCTTTCGTGACAGGGGAACGCTTTGAGTCGCCTGTGCACCGTGATCACGCAGCGGTTCAAACTATCCTTCTGAAAGAAGGCCTTGTCGCACTCGGGAATCTCTGACCTTTCTATGTACGCTGGCGACTTTTTCTACTCTTCCTAAAAAATACAATACCTGCTTATTCAATGAAAATTACAGCAATATACTAATTAATAGTCAAAAAATAATTCTAATCTGCTAATTGTGAAACAAAATCACGCTTTCTACCTATGCAATAGAGATAAAAACGAAGTAATTTCTATAATTACCTACTAACCACAAACAAATTACGCTTTCGTTGTTTTATTGTAAGTAATAATTAATTTACGATTACGATGATAACATTAATTACCGACACATTATGGACACAGCTGTCAATGACGTCGCCATAGTAACGTCACGCAATCGTCGCCATAGTAACGTCGCGCAATCGTTACAAACTTTCGCGTTTATAATATTAGTAGGAAGTAGGATTGTTGAGAAAATTTTCAAAATATATGTTGACGCTTAGAATTTAAATTTCGAATATCAATTTCTTAGATTTTTCCTACTTACTTGACAGTTATCGTTATATTTTAGATAATTCACACTATATCTTTATAAATTATAGCCTATGTGTTATTCTGATGTGTAAGCTATATTATTGTAAAGTTTCATCAAAATCCATTCAGTAGTTTTTGCGTGAAAGAGTAACAAACATCCATACATACATACAAACTTTCGCGTTTATAATCCCCTAGGAATCAATCTTCTGGCGCTCCTGGACGGTCTGCGCTCCGTGCGGCATTGCCAATCGATTGCGCACTCTGACTGACAGTCGGAGGAGTCTGGAAGCAATACTGTTTCCTGTAGAGCGGGGGTGGTTGCGGACCTTACGGCGACTGCTCTTGAAACGACCATCGGCTGGCTACCCGATCCTGGGTGAACAGCCAGGCAAAGGATGCCGTGGTCCGTGATAGATTCAGTATACATCGTTTCACCGCTTAGTAAGGGAGAGGACTGTGCAAGCGGCCTCGAACTCGTAACCAATCGAGAGACTGGAGTAATCTTGTCGCAATTGAAAATAAAGGCGGGAGTGTAGCCCGCTGCTGGCTATCTCGCGGTTAAGGCGTTGGCCTCTTACGGGCTTGTGGCGGAGCTTGATGCTGGACTGTTTTTGTCCAAGTCTTCTGCGCTCACTTCAGGGAGACAGAACGACTAATCGTTAAAACTTCCTGAGGTGATGGGCTCGCCCGCTGTAGTTGACAACTCTAGTTGGATCTTCACTATAGATAATATATTTTAAATAAATAATTATCATAGGGGTTTTCGTGTGATTAGCCATATTTAAGAAGATTCCGAACTTCAAAACTCCAAAAAGCCTCATAATTTAGGTAAGTTGTAGCAGTCATAAATAGTACATGTAGATAAATAGATCTTTCTAATGGTAAATACATTATTTTTATTGGAGAGGTGGTCCCAACGGCCATACATTTTTGACCATTGTCCTTTGCATTCACAGTTAAAAAAAATACATAAAAGTTTTTCTTTTTTCTTTGAGTATTCGATGATAGCTCTCACACTTTACATATCATCATCATTTGGTCTTACTGAAGAATTTTGTCATTTGGCCTCACTCTGTGCACAGTATACCAGGCAGTAGCTTCTCTTAGAACAAAATAGAAATCGAAGCAAATACATCACGAGTTGTAAGGGCCACCAGATGTCGCGCTACTCGGCCCACGCAGATTCTTTTATTTATTTTTTATTTTTATTTGTTGTGTGGGGTTTTTCTAAACAACAACCATGCCATGAATATTACAAGATAGACTGAGGATATGGAATGAATACATCAGAGCTATTTCAAAACGCCAGAGGCAGTTGTGAAACGGAACCCAAACGGGTTCGCCCGCCGGCCGAGAGGGGGTGCTCAGAATTTTATTTATGAAATTAATATTCAGATGAAATCAGTCCCTGGCTACTTCCCCAGAAAGCATTGGGAGTGACAGGACCGATTTGTTTCCTGCTCAAACCCTTGCTAAAATGTCGTTTTTAAGTTCCTAAATTAAAAAAATGGAGTTCAGATTTAATAAAAATACATTTTAATAAAAATAGTCAAAGTCAACATTTTAATAAAAATAGAATACCTACAAACGGAACTGCCATGGAATTCACCGACCGAAGTCGGGCCCATCATTTATAGGTACTATTATTACACTTCTGGGGGGTGAACGGTGGATTCCGAACTAACGACGGGTGTGGTAGGTTTAGGACAGTTGTCTTGCCACATGTGAGCGTTCACCTTACCACCCATTCACGAGTTCAGATCAAACATTTTAATAACTTGATTGATCACTATTCCCCGTAACCCTCCATATCTCTTAAGCATAAAAATGCTTATTAACATCTAATGGTATTAGTTTGAAAATGTATCTGATCGATTATGTGAAAATATAGATGCTACGTATTATAAAATCGACGCTTCCAAATTCTCCAAATAATCTGTTTTCTACTGATAGATAGATTTAGGTGATATGCCAGTAAAAAAAATGCATCACCTAGCCTTTCTGTGGGAGGCGTGGGCGAATTTTTCTTCTGAGACTTTAGTAGAGATGTATGGGAATATATTATGATATTATAGATAGGTCAAATAACTACGACAATAAAAAATCAGTTGTAACCCCAAAACTTACACAGGGCTTGTCACCTAGGTCACTTAGCCAAGGACTTCGAAAGGATTGAGTGTAATATCCCTTCGGGAAGGACGTTGGACCTAATTGAAAGAGATAGTCGGCGACGAGTGCGGATAGTGACAATGCGCGCATTATACACATTCGATTCAATCGTTTAAGCAAATATAAGAGCTCGGCCCAACGAGGTATCTTTGTACCAAATATCAAGATTGAAATATGACTAGTGGTCCCGGTGGACCGATTTCAACCAAACCTTTTCAACTCTTGCCATGCCCGAATGATGCCTGCATCAGGCGCGGATCTTTGGGGGGGGGGGGGGGCGGAGGGGCCGACCGCCCCCCCAACAAGCATTAAAAAAAATATATCCCGCTACTGGACAATGTCATAAACGACCAGCGACTGCCACCCGAAACGTTAAAGGTTTTTAATTTAAACATTATAATGCAATCGGTAATAATAAAAGACGATAGTGATCACTCAAATGTAGTAGCAGATCTTGTTAGAGAGCATAGGAGTCTCCTAGGAGTTCATGCGGCAGGAGTTCTGGGAGAATACAAGGTCTGGAAAGAAAGTTTTAGAAGGGAAAAGAGAAATAAACCCGCTTATTCGGAAACAAAAAATATTCTAGATGTTCTGGATCTGGCCAACGAATTCATCTACCCTGGCATAGATCGCCTCATCCTTATCGTGGCCTCCTTGCTCGTAAGTGTGGCGACTGCCGAAAGAAGTTTTTCAACTCTGAGGCGACTAAAAACCTGGCTTTGATCGACGATGGTGGAGGATAACAGGGTAGATAAAAGGTTAACAGGGTTGGCACTCCTGCATATTCATTTTGATATTCCAGTAGATAAAGAGAAGATAATTGAAAGATTTGCAAAGAAAAAACACCGGAAACTGCAATTTGTAGTTTAATTCTGTGTTATGCACTATTATGTATCATTGGTTCATTTAGAAGTAAAATAAAAACGTACGAGTGTATTCATTATTTCTTTTCCCTTTTTTATAATCCTCAGTTACTTAATTACCCATCTCTATTCAGCATATTGGATGCCCTAAATTCACACTATAATTTATTTTAACGATATGAAACAGACCGTCTATGGTTTGACAGTTTCGGGCTAGATAAAAGCCACCGATACGAACCCGCCCTTTCACTTTTTGGACATTTACGCCGATCAACAAGTCTATCTTTGGCAAGCCTTGGACCCCTAATCCCTTCGGTAAGTCGTTTTATTGGAATATTCAGGAAGTTCGCTTCGCGTTTGCCTGTGGGAAATGAGGGAACGTGTCACAAACACGTGCTCGTTGGGGGTAGGTAAAAGGGCCAATCCGCGCTATCCTTTTCCCAACTACCGGCAAAAAGGGAGATTTTCGCTTAGGGCGAAGCTAATGCGTGGCGTTTCTTGTGCTTTTACAGGGGTCCTTCGGGGGTACGATCTCCCCGCCAAGGATGGACCACTAACACAGCGCATGGTCGGCGTATAAAGGCCGACGCGCGCGGCGTCGGCTTGCGCGCGCGTCTCCTCGTCGGAAACCAGCATGGCCAGAGTCTTCCTCGCCTTCGGCCACGCGTACCGCGGCCGTTCTCCTTCGCCGGGGCGCACACAGGAGTCGAGCGCCCCGTCGCCCGCTCCAGCTGCTGCGAGCGCCCCGGGCGATAGTTGACGACCGTCTCACCGCGTGCGCCCATCTTCGCTCTTCGAGCGTTCCTGCTCCGCTCTCCAGAAGCAGCTTCCAGCGCCTCTTCAGGGGCCGACTTCAAGGCAGTCCGTGCCCGACCCTACCTAGCCATAAGGCCAGAGTCCTACCCAGGCTCGCACTTCATGCGTGGAGGCCGTCGGATGGGTGTTGACCCGTGAGTGTGACCAACCCTGAACAGAATGGGTGTTCGTGGCCAACTAGCAAGGGCCCATTAACTCCCATCTTGTAGGCATGTATCTTGAAGGCCGTAAGGTCCGCAACCACCCCCGCTCTATAGGAAACAGTACTGCTTTCAGACTCCCCCGACTTCCCCGACTGCCGACTCAGCAAGGGCCCCTTAGCTCCCAAGTGAAGATCCATAAAAGATAGTATGTTATGATGTACGGTTACTAGGCACACCTTGTTGAACAGCTGACAATCATATTATATACGTCAGGAAACAGAGCTGGAGTGAAATCATGAGACACATTACAAGAGTTCAAGCAGCATACCACAGTATTTCCCCTTCATATAGGTACTGATGACAAACTCGAGAATTATTAGGAATATATAGTTTGTACTCACCCAGCGTATGTAGTTTATCATTGCTGGTGTTCTGCAAAGGCTTTCGTTTAAATAGTTATGAAAAACACAATGCTTGGTTGTGTTAGGTGCCCTAGCGGATGTAGGTAATAAGCCATATTTATTAGAATATAACTCGGAAACGGCTCGTAACTGAGATCAGTCGTTTTAGTAATAAATGGTCTACATAAAGAGATCTTTCCATTGGTGTATGATTTAAAGTTATCGGAAAAGTGGGCACAAAATGGCCTTTATCTTTTCCTGTCTGAAATTTAAAGATTTTTACCACTATTTTTATTACTAGCTGACCCGGCGAACTTCGTACCGCCTAACAGTCAATGAATGTCGTGTTACAGATTAGCTGAACTCAATTTATGATTTTATTAAAGTAATCCAATTAATACAAAATAAATATTAAGTTCACTACTTTATTAAGATAATAACACATAAAGAAATATAAAACTACAAAAATTAAATATACCAATCGCGTGTCAGCAAGACATGATTGAATTAAACTATTGTGCAGCATGGAATGCACTCGGTTTAATTCTCTTCATTGAAGCACCTTGTGATATACGACATTTTTTGTTTTTTTATCAGGCGCAAGAACAAACAAAGCGGATGATTTGCCGACACGTGAACATGCCACGTATAACTTACCATGGGAAAACACGAATTTACATTTTGTATGAGAAAATGTTGATTATTTTTTACCAGTAACCAGTCGGGATGATAGAGGTATCCTGAAGGTTAATTCGTGACGGAGATATCCTGCCAAAACTGGTAGTTAGGAAGCGAGGCTGCCCGCTGGATACCTATTCCGGTGCCTCGCCGTAAGGCGTTGGCCTCTGACGGGCAGGTGGCGGAGCTTGACGGTGGACTGTTTTGTCCTAAGTCTTCTGCGTTCACCTTTTGTCCTTAGACAGCTGTCCTAAAGGTTTACGCCGAGAGAAGTTACATTTCCAGGTACGAAAAGCTAACGGTAAAAAATATTCGCCGAGAGCTCTCCTTTCTTACATCTCGGTCGTTAGTCATCATTGAAATGAGGTATTTTAAAATATTCGCTTTTTAGGAGTGAGGCGAACATCACTACTGGAACTGATACAGCCATAGGTATAAACGTCCAAGTATTTAATTTCAATTTAAATAACAATCTCGAAACTAACGGCCACTTCATTTCCATTTTTGAAGCACCTTACAATATTTTGTTATCGTTCTATTCGTCGTATCTATTTTATAAATAAAAATATCGGAACCTACCTAGATCTGACCGACAAAAACATTTAAATTCATCCAAACATATTTTCAACCAAATAATGCGACGTAAAAAATCGGTTCTGAATTTATTACGACGTAAAAAATCTTTCAGCAACAGCGCGTCTGCGAGATGCCGCTGCTTCAACTGTTTCTGTTGCTCTTTGGGACGCCATGTAAGTTGCCTGCTGAAGACGCTGAGCTTGGGTCTGTTCGGGTGTCTCAGCAGCCCGTTGAGATGCCAGATACTCAGCATTCTGTCGACGCCGATCTCGGGACTGATCTGGTGTCTCAGCAGCCCTTTGAGATGCCACATACTCAACGTTCTGGACGCCATGTAAGTTGCCTGCTGAAGACGCTGAGCTTGGGTCTGTTCGGGTGTCTCAGCAGCCCGTTGAGATGCCAGATACTCAGCATGCTGTCGACGCCGATCTTGGGACTGATCTGGTGTCTCAACAGTTCTGTGAGCTGCCCCACGCTCCGCCTGTTCAAGCCTTCGCAGTTCGGCTTGTTGAAACGTCTCGTTAAGTTTAGCTACTTTCATATCTCGAGCTTTATTAGAGCTTTGCGAAAGATTAGACTTACTCTTTCGCGGCATAATTCTTAGTAAGTACTTTTTCTACTGTTCCAAAAAATACAATACCTTACAAAAATACATTCTTACAAACTTTTGAGTAAAATTTCGCGTTTATAGTAGGTATTAAAATACATTTCCGCTGATTATATCATAATTGTTCAAATTGTTTCAGCGGTTGTTGCGTTGCGTCCGAATTATTAAATGAAACTTTCCTATGACGTCATTTCCTCGAGTTACACTTCGTAGTAGCCATGTGTTCCTTCAAGTCGCTGTTGTAAGCGAAATTCCGCTCAGACGAACGGCTTTATCTTCAGATGCACAGCCTTGATGTATTGCCTCAGGTTTCTCCTGGTGGTGAAGTTATTGCGGCTTTCGGGACACTGATAATCGGGCAGTTTAAGATGCGAAGCATCGATGTGAGTGTTGAGCAGGGCCCTCCCGGTGAAGGAGCGGTCGCAATGCGGGTACTCGAACTGCTTGGATTTGAGATGCACCGCTTGAAGTGCGTCTCGAGGTCGCCCTTCGCTGCGAACTTCGCTTTCGTGACAGGGGAACGCTTTGAGTCGCCTGTGCACCGTGATCACGCAGCGGTTCAAACTATCCTTCTGAAAGAAGGCCTTGTCGCACTCGGGAATCTCTGACCTTTCTATGTACGCTGGCGACTTTTTCTACTCTTCCTAAAAAATACAATACCTGCTTATTCAATGAAAATTACAGCAATATACTAATTAATAGTCAAAAAATAATTCTAATCTGCTAATTGTGAAACAAAATCACGCTTTCTACCTATGCAATAGAGATAAAAACGAAGTAATTTCTATAATTACCTACTAACCACAAACAAATTACGCTTTCGTTGTTTTATTGTAAGTAATAATTAATTTACGATTACGATGATAACATTAATTACCGACACATTATGGACACAGCTGTCAATGACGTCGCCATAGTAACGTCACGCAATCGTCGCCATAGTAACGTCGCGCAATCGTTACAAACTTTCGCGTTTATAATATTAGTAGGAAGTAGGATTGTTGAGAAAATTTTCAAAATATATGTTGACGCTTAGAATTTAAATTTCGAATATCAATTTCTTAGATTTTTCCTACTTACTTGACAGTTATCGTTATATTTTAGATAATTCACACTATATCTTTATAAATTATAGCCTATGTGTTATTCTGATGTGTAAGCTATATTATTGTAAAGTTTCATCAAAATCCATTCAGTAGTTTTTGCGTGAAAGAGTAACAAACATCCATACATACATACAAACTTTCGCGTTTATAATCCCCTAGGAATCAATCTTCTGGCGCTCCTGGACGGTCTGCGCTCCGTGCGGCATTGCCAATCGATTGCGCACTCTGACTGACAGTCGGAGGAGTCTGGAAGCAATACTGTTTCCTGTAGAGCGGGGGTGGTTGCGGACCTTACGGCGACTGCTCTTGAAACGACCATCGGCTGGCTACCCGATCCTGGGTGAACAGCCAGGCAAAGGATGCCGTGGTCCGTGATAGATTCAGTATACATCGTTTCACCGCTTAGTAAGGGAGAGGACTGTGCAAGCGGCCTCGAACTCGTAACCAATCGAGAGACTGGAGTAATCTTGTCGCAATTGAAAATAAAGGCGGGAGTGTAGCCCGCTGCTGGCTATCTCGCGGTTAAGGCGTTGGCCTCTTACGGGCTTGTGGCGGAGCTTGATGCTGGACTGTTTTTGTCCAAGTCTTCTGCGCTCACTTCAGGGAGACAGAACGACTAATCGTTAAAACTTCCTGAGGTGATGGGCTCGCCCGCTGTAGTTGACAACTCTAGTTGGATCTTCACTATAGATAATATATTTTAAATAAATAATTATCATAGGGGTTTTCGTGTGATTAGCCATATTTAAGAAGATTCCGAACTTCAAAACTCCAAAAAGCCTCATAATTTAGGTAAGTTGTAGCAGTCATAAATAGTACATGTAGATAAATAGATCTTTCTAATGGTAAATACATTATTTTTATTGGAGAGGTGGTCCCAACGGCCATACATTTTTGACCATTGTCCTTTGCATTCACAGTTAAAAAAAATACATAAAAGTTTTTCTTTTTTCTTTGAGTATTCGATGATAGCTCTCACACTTTACATATCTTCATCATTTGGTCTTACTGAAGAATTTTGTCATTTGGCCTCACTCTGTGCACAGTATACCAGGCAGTAGCTTCTCTTAGAACAAAATAGAAATCGAAGCAAATACATCACGAGTTGTAAGGGCCACCAGATGTCGCGCTACTCGGCCCACGCAGATTCTTTTATTTATTTTTTATTTTTATTTGTTGTGTGGGGTTTTTCTAAACAACAACCATGCCATGAATATTACAAGATAGACTGAGGATATGGAATGAATACATCAGAGCTATTTCAAAACGCCAGAGGCAGTTGTGAAACGGAACCCAAACGGGTTCGCCCGCCGGCCGAGAGGGGGTGCTCAGAATTTTATTTATGAAATTAATATTCAGATGAAATCAGTCCCTGGCTACTTCCCCAGAAAGCATTGGGAGTGACAGGACCGATTTGTTTCCTGCTCAAACCCTTGCTAAAATGTCGTTTTTAAGTTCCTAAATTAAAAAAATGGAGTTCAGATTTAATAAAAATACATTTTAATAAAAATAGTCAAAGTCAACATTTTAATAAAAATAGAATACCTACAAACGGAACTGCCATGGAATTCACCGACCGAAGTCGGGCCCATCATTTATAGGTACTATTATTACACTTCTGGGGGGTGAACGGTGGATTCCGAACTAACGACGGGTGTGGTAGGTTTAGGACAGTTGTCTTGCCACATGTGAGCGTTCACCTTACCACCCATTCACGAGTTCAGATCAAACATTTTAATAACTTGATTGATCACTATTCCCCGTAACCCTCCATATCTCTTAAGCATAAAAATGCTTATTAACATCTAATGGTATTAGTTTGAAAATGTATCTGATCGATTATGTGAAAATATAGATGCTACGTATTATAAAATCGACGCTTCCAAATTCTCCAAATAATCTGTTTTCTACTGATAGATAGATTTAGGTGATATGCCAGTAAAAAAAATGCATCACCTAGCCTTTCTGTGGGAGGCGTGGGCGAATTTTTCTTCTGAGACTTTAGTAGAGATGTATGGGAATATATTATGATATTATAGATAGGTCAAATAACTACGACAATAAAAAATCAGTTGTAACCCCAAAACTTACACAGGGCTTGTCACCTAGGTCACTTAGCCAAGGACTTCGAAAGGATTGAGTGTAATATCCCTTCGGGAAGGACGTTGGACCTAATTGAAAGAGATAGTCGGCGACGAGTGCGGATAGTGACAATGCGCGCATTATACACATTCGATTCAATCGTTTAAGCAAATATAAGAGCTCGGCCCAACGAGGTATCTTTGTACCAAATATCAAGATTGAAATATGACTAGTGGTCCCGGTGGACCGATTTCAACCAAACCTTTTCAACTCTTGCCATGCCCGAATGATGCCTGCATCAGGCGCGGATCTTTGGGGGGGGGGGCGGAGGGGCCGACCGCCCCCCCAACAAGCATTAAAAAAAATATATCCCGCTACTGGACAATGTCATAAACGACCAGCGACTGCCACCCGAAACGTTAAAGGTTTTTAATTTAAACATTATAATGCAATCGGTAATAATAAAAGACGATAGTGATCACTCAAATGTAGTAGCAGATCTTGTTAGAGAGCATAGGAGTCTCCTAGGAGTTCATGCGGCAGGAGTTCTGGGAGAATACAAGGTCTGGAAAGAAAGTTTTAGAAGGGAAAAGAGAAATAAACCCGCTTATTCGGAAACAAAAAATATTCTAGATGTTCTGGATCTGGCCAACGAATTCATCTACCCTGGCATAGATCGCCTCATCCTTATCGTGGCCTCCTTGCTCGTAAGTGTGGCGACTGCCGAAAGAAGTTTTTCAACTCTGAGGCGACTAAAAACCTGGCTTTGATCGACGATGGTGGAGGATAACAGGGTAGATAAAAGGTTAACAGGGTTGGCACTCCTGCATATTCATTTTGATATTCCAGTAGATAAAGAGAAGATAATTGAAAGATTTGCAAAGAAAAAACACCGGAAACTGCAATTTGTAGTTTAATTCTGTGTTATGCACTATTATGTATCATTGGTTCATTTAGAAGTAAAATAAAAACGTACGAGTGTATTCATTATTTCTTTTCCCTTTTTTATAATCCTCAGTTACTTAATTACCCATCTCTATTCAGCATATTGGATGCCCTAAATTCACACTATAATTTATTTTAACGATATGAAACAGACCGTCTATGGTTTGACAGTTTCGGGCTAGATAAAAGCCACCGATACGAACCCGCCCTTTCACTTTTTGGACATTTACGCCGATCAACAAGTCTATCTTTGGCAAGCCTTGGACCCCTAATCCCTTCGGTAAGTCGTTTTATTGGAATATTCAGGAAGTTCGCTTCGCGTTTGCCTGTGGGAAATGAGGGAACGTGTCACAAACACGTGCTCGTTGGGGGTAGGTAAAAGGGCCAATCCGCGCTATCCTTTTCCCAACTACCGGCAAAAAGGGAGATTTTCGCTTAGGGCGAAGCTAATGCGTGGCGTTTCTTGTGCTTTTACAGGGGTCCTTCGGGGGTACGATCTCCCCGCCAAGGATGGACCACTAACACAGCGCATGGTCGGCGTATAAAGGCCGACGCGCGCGGCGTCGGCTTGCGCGCGCGTCTCCTCGTCGGAAACCAGCATGGCCAGAGTCTTCCTCGCCTTCGGCCACGCGTACCGCGGCCGTTCTCCTTCGCCGGGGCGCACACAGGAGTCGAGCGCCCCGTCGCCCGCTCCAGCTGCTGCGAGCGCCCCGGGCGATAGTTGACGACCGTCTCACCGCGTGCGCCCATCTTCGCTCTTCGAGCGTTCCTGCTCCGCTCTCCAGAAGCAGCTTCCAGCGCCTCTTCAGGGGCCGACTTCAAGGCAGTCCGTGCCCGACCCCCGCAAGACTTTCGTGTCGGCTAAGCCGCGGAATCTCCCCGATATTCGACTTTTGCCTACCCGTCCTCGGAACCTATTCCCATTAGTTGAACTCGAGAAATATGCCCTCGACCTGAGGCTCTTGCTCTTTCTTTTTATTTTTCTCTCAAATTGTTATTAATTCTAAATTGATTATATTTTAAAATTATTATATTCATTGAATTAAATCTCTAAAGATTGGATTAAATTGTCTAGGCGCTTTATCGCCAAATATATCCGTCGGTCGGTCGACGAAGTGGTAATTAAAGAGTTATTTTATAATTACATTCTTTTATTATTCTTTTAACATGTCATTTAAACCCACAACATCACAATAGACAGAAACCCAACCCCACTGTCAGCGCCCCCCCCCCCCAAAAACAAGACGTAGATCTGCACCTGGCCTGCATGCCGAATTTCAGCTCAATACGATGAAGCCTTCAAACGCTATCGTGGAGGAACACACACAGACAGACAGACACAAACTTCATTTTGAGAATGGTCCTTAACGTCTCGGCGGGGGGGGGGGGGGGGTGATTCAATATGAATATTTATGTCTACATCCTCAAAAAACCTTATCTTTGGTGGACCGGGAAAGAGCAACGCTTAGACAGCTATCAAAACATGTATAACACAATATTACGTTAATTACATCCCAATTACATATACAATGTTTTTATTATTTATTAGTAATTATTCGTAACCTAATCACATAACTTTTTAAATAATAACTAACAATCCAGTTAATTCAAAATTACTAGTATTTTAAGCAATAATTATTATAGTAAATAAATTTGTTTTGGAGACTGCCGCTGTTGAGTATTGTGATTAATATTATAATAATTGCAACTTTCTATTAAACTCATTTCATCTGTTTTGTATTAGCAATGATTATACAGGGTGGCTTTTCTTCAAATGTACCATTAGATTAGTTTTTTGTCCGAAGCCACGATTGCATTCTCCACATATATATTTCTTCAATTTCCTATGAACGGTGTCTACGTGCACTTTCAAAATATATTTTGCGGCAAACGCTCTATCGCATTCCGCGCATAAGTATTTCTTCAATTTCCTGTGAACCGCGTCTACGTGTTTATTCAAATTAGGTTTTATGGCAAAAGCTCTATCGCATTCAGCGCATGAGTATTTCTTCAATTTCCTATGAACGGTGTCTACGTGCACTTGGAAATGACATTTTGCGGCAAACGCTCTATCGCATTCCGCGCATAAGTATTTCTTCAATTTCCTGTGAACCGCGTCTACGTGTTCTTTCAAATGACGTTTTACGGCAAAAGCTCTATCGCATTCAGCGCATGAGTATTTCTTCAATTTTCTGTGAATCGCATCTACATGTACTTTCAAATTATGTTTCGCGGCAAACGCTCTATCGCATTCAGCGCATGAGTAGTTCTTCAATTTCCTGTGAATCGCGTCTACGTGCTTTTTAAAAGAAAGTTTCCTAGCAAAACCACTATCGCATTCAGCGCATGAGTATTTCTTCAATTTCCTGTGAACTGCGTCTACATGCCTTTTCAAATACCGTACGAATGCAAAAGGACGATTGCATTCTCCACATAAGTATTTCTTTAATTTATTATGAACACTATCAATATGTCGATTTAAATAAGCATTTGAAGAGAATGTCTTATCGCACTTCAGACAAACATGCGATTTGATAAGTCCAACACTAGATCCGCCATCACCAATATGACTCCTTGCAGATGGTACAGCTTCAATCGGCTCTGGCTTTATGAAGCGATGTTCATCTTTGCAGAATTCGACCACGTTACCTTGCTCATCCGGTATGTAAGCGCTTAGACGGATATTCATATCTGAATCATCAGAATCATAGACCTCTTCTTTTATGACGACACTTTGCTCAATCTTGACAGTCACGTTGCTGTAATCGTCCACAATTAGATCGCTCATCCTCGTATGAAGTAATTGACTGTTTGAAATTTAAATATTTCAAGCGCAGTGATGTGCAACTCGCGAAGGAAAAAGATTTGTTGACAGCTGACTTAATAGGGACTTCAGACGGTCGTGTGCCTTATGACTTTTCAACCGAGGATCTACAAAAGGGGGCATCCAGATTTGCCGCAAGGCGATTTTGACAGCTAACTGACGTTTTCCGATTTACCGCTTCCAGTTTTGCCGCATCTTATTCTGTCGGGGGGCATCCAGTTTTGCTGCAAGGCGATTTTGACAGATAACTGAAGTTTTCCGATTTCCCGCTTCCAGTTTTGCCGCATCTTATTCTGTCGCTTCCAGATTCGCCGCATCCCAATTTGCCGCATTTTATTTCGCCGCGTCCCATTTTGCCGCAAATGAAGGATACTTAGGCCACGGTTACATGAAAATTATTTTTTCGAAAACGAACCGCTACATAATATTTTTTTTATTTCGATACATACCAACCCTAAACTAATTTCCTCAGTTTAAAACCGTATGTATCAAATATCGAAAGTAATTAATATTGGAACGAAATCATTAAAATATTCATTGGTTTTTTGACATGGCTCTCCTTTCGCCCACAAAAAGATACTACGCTATGGGGATGTTTTGAATAGGTTTATCGATATTTTTTCTGATAAGTTATATCATTAACTATGGTTTATTTTGGTGTCGCTTTAGTTTAATATGAATAAAACCACTTTCTTGACAATAGTTACTTATTTAAACGTAGTAGTTTTATTGTGTACAATAGAACCTTGATTACAGAGGTCAGGGGGTCGGGATCGGAGAGTTGAAAGTATATGGGAAATAGGCGGAAAATAGAAAACAGGAGCATGTAGAACCAACAAAATACCTAGGTATATCAAAATTTTTACCTACTTATATCAACAATTATTATAGTGGTAATGATAGTTATAAAGAGGATAAAACGAATTTATCAAAATAATATCGATAAAAGGACTTTTAAACTTACATTGCACCGTCGAAAGTCGTGCACATCCGTAAGTATATCTCATTCAAACATAAGCATTTCCCAATACAAGCTGGGATTTCCTTCGCTACTTTTTAAGTAGCTTTTACTAATTTTATTTTAAATAAAAACATCATCCTATAAACGGATTTCTTTACAAACCTTATCAAATATAACAATATTATACTGTTTTCTACAATATTTCTTTACAATTTTTTAATATTATACAATTTTATATAGGTTTACCCTATTTTGATAACATTATACAATCTTTATTATAAATTCCTCTGCCAGAAATTAAGATTGAAGTTTCTTCTTTCATTTCATTGAGCATATGGAGGTTTTTTTATTTTTATTTCGATTTAATGCCTCGTTGATAACAAACTCAGCCAATTGTATCATATTTTAAATGTTGGTAGCATTCGGAAACCAAATATCTTATCTCTCAAATCAGTCAAAATCTCAATTTCTAAAATTACTTACAATCACAATACGAGCACTTCCTTTCTCATCTTACAGTCGCTCGAACGTGAAGTACCTAATATTCCTCAATAATCTCCGACTAAAAATACAGAAAAACTAAATTATACTCAACATTATATATTGTAAACTCGCCTTTATCCATTCCATTCCATTACTTTTGTGTTCCCTTTATACATTACCATTTATTTAGTTTCAGAATGGAAGTAACAAAATCAGTAGGAGAAATGTCTGCTTCTAAAATTTTGCAATAAATGCATTGATAAACATACATAAAGTTGTTGCATTGTATAGTTTGGAAGATAAACTTCATAGGTATAATATTTGGAATACAAATAACTAATAACTTACCTTTAAATCGTGGTAACAGTAGTGGAACTTCTTAAACGCACAGCACACAAACCACCATCTAACAGGCCACACCGACAAATACTGCAGGCAAAATTGCAAATGACGGTTGATTTTACGTCAAACAAGTGTTAGATGTAAAAGAATACCCCCTTTATTGGGAATTTCTCTATATCATACTAAAATCGTGGTAACGGAATGCGGAATTCCACTTTGTTACAATATCTTGATACACATTTAAAGTTTATTTTTTTATTATTGGTCCATTTTATGTGAAAACTGTACAATTTTCCATAAAATACACAGTATAAGCTATTCAGAAAACCATCACTTTAAAGAATCACATAGTCAAATCATTACAAACTAAAGCATTATTTATCAGAATTTAGGAGGGGACACAGTAAAAAGTCTCTACCTCCCGTTCTAAATAATTAAATAAAAATACTTTCAAGTTCTAAATGTGTACTTAAAGAGCTAAATAGATTAAATCAATTTTTTTTTTAATACAAAATACCCCACTTGAAACCCAGTATTCAATATAATATGAGTATGTGAGGGACCACCCCTCACTAGACTCCAATTGCTCGTGAGTGAAGGGTGGAGCTCATCAATGGTTTTTCTCCGTAGTAAAAGTCGTTTTGTGGCAGTGAAGTAATTTATTCCAAAAGGTATTTGACGCTTGCCAGTTGTAACGACTCGAATGGTAAGTCGCGGTGCGTGTAGTATGTGAGTGATGATGATGATCGCGGCTGAGTATGTGAAGATTGATATCGCGGATACTGATGCGAGGTATAAGCGCGACGGTTGTAGACTCAAAGATGTTGAAGAGCGCGAGTTATGCGTGTCGATCGTCGACTAGAGGATGATGATGATGAGTGAGCGCGGTAGCCGTCTACTAGAGGATGATGATGATATGTGAGCGCAGAGAGTGACAACTCGAGGATGATAAATAATTGATCGAATGTACTGCCTTTTATACGGTGTGTATGATGCAATGTTCTGCGCGTGGGGGAAAATAAGTGTGTTAAATTGAATCGATCAGAAGAATTGATATTACTCATCGGCTGTGTATGCATTAATTGCCGAATTAAGTTAGAATTTAATTGCAGTTGGCGCGTGTATATTTAAGTGTGTTTGCGGTTTGGATTCTAGAGAATCTACTTCTTTTGTTGACTCTAAAATGTTGGGGGAAGTCCCCAACAAGTAAAAAGCCACCAAAGTCAGGGGACACGCTAAAAACGCAATGTACAAACTTTGGCGAAATTATCCATATACCAGAGTATATCATCAATATCACATTGCAGTTGTTAAGGATGGGTATAAATCTAAAGGCTTTGGGATAAATATGGATAAACGGCTAAATCGATTGCGGACAAATTGCTGGATGCTTTTGGATGAATCGAAAACTTCGTTGTTTGACAGCTTCCTAGTTTTCGTTAGAAGGACCAGCTCTGTCTTTGAGGGATCGACAGAGTGAGTCTCTTCCCTGCACCACTTCTCGACTTCTAAAGTAGGATAAAAAAAACACTCAATTATGTGTTCAATAACGGTCCTCTTTATTATGTACATTATACGTAAATCTCACAGTACATAGTAACATAGTTAAATAAACATGTTTTTTTATCAAATTTAGTCTAATAATAATAAATAACAAAAATAAATAACATTTCTGCAGGTAACTGTACGAACGCTTATTACAATTCTGAGCAAAAATTACCTTTTCTAAGGCCCGTTTCACATACATACCATATATTATGTACAAATATTTTATGTAAGTATCTAGCGCTAAGCATCATCAAAGAAACTTTAAAGCGAAGTCGAACTCTGAAACGGGCCCTCGCTGTTGTACCTAAACATATGAAATAATACAGTGCTATACCAAACGATGATGAATAAAATCATTTTGGATTTGTCCAATTTTGATAAAAATCTTTAAATTTCAGACAGGAAAAGATAAAGGCCATTTTGTGCCCACTTTTCCGATAACTTTAAATCATAAACCAATGGAAAGATTTCTTTATGTAGACCATTTATTACTAAAACGACTGATCTCAGTTACGAGCTGTTTCCGAGTTATATTCTAATAAATATGGCTAATTACCTACATCCGCTAGGGCACCTAACACAACCAAGCAATGTGTTTTTAATAACTATTTAAACGAAAACCGTTGCAGAACACCAGCAATGATAAACTACATATGCTGGGTGAGTACAAACTATATATTCCTAATAATTCTCGAGTTTGTCAGCAGTATATGAAGGGGAAATACTGTGGTATGCTGCTTGAACTCTTGTAACGCGTCTCATGATTTCACTCCAGCTGTTTCCTGACGTATATGATATGATTGTCAGCTGTTCAACAAGGTGTGCCTAGTAACCGTACATCATAACATACTATCTTTTATGGATCTTCACTTTGGAGCTAAGGGGCCCTTGCTGAGTCGGCAGTCGGGGAAGTCGGGGGAGTCTGGAAGCAGTACTGTTTCCTATAGAGCGGGGGTGGTTGCGGACCTTACGGCCTTCAAGATACATGCCTACAAGATGGGAGTTAATGGGCCCTTGCTGAGTTGGCCACGAACACCCATTCTGTTCAGGGTTGGTCACACTCACGGGTCAACACCCATCCGACGGCCTCCACGCATGAAGTGCGAGCCTGGGTAGGACTCTGGCCTTATAGCTAGTTTCCCCTAGGAATCAATCTTCTGGCGCTCCTGGACGGTCTGCGCTCCGTGCGGCATTGCCAATCGATTGCGCACTCTGACTGACAGTCGGGGGAGTCTGGAAGCAGTACTGTTTCCTGTAGAGCGGGGGTGGTTGCGGACCTTACGGCGACTGCTCTTGAAACGACCATCAGCTACCCGATCCTGGGTGAACAGCCAGGCAAAGGATGCCGTGGTCCGTGATAGATTCAGTATACATCGTTTCACCGCTTAGTAAGGGAGAGGACTGTGCAAGCGGCCTCGAACTCGTAACCAATCGAGAGACTGGAGTAATCTTGTCGCAATTGAAAATAAAGGCGGGAGTGTAAGCCCGCTGCTGGCTATCTCGCGGTTAAGGTTGGCCTCTTACGGGCTTGTGGCGGAGCTTGATGCTGGACTGTTTTTGTCCAAGTCTTCTGCGCTCACTTCAGGGAGACAGAACGACTAATCGTTAAAACTTCCTGAGGTGACGGGCTCGCCCGCTGTAGTTGACAACTCTAGTTGGATCTTCACTATAGATAATATATTTTTAATAAATAATTATCATAGGGGTTTTCGTGTGATTAGCCATATTTAAGAAGATTCCGAACTTCAAAACTCCGAAACGGCTCATAATTTAGGTAAGTTGTAGCAGTCATAAATATTATATGTAGATAAATAGATCTTTCTAATGGTAAATACATTATTTTTATTGGAGAGGTGGTCCCAACGGCCATACTGGATTCTCGAGTAAACTGTTGAAACTTTTCGCAGATTACTTGGGGGGCCGCCAGCAATTCGTTAAATTTGGCAATTTTGAATCCAAACTGGACCTTACGGCGACTGCTCTTGAAACGACCATCAGCTACCCGATCCTGGGTGAACAGCCAGGCAAAGGATGCCGTGGTCCGTGATAGATTCAGTATACATCGTTTCACCGCTTAGTAAGGGAGAGGACTGTGCAAGCGGCCTCGAACTCGTAACCAATCGAGAGACTGGAGTAATCTTGTCGCAATTGAAAATAAAGGCGGGAGTGTAAGCCCGCTGCTGGCTATCTCGCGGTTAAGGTTGGCCTCTTACGGGCTTGTGGCGGAGCTTGATGCTGGACTGTTTTTGTCCAAGTCTTCTGCGCTCACTTCAGGGAGACAGAACGACTAATCGTTAAAACTTCCTGAGGTGACGGGCTCGCCCGCTGTAGTTGACAACTCTAGTTGGATCTTCACTATAGATAATATATTTTTAATAAATAATTATCATAGGGGTTTTCGTGTGATTAGCCATATTTAAGAAGATTCCGAACTTTAAAACTCCGAAACGGCTCATAATTTAGGTAAGTTGTAGCAGTCATAAATATTATATGTAGATAAATAGATCTTTCTAATGGTAAATACATTATTTTTATTGGAGAGGTGGTCCCAACGGCCATACTGGATTCTCGAGTAAACTGTTGAAACTTTTCGCAGATTACTTGGGGGGCCGCCAGCAATTCGTTAAATTTGGCAATTTTGAATCCAAACTATACAACACTCAATCGGGGGTTAGCCAAGGATCAAACTTAGGGCCTTTGTTATTCAACCTATTTGTTAATAATCTGAGTAAAGTAGTCACATCTGCACGTTGTCTAATGTTTGCTGATGACGTCAAATTGTTTTTATCAACTGGAAGTGCTGAGGCCTGCGAGCTCTTCCAGCGTGATATTGATGCAGTTTATGCATGGAGCCAAGCTCGTAACCTTCACTTCAATATTAACAAATGTGCAGTGATGACATACACAAGATCGCCTGATCATCTGATGTATGATTACTCCATCGCTGGATGTGTGCTTCCCAGAGTTACTGAAGTCAAGGACTTGGGAGTTTTTTTCGACCCCAAGTTAAACTTCAAGGAACATATTAGACAACTATCTACAACTTCTTTCAAGCTTCTAGGGTTTGTAATACGGCAATCCAAACACTTCAATAATATTCGGGTTATGCGCACGTTGTACAACTCGATTGTTAGAAGTCGCATGGAAACGAATGCACCTATTTGGAATCCACATGAAGATACTTATACCCTCATGCTGGAAAAGGTACAGAAGTGTTTTTTGAGATTTCTGTACTTCAAGCAGTACGGATATTATCCATTTTTGTATCCGACTGCATTTATCACAGGCATGGTTGGCTATAATTCTCTCTGTCTCAGAAGAGAAATGCTGACCATGTCCTATGTTTTCAATCTAATTCGTGGTAAAACTGATAACCCTAGCTTACTAGCAAAGGTGGATCTATTCATACCAAATAATTATCTCCGTACTCGATCGCACCATCTTTTCGCGGAGCCGTTCTCGCGCACTAACCTTACGAGGTGGAACTTGTTGGCGCGTGCTTTGCGGCGCTTAAATGAAATTCACTCGATGGCACCAGATTTCGATATTTTTACCGCCAACCCTCACTTGTTTAAATTGCAAGCTATTAATTATTTATTTTTACATGATAGCTAGTATTATACGTATCATTCTATTTGTATAGTTATGGTAATATCTTTATTAATTTTACTTTTCAATGCATTGGTTTTACTGTTATGTTGATTAGTAATAACTGAATAAACAAAAATAAATAAAATAAATAAATAAATAATACATTTTTGACCATTGTCCTTTGCATTCACAGTTAAAAAAAATACATAAAAGTTTTTCTTTTTTCTTTGAGTATTCGATGATAGCTCTCACACTTTACATATATTCATCATTTGGTCTTACTGAAGAATTTTGTCATTTAACCTTACTCTGTGCACAGTATACCAGGCAGTAGCTTCTCTTAGAACAAAATAGAAATCGAAGCAAATACGTCACGAGTTGTAAGGGCCACCAGATGTCGCGCTATTTTTGTCATGTGGGGTTTTTCTAAGGTCTTTATGAGCCTTGTAACACTGCGACCATTGCTGATCTATCGTGTTCGCCACCTACTATAGTTCTGCGCTAAGCCGCGTGTCATTTAGGAACCGCAACACGCTTTTGGCGCCAGATTGTTTTACCTCCTCAGGTTGGAGGTAATGATCACCCAAGTGGGTGTATCTTTTACGCATCAGCGGGCCACACTCGCACATGAGGTGCAGTGGAGTTTCCTCTGCCCCTTGGCAGAACCTGCACATTTTTGTGTCTCGGAGCTTGAGGTTGTACATGTGTTTGTCCAGACCACAATGCCCCGTGAGAGCTCTCATCAGTATGCGTAAATTGTTCCTATTTAGCGATAAGGCCTCACGGGGCCGTCTTAGGGTCGTCGGCCTTTATTAGCGCTTTGGATTGATTCAACCCTGGCATGTTGTTCCAGTGGTTGACGGATTGTTCTAAACATCAAACATCATTCAGGTACGCCACAGCAAAGTTCAGGGCCGTATAACGTTCCCTTTGCTCGCGTCTTAGCAAGTTTGTCGGCTTTTTCATTTCCCTCGATTCCTGCATGGCCGGGAACCCATCTTAGAATTACCCTGTTCTTTTCGCCCAGGGAATTCAGTAGTGATACGCAGTTTTGCACTAGCTTTGAATTAATAGCATTCGAGGCTAGCGCCATAAGGGCTGCCTTGCTATCCGAGTGGATATAGATACTGTGGCCCACGCAGATACCCAAACGTTCAAAAAGTCGCTAGCCTTTACCTGCGTGTAATTCTAACCAAAGACGTTCGTCGGGACGTACCCCTCTGCCCACATTCCTCGCACCCTCTTCCCGCAATGCCCTATAGCTCGAGAGTAAAGCTACTGGCTGGTGTACCGTGCTGAGTGTGAAGTCCCAAAATGTAATATATCTCAGTTCTGCAATTAAATTAAACTTTGCTGCCATGGGTCTCTATTGGTGGACCGGCCAAAAATGAGCATAGTCCTTCAGGGGACAATTGCAAAAAAGGGTAAAAATATCTCAAACGCAACTTCTAACATGTGTTCTATATAAAAAATACTCATGGTTAACAAAATTTGGATAGTACAACGTTTAATTAAATAAATGGCTACATTACTATATACATATCTATACTAATATTATAAAGAGGTAAAGTTTGTGAGGTTGTAGGAAGTAATCTCTGGATCTACTGAACCGATTTTGAAAATTCATTTATCAAAGAAAGCCACGTTATTTGTGAGTGTCATAAGGCTATATATTAATCCGAAAAGTGAAAAGACTTTTTTGTGGTAGTCGGATTTGCAAAGTAAGTCGGAGAAAAAACGGTTGAACGAAAATGTTTCTAACTAACGCTGCCTTAACGATGAGAGATATATGATTAAGTTCTAGAGAAAAGTTGTAGAGCTTGATAATGCCTAAAAAAAATTCAGCGACAGCATATGTCTAACTTTTATGTTTAAGTCACAAAAAGTAGTTTTATATATTAAAAAAAAATTGAAATCGCTAAGTCATGTTTATTGGTCATATTATCAACAATTATTAATTCATATCAAAATAAGTAAATTTATCGTCTCAAGTGTTTAAAACAAAAGACTTTTCCCTTTTACTGCATAAATGGTTAAAGAGATAAGACACTCACAAATAAGACACTCACAAGAAGACACTCACAAATAATGGTATTATAGTCAAATTGGCATCCAAATACATACATACATATGCAGTAAAAATATAATCCTACTTTTGGCAGTCAGGAAATAAATCATAGCACTCAGTACTAACCGAACCACACTCATAATTTAATCACAAGTAAAAAGTTTTACCGCCCAATGAAGTGGGCACGGGTCAGTTAGTAATCTAATATAAGGGTGAGAAGCATGCGAAAGCGTCAAACATCACATCGCACAATCAAATAAACGTATCTATAATTACAAATGGGTTCTGTCTATCTCGGCTTCATGATATACAACGACAGAAACTGCGAAAAGGACGTCTCACGCAGAAGCCAGATGGCAAGATCGGCCTTGAGCAAGCTAGAAAGGCTGTGGAAGAATCGGGGTATAAGTAAGCGGACTAAGGTCAGACTGGTTCGAGCTCTGGTTTTCTCGATTTTTCTCTATGCATCGGAGACATGGACCCTGAAGGCTCGGATACGCACCAAAATCGATGCACTGGAGATGTGGTGATGGCGTAAATTGCTAGGAATCCCATGGACAGAAAGCCGCACCAACAAATCTGTCCTGGAAAAACTCGGCATCCAAGTGAGGCTCTCCACCGTATGCATGAGAAGGGTCCTGCAGTTCTTCGGTCATGTCGCCAGGAGAAAGCCAGAGAATCTGGAGAAAATGTTTTCCGGGGGTCGAGTGGAGGGAAGAAGAAGCAGAGGCAGATCACCGGCCAGAAGGAACGACCTCATCAAAGAAGTTACAAAAGGGTCAATACAATCTGCGACCAGCCATGCAGAAGACAGATCGAAGTGGAGGAGCCTCGTAGGCAAACTGTTGTCTAGTGGCCACGATCCTCAGTAATGAGGGAACGACGGAGAAGAAGATAATTACTAATGTTTTATATAGATAAATACATAAAACATAAATATTTCATGAAAAAACCGTAATGATAATAAAAATAATGATAAATACTATAGTCCACTTTCTGTACAGGCAGTTGTGTTTTTTTATTCTTTTTATTATATTTACTTGTTTGACTTGACCTTTATACCTAACATGTGAGATATTACTCTATAAATATTCCTAGACATCACAATAGAGTCGTTGGCTACCTATTCATACAGAATTTATAGAAGAATTATTTGTAATAACGCTATGCTTCTCGCTCAAACGGAAAGTGATGTTTTGCGCTGCTTGCCTGGTACCGAGCCATAAAAATCTATGAAGCGATACTGAGTTATATATATACACTTATGTAACAGATTTGGTATTTTTTCTCGGTAAACACCAATGTAAGACTCTCCAAACAGAAACACACGCATTGTGTTTCTATTTGGAAGGATTGACCCTTCCAAATAGAGACACAATGCGAGACTTTTACCTGAAATCTTTATCGACAGCATTGATTATACGGGGTATTAGGTTGCTCAATGTCATTGTACGTTTTGGCAACCCTTCTACGCGGGCTACATGCGGGTGGTGCTGCTAGCATTGTCTGTCGAAATTATTAGCAATTTATTTGAACATCTATAATATTGATAATGTTTTTTTTTTGTATTAACGACTGATTGATTATAATGGTTCCGTAAAGCCGTTATTTTGGTTCTATAATGGTTCCTAACTCTTTCTGCCATCTGGCCTGCCCAACTCACGGTTCAACTCCTATCTGGTAGCCTCCTCGAAGAGGGGCTTACCCTGTCAGACCCGCTGTGAGCTTCCGCCACGGCTGTAATCCTGCTGTCGGAGGCGGTTGGGATCAAATAGAGTTGTCAACTGCAACGGGCGAGCCCGTCACCTCAGAAAGTTTTAACGATTAGTCGTTCTGTCTCCCTGAAGTGAGCGCAGAAGACTTGGACAAAAACAGTCCACCGTCAAGCTCCGTCACATGCCCGTAAGAGACCAACGCCTTAACCGCGAGATAGCCAGGAGTGTTACGAAGCGGTGAAACGGTGTATACCGAATCTATCGCGGACCACGGCATACTTTGCCCGGCTGTTGACCCAGGATCGGGTAGCCGATGGTCGTTTCAAGAGCCGTAAGGTCCGCAACCACCCCCGCTCTATAGGAAACAGTACTGCTTCCAGACTCCCCCGACTGTTAGTCAGAGTGCACAGTCGATTGGATTACGCCGCACGGTGCGCAGACCGTCCAGGAGCGCCAGAAGGTTGATTCCTAGGTTGGGCCAGGCAGTTGAGATCAGAAGATCGCGGTTGGGATCAGAAGATCGCGGATTCGGGGGAAATACCATGGGCGGAACTAGGCGGTTGGAGCACTATATTCCCTTGCGGAAAAAACAGAGAAAGCCCCATCCGACGAATAACCAGAAGGGTCTGGAGACGTATGTTTCTTATGACAGCGGAGGGTAGTTGTCGACCTGATCGTCTTCAACCCTTGAATCGATTCGTCGGCCACCCGATCTCGAGTGACCATGGTGGGTAAAAGGCACCGCGGTCTGCAAAATATTCAAAATGAATAACCGCTTACGTCAGGTAGAAACCACGCAAGTAATCTCGAACCCGTGACCAGACCGGACAGATAAATCCGGAAGTTTATACATCCTGGCTACTTGATCTATCTTCTTTAAAGTTAAAGCACTCATGATAAGGCGGAATATGAGACCCCCCCACCCCCCGCGCCATGAGTTGGACCGACCAAAGAAACACAATCTAGCCATCAGGCTCAAGCTCTGTGTAACTTTTGAGATGGATGATTTAACTGACAACTGTTTCTCGCTGATTACTTTATTTTGACATTATAAATAGGATAGAAAACGAATTTACCGCGTGAAGAAGTGACAATACTCTCGGACATACGGTATATTGGAAGCCCACACATACGGATAGATATTTGCATGCAAGCTCACACCATCATCCCTACCGTCTGCGTTCAGTGCAAACGTCGCTCGTGAATCGAACACGCGATCTATGCGACGCTGAGCATTTTCCGAAGGAGATGGAACATGTCAATGATGTCCTTAGGAAAAATGGATACGGAAAATATCACGAGAACTCAGAAACCGAGCAGATCAAGAGCATTCTTACCATACGTCAAAGGCGTGACAGATCGAATAAGTAAGATGCTAAACATATTCGATATAAAAATGATTTTCAAACCGATCCATAATATAGTTCGATTTTTGAGGCCTGTAAAGGATGTAATACCACTGCAAACCCCGGGTGTGTATAAAGTCGAATGCACTGTTTAGCCTACGTCAGACAAACGAAACGACCCATAGCCGCCACGCGACTGACAGAACACTTTCAAAGCTGTTAAAAACGTTCAGCGAGAAAAATCTGCGAACATATATTGGATAGCGGAAGTAACCACTGGATGCAGTTTCAAAATCCCATTGTGCTATCCAAGGAAAAATTCTACTTTCCTCGCATGATCCGGGAAGCCATTGAAATAAGAAGAACCCCGAACTTCAATAGAGATGACGGTTACAAACTCTCTTCTACGTGGAACCCTCTTCTTAAAATGATCCCGCCGCCGAACGCCGAACGCAAGGACGTAAGACAGGATACAGTGAGTGTTGTGTGCAAGACGGATTTTCGAAGTTCGCGCGCTCCGAGCCCGGCCCCCCTCCACCGTTATAACCTACGCAGTGGCGGCATCGGTATGCGGCCTACCTGCAAAACAACGGATTGACAGCTCTTCAGTCTACCCTGGACAACGGCGGCTGCAACGTCACCGAAACGTCGGGTGTTACATTTCACGCGGTAAATTCGTTGTCTATCCTGTTTATAATGTCAAACAACTGCGATAGTCTTCGATTTTGTATTACTTTATTTTGAAGTAAAAATGCCCCAATTCATAGGTGACAATAGCATTGTTTCGTGGTAATAGTATTGTTCTACATTTATACACATTTATAAATAATTAAAATTGCCTACTTATAAACTAAGAGTCACCACCGAACTCGCGTCTTGTACTCTTCGTTGACGCTGACCCGTTTGATGGTCTCGTAGCCGAGGATGATGCTGAAGGAGAAGCAGGCGGATTGCACCAGGCGGGCCGAAAGGCCTTTCGTGAAGACGCCGAGCGCACCCTCCTCTCGGAACAGGTCAACGAAAGCGTTGCGCATTGAACCCACACCTTCCACCTGAAAGAGAAGCTGAGCGTTTGAGATAGTAAGATAGTGAGCAATGTTGTCGAAGTAGTCGTTTATCCAAGACGGTGTTGAAGAAGAAGTTGTTGATGAATAGGATCCGCCGCCTGTAGCAAACACCTCAGGAAGTTTTAACGATTAGTCGTTCTATCTCCCTGGAGTGAGCGCAGAAGACTTGGACAAAACAGTCCACCGTCCAGCTCCGCCACAAACCCGTAAGAAGCCAACGCCTTAACCGCGAGATAGCCAGGAGTGTTACCCGGCGGGCTTACACTCACGCCCTTACTTCCAATTGCGTCCAGATTACTCCAGTCTCTCGATTGGTTACGAGTTCGAGGTCGCTTGCGCGGTCCTCTCCCTTACGAAGCGGCGAAACGGTGTATACCCAATCTATCGCGGACCACGGCATCCTTTGCCTGGCTGTTCACCCAGGATCGGATAGCCGATGGTCGTTTCAAGAGCAGTCGCCGTAAGGTCCGCAACCACCCCCGCTCTATAGGAAACAGTACTGCTTCCAGACTCCCCCGACTGTTAGTCAGAGTGCACAATCGATTGGCTTACGCCGCTCGGTGCGCAGACCATCCAGGAGCACCAGAAGGTTGATTCCCAGGGGAAACTAACCATAAGGCCAAAGTTCAGAGGTAACAAACATAAAAAAGATACAACCGAATTGATAACTTCCTCCTTTTTTTGAAGTCGGTTAAAAAGTATGATAATTTGAATGTTTTTCGACATATGTTGTTACCTACCTGTAACCTAGCTCTGACAACATCCAATGGATTGGTCATAAGGGTGGTAGTGAAGCCCCCTAAGGTCCCCGCTATGCACTGTACCAGCAAGTGAGAGACCCATATTGGACAAACTCGGAGTAATTCATCTGTGGACAAAAAAAAACACATCAATAATCGGATGATAAACAACATAAACATTTTAACTGGCCATTACGGCTGTGGAGAACACGCAACACCTAACGCACAACTAGAGTCGTCAACTACAACGGGCGAACCCGTCACCTCAGGAAGTTTTAACGAAATGTAACGTTCTGTCACCCGTGAGGTGAGTGCAGAAGACTCAGGACAAAACAATCCACCGTCAAGATCCGCCATCTGCCCGTCAGAGGCCAACGCCCTATGGCCAGACTCCGGGGCAACCTCGCCCCCTGACTACCAGTTTTGGCAGGATATCTCCATCTGGACGCACCTAACCTAACGCACATAACGACGTTGCTAAAACGACATCGCTTAACGACATCGGACCTTGCTTACCCTATCTGCGCAAAACAATACAAGCGATTAGCTTAGCATGGCTAAACAAGCACATTGCTGGGCACGATGATAGCGATGCTGGACGTCAGTCTTAAACCGTCGCAAGGAGTCACGGACAGAGTTGAACCTCACAACCTAGACTCCACATCTGCCCGCAGTTTGTCACCCGACCAAATCGTATCATTCCCTTCTTTAAAATTCCCTTCACTTGCAAAAGAGGACTGGGATTTCACAATAATAATTTAACTTCTATTCTAAACAACTCTGTGAACCGTAATGCCCCTGCCAGTGTTCAGCTGTCGTCCTTTCAGGTGGCGGTCCTTGAATACTTCTCGGGTGATGAAATCCCAAAATCTACCCATGTCGACCCGGTTCACAGAGAAGATGCATTAAAGGCAAAAGCGGCTACTTCGATATTTCATTCAAGAGTCATTTCAAGAGTGGAATGACATCAGGTGAAACATCCGCCCCCGCTGCTTAGGAAACAGTGTATTTCCATAGTCTCCAGACCCCTTCAGCAATTAGTCAGAATGCACAACCGATTGGCTTCGCCGACCGGTGCGCAAATTGTCCAGTGGCCCCGGGATGCAATCCCGCCGGGAGAAACCGGTCCACCAGCTCTGAGGCCTGAGACACGGGAGTCTTACACTAAACCACATGGAAGAAACAACCATGAAAAAAGTAACGTAAAAGAAAATTCAATATTTGCATTATAAATTCAAATAAACTGAATGACCCCGAGTTCATATGTCAAATTGAGAAATATAAATACATTACCTTGATATAGGTGATATAGTGCCCACCAGAGGGCCGAATTAGGTATATAAGCAGCAAGTGATGCCATGTACCCTCGATAGTATCCGCGCGGTCCATGAAGCTCGTATATTCGCGATGCTACCATCCTCGCCAGTCTTGCCCTAGAAATACTCGGATCCATACTTAAGCCTAAAGGATTCAATGCCATCTGAAATAAGAAATTAAAAAATGGATGGTCGTTTCAATGAAAATAGATGGTTGTGCGTCTGTGTTGCCTATCATCACCGATTTTCAATTTATTTATTTATTTATTATGGCAACAAATATTAAATGGCAATATTATCACCCACCGAAGTCGGGCCCATCATAATACTATTATTACGCTTCTGGGGGGTAAACGGTAGACTCCGGACTAACGGCCGGCTGTGGTAGATTTAGGACAGTGACTTTACTCCCCCTTCGAAGCCATAGAATATGAGATGCGGAAAATGCGGTTTTAGATATTTTTTCTAGGAAGAAGTTGATTATTTTCGTGAAGAGACCAAGATCTTTAAAAAGGTGAAACAGAGATTTAGCTGGCAGGCCACGAGCGCCAACTTCTACCGCGTGAAGGCGATCATTAAAGCCGTTCCGGGTGAAGGCATTTGCAATATCATGGTATTTATTTAATTTGTACTCGTGGTCTTTTGGGATATTTGATTCCCATGGAACAGTTAGTTCTACGATAAGGGCTATCTACCGAGAAAAAGAGTAAAGAGGTATATCTGGACGGAGGGCTGTGCATCCGAGACTTTCAGGGAATTTATACTGCTTAGAGACCGAATCGACTTCCAGAATCCAATCTGAAGCTTCTCGATTATTAAGAAGGTTTTGTAGTGAAATGTTTTTTGCCTTTAGAGCCATCCTCCATTCCTTTTTGCCTTAGAGCTGAAAACTCTCATTTGCGGGAAGCATTTATTATCTGTTTCCATTTGAAGAAAAACGCTTCTGAATCGCATCGAATGCTTGTCGAAGCTTACGGCGAGCATGCTCTTGGTCGCACACAGTGCAATGAGTGGTTCAATAAATTAAAAAGTGGTGATTTTGATGTGAGAAACGAGGAGCGTAGCCGGCCACTGAAAAAGTTTGAAGACGCCGAATCGCAAGCATTATTGGATGAAGATGATGGTCAAACGCAGCGACAGCTCTCTGAACAATTAAATGTGACACAACAAACCGTTTCCTTGCGTTTGAAGACCATGGGAAAGATTTTAAAGATCGGTAGATGGGTGCCACATGAACTGACCGACAGGCAGCAAGAAAACCGAAAAATAACTTGTGAAATGCTGCTCGCCAGGCACAAAAGAAAAGGTTTTCTCCGTCGAATCATCACTGGCGATGAAATATGGATTTATTTCAACAATCCCAAACAAAAAAATATATATATTTGAGCCTCGACCAACGGCCCCAATCAACGCCAAGGCCAGATCGCTTCGGCCGAAATACAATGCTGTGTATTTTCTGGGATCAGCGTGGTGTTATTTGGTATGAGCTACTAAAACCAGGTGAAACAGTTACTGGTGCACGCTACCATCAACAATCGATCGATTTGAACCGTACTATACGTCAGAAGAGGCCCGAATTTCAACTTCGGCTTGACAACATTTTATTCCAAGATGACAACGCATCGCCACATAGAACATTGGTCAATAAAAACTTGGTAGAATCGTACAACTGGGAGTCCCTACCCCACCCGCCGTACTCAGCAGACATGGGGACGTCCGATTAGTATTTGTTTTCATCGATGGGACACGCACTCAACGATTCGTTCTTCAATTCTTACGAGGAAGTGCAAAAAAGGCTCAATGAATGGATAGCCTCAAAAAATGAAAATTTTTTTTGACGAGCAATCCATACATTGGCTGAAAGATGTGAAAGATGTGTAGTTAGCGAAAAAAATTACTTTGAAGATTAAATTTGTAACCATTTTCGCAAAATAAATGTGTTTTTTTTTTTAAATTACCGGTTTCATATTTGTACACCTAATAGAGCTAGATAGCGGAGAGTTCTTAGTGGTTCTGGGACCTTCCAGGCCCAAGCATCCACTAAATCGTTTTTTTTTTACAAGTCTGTAAACTTACACAACCTCACATCTCCGACAATATTAATTACGTTGTAACGCTTTCAGCGTTTTCCCGCTGCTTTTCTTGCGTTTTCCCATCCAATTCGAGACCAACATATTGCGCGAGCATGTTGGCGAACTGTCAGCAGCGACTTTTTACAATCGACAGCGGCGCGAGCGCTATTTCTTCGTTCGGCGCTTGACTCTATGCCGATCGTACACGAAACCGGCCGAATAAGGACGTCGGAATAGATCATTGCCAGGCGTAGGAGATAGATGCGATGTTTCGTAAATATTATCCGAAGGTGTTTAATTTATTTAATCCGAAATTAAATTTGTTTTCGTTTTAAATGTTAATTATTTTGATATAGTAGGAATCTTAAATCATAGATTTTATCCAATATCATAATGAATGCTAGATGGTAAATTGGCCATCTTAAAGGTCGTAGGTTCGCTAACAAGTAGATTTTTGAGGATAGAATAATTAAGGATAGAGATCATTGGATTTTGATCATCGATTTGGAAATAAATAAAAATCAGAATTATTCTCAAAATTGTTTGAATGATTGGGTTTTTCCATAATCTTCACCATAATTTATATTTATCCGCACAGACCTCCTCTGTGCCGAATGTATGTAAATAAGGCTAAATAAAGAATTACGGAAATATAACTTCTTTTTATAGTTTTATAGTTTCTACATCTTCTATGTATATAGCCTTTTTTATATGTTACAACGTATATGTATGTTAACTAGTGTGAATTAATATTTATATATTTATTATGTAATATTTTGTATTTGGTTTTATTTCCGCACACAATCGATGAATAGTAAGATAGCAATAATCGTTAAAGATGTGAATCCGTATCACCAGGCAAGAACATCCTAGAGTATAGGTAGTGTAGTTATTCAAATTCAACTATCTTTTAGGTGTATTTGCCTCCTTATTTAGCAAAGATGCTCGTTTGTAAAGTGGGGAGACAAGTCATGATGTCGAAGGTATAGCAAAACAAAAACCAGCACAGGCTTTTTGAAGTCTTTGCAGTCTCCATTCAGGCTTCTTATACAACTAGTGCAACGGGCGAACCCGTCACCTCATGAACTTTAACGATGTTGTATCGTTTTGTCTCCTGTGAGGCGAGCGCAGAAGACTTGGAATGAAAAACAATCCGCTGTCTAGTTACGCCACTCACCCGTCAGCGGCGAGGGCACTACGGCGAGGCACCGGGAAAGGTACCCAGCGGCAGACTCGCCCTTTGACTACCAGTTTGGAAGGATGTCTCCGTCAAGAATTAACCTTCAGGATATCTCCTGCCTCCTGACTGGTTACAGGATCGAGGTCGCTTGCGCAATCCTCTCCCTTACGAAGCGGTGAGACGGTGTCTACCGAATCTATCTCGGACCACGGCATCCTTTACCCGGCTTTCACCCTGTATTAGGTAGCCGAATGGTCGTTTCAAGAGGAGCTGCCACAAGTTTCCAGACTTTCCCGGCTCTTAGGGAGCTAATGGGCCCTTGCTGAGTTGGCCACGAAGACCCATTCTGTTTCAGGGTCGGTCACACTCACGGGTCAACACCCATCCGATGGCCTCCACGCATGGGGTGCGAGCCCGGGTAGGACACTGGGTTAACCAGTCTCCCCTGGGAATCAATCCTCTGGCGCTCCTGGACGGTCTGCGCACCGAGCGGCGCAAGCCAATCGATTGTGCTCTCCGACTAACAATCGGGGGAGTCTGGGAACTGTATTGTTTCCTATAGAGCGGGGGTGGTTGTCTACCTTACGGCGACTGCTCTTGAAATGACCACTGGCCATCCCATCCCGGTTCAGAGTCGGGCAAAGGACGCCTTGGTCCGCGACAGATTCGGTATACTCCGTTTCACCGCTTCGTAAGGGAGAGGACCGCGCAAGCGACCTCGAACTCGGAACCAATCGAGAGACCGGAGAAATCTGGTCACAATTGGTAGTTAGGGCGCGAGTGCCGCCCGCCAGGTAACATACCTGGCTACTCGCGGTAAGGCGTTGGTCTCTAACGGGTTGTGGCGTAGCCAGACGTCGGATTTGTTATGTCCAAAGTCTTCTACGCTCACTGCACGGTCGATAGAACGATGAATCGTTAAAACGTCCTGCGGTGACGGGTTCGCCCGTTGTGGTTGACATCTCAATATGTTAGTCGGAATGCACAATCGATTGCCTGTCGCCGCACGGTGCGCAAACCGTCCAGGAGCACCCGAAGGTTGACTCCTAGGGGAGACTGGCCCGCAGTGCAACGTCCCAAACTGCCTCGCTCTTCTGCGTGGAGGCCGCCGGATGGGTGTTGACCCGCGCGCTTGACAAACCATAAACGCATGGGTCTTAGTGACTAACTGCAACAGCGCCCATTAGCTCCCAGTTTTCTGATACAAACATAAGATGTCTTTCTGGGATCAGCCAATAAACTCAAACCAAAATCCAGCTCCTAGGCATAACAAACAACCTATTATAAATGGGCCTATATTCTAGTTATTAAGTTAGATCTGCGGTATGTTATGTTATAATTTATAATAATTACCATGCCTTTACTGGTGGAGTTTTTCCCTGCAATGAGACCCATCACCATCAAATGTTGGCTCAGAACATCGAAAGGCACGATAATAGTCTGGCCAACGAGCGACGCACACCCACCTGCCACAAAAGCCTAAAATAAAAAATAAAAAAAACAAATTAAAAGAGGTATTTTTCTAACGAAGCAAATGAGTGCTCAACGTAAAAGCGTAAAACCTTTCTAGATATAATTACAGTTTACTTTGCTGGCGCACCAACCAATGAGGAAATAAAATATTGTGAACATACAAATGGGAGCTAAGGGGCCCTTGCTGAGTTGGCTACGAAGACCCATTCTGTTCAGGGTTGGTCACACTCACGGGTCAACACCCATCCGACGGCCTCCACGCATGAAGTGCGAGCCTGGGTAGGACTCTGGCCTTAGGGTTAGTTTCCCCTAGGAATCAACCTTCTGGCGCTCCTGGACGGTCTCAGCACCGTGCGGCATAAGCCAATCGATTGCGCACTCTGACTAACAGTCGGGGGAGTCTGGAAGCAGTACTGTTTCCTATAGAGCGGGGGTGGTTGCGGACCTTACGGCGACTGCTCTTGAAACGACCATCGGCTATCCGATCCTGGGTCCAATCGAGAGACTGGAGTAATCTGGTCGCAATTGGAAGTAAGGGCGTGAGTGTAAGCCCGCTGGGGAACACACCTGGTTATCTCGCGGTTAAGTCGTTGGCCTCTTACGGGTTTGTGGCGGAGCTTGACGGTGGACTGTTTTGTCCAAGTCTTCTGCGCTCATTCCAGGGAGATAGAACGACTAATAGTTAAAACTTCCTGAGGTGACGGGTTCGTCCGTTGTAGTTGACAACTCTAGTTGTGAACATGGAAATATTTTTTTACAGATTAAGATGGAAAGGTTCATATTGAGCCCCTAATACGATTAAGACCATGTGAATCAGTATTAGCAAATAAGCAACTTTTGAGTTCTAAACCTAAAATAATTATACTTGCAGCGTTTTCGACATTCGTAGATACCTACCCTATATTTAAAATTGTAGGGAAATATCAGTTAGCAACGTTTAAAATATTATCAATTAACATTAAGTAAAATACAAACGGAGCTGCCATGGAATTCACCTACCGGAGTCGGGCCCGTCATGATACTATTTTTTTACACTTCTGGGGGGTGGGCAGTGGATTCCGGACTAACGACCGGCTGTGGTAGGTTTAGGACAGCTGTCTTGCCACATGTGAGCGGTCACCTTACCACCCATTCACTCCCCCTTCAAAGCCATAGAATTTGAGATGCGCAGATTGCGGTTTTAGATATTTTTTCTGGGAAAGAGTTGATTATTTTTCTGGAAAGACCAAGATCTTTAAAGAGGTGAAACAGAGATTTAGCTGGCAGGCAACGAGCACCAACTTCCACCGTGTGAAGATGAACAGTGAAGCCGTTCCGGGTGACGGCATTTGCGAGATCATATTATTTATTTAATTTGTACTCGTGGGTTTTGGGATATTTGATTCCCACGGAATATTAATTCTACGATAAGGGCCACCTTCCGAAATAGAGAGTAAAGAGTTATATCTGGAGGGAGGGCTGTGCATCCGAGACTTTATACTGGGAATTTATACTGCTGTAGGAACTTCGTCCTACATATCAAGTCAACAAAAGCATTAGATTCTAGGATATCTATAATCGCAAACACAATCAATTCTACACGTGTAACTGCCATTAAATTCCATCTAATTTCGGTAATTAATGCAGTCGCAAGCCGGTGACTCATGTCAATTTCTTCTAATCGATTCATTCGACACACTTATTCCCCCCACGCTCTCAGCATTGCATCATGCAGTACAGTATATAAGCCCATACATTTGACCAATTAATTATCATCCTCGAGTGACCGCCACCCGCGTCTATACCTCGCTATCATCCTCTGGCAGTCAGCCAAACCGGTTACTCATCCTCGAGTCGTCTCACGCCGCACATCATTCGCCGCGCCTCATACTTCGACACACATCTGCGACATCACCTTCGAGCACACACTACACACACCACGACTGACTATTCGGAAGCGTTACATCTGGCAATCATCAACTAAGTTCTTCAATAAACAACTTCAGCATCATCAAGAACGCCTTTCACTACGGAGAAAACCCCCTGATGATACCACCTCCTCACTCACGAGCAATTGGAGTCCAGTGAGGGGTGGTCCCTCACACTGCTTAGAGACCGAATCGACCTTCAGAATCCAATCTGAAGCTTTCTCGATTATTGAGAAAGGTTTTGTAGTTAAATGTTTTTTGCCTTTAGAGCCATCCCGCACAAACTGTATTGGGGGTTCGGAGGGTAGTGTCAAACCCTGTATAAATTCTTAGTACGACCACAAATGCACTTTCACACGGGAAATAAAAATTATAGTTTCTAGTATTTTATTGACATAAATCACGGTATACCCCAGACAGTAGCTTCTCTGGGTATACCGGGCTCAGATATGGTCGCCAGATGCTCCACTAATCGGCCTACGCAGGTATCCAAACGTTCGAAAAGGTCACCAGCTTTTTTATTTTTTTTTAATTTCTTGAGTGGGGCTTTTCTAAGATATCTTGTGATCGCCACCTACTATAGTTCTGCACTAAGCCTCGTGTCATTTAACCCGGTAACTCCCTAACATCCCTTGCGGGACCAACGGCCGACTCCCCCAATTTCCAGGTTATATATTTTTATATTTCAAATTTCAAAGCGATCATTTTACAGTAATTTTTTTTATGATCCGTATAGTGGTTTACAAGTTATGGTCGTTTGTATCAAGGTTGTCGACTCGCGTCGATTTTACGTGCGAAAATATCGCGGGCAAAAGTGATAGCTGAATTTTTACTTCGCGAGAGGAGGTGTTAAGTACCGCAGCAGGCTTTTGGCGCCAGATTGTTTTACCTCCTCAGGTTGGAGGTAATGATCACCCAAGTGGGTGTATCTTTTACGCATCAGCGGGCCACACTCGCACATGAGGTTCTGGGGAGTTTCCTCTGCTCCTTGGCAGAACCTGCACATTTTTGTGTCTCTGAGCTTGAGGTTGAACATATGTTTGTTCAGTCCACAATGCCCCGTGAGCCCTTACCAGTATGCAAACATTGTTCCTATTTAGCGATAAGGCCTCACGGGCCGTCTTACGGTCGTAAGCCTTAATTAGCGCTTTGGAATGATTCAACCCTGACGTGTTGTTCCAGTGGTTGACGGATTGTTCTAAACATATTTGTTTGAGCATTAGGTTTGCAAGGCTTTTTGGTATGCCACAGCAAGGTTCAGGGCCGTATAACGTTCCCTTTGCTCCCGTCTTAGCAAGTTCGTCGGCGTTTTCATTTCCCTCACCAGCCTTTACCTGCTCGTAATGTTAACCATTCGCGTTCGTCGGGAAGTACCCCTCTTGCCCACTATCCTCGCACCCTCTTCCTGCATTGCCCTGTAGCTTGTGAGTAAAGCTACTGGTTGTTAGATACTGTGCATAAATTGAATAATTTCACACAGTATTTATTTCTCAGTAGTACTGACCATCGATATATGTTCCCCTAGATGGGCCTTTTGCACTCGAAAATGACCCCTTCAAAAGAACTACTGAAAGCCGACCAGTAGTAGTTTGGTCGGAGTCAACTGGCAGACAGCCGACCGTTTCCGGTGTGAGAGCTGCCGCGAAAAATATCGGCGCGCTATTCTCTGGTATACTTTTCAATTTATTGCTCTCTCTGTCGCATGATTTACGAGCTAAGGGAACGTGGAGCTAACTTATTTGTATGTGAGGGCATATCTAGCTAGCATATCGATGAGTATTGACCTCGAAATGTTTATAGAGTTGAAATATATTCACGATTAAACAGTATAATAGACCGTAGTTTAATTAACAACTTCACTTCTGTCAACACAATCAATTGGTAAGTCGCTCTCTACATTCTATATCATTTCTTCTTCTTCTTCTCCGTCGTTCCCTCATTACTGAGGATCGTGGCCATTAGACAACAGTTTGCCTACAAGGCTCCTCCACTTCGAGACCTGTCTTCTGCATGGCGGGTCGCAGATTGTAATGACCCTTTCGTAACTTCTTTGATGAAGTCGTTCCATCTGGCCGGTGATCTGCCTCTGCTTCTTCTTTCCTCCACTCGACCCCCGGAAAGCATTTCCTCCAGATTCTCTGGGTGTCTCCTGGCAAAATGACCAAAGAACTGCAGGACCATTCTCATGCATACGGTGGAGAGCCTCACTTGGATGCCGAGTTCTTCCAGGACAGATTTGTTGGTGCGGCGTTCTATCGATAGGATTCCTAGCATTTTACGCCAACACCACATCTCCAGTGCATCGATTTTGGTGCGTATCTGAGCCTTCAGGATCCATGTGTCCGATGCATAGAGAAAGAACGAGAAAACCAGAGCAGTCTGACCTTAGTCCGCTGACTTATACCCCGATTCTTCCACAGCCTTTCTAGCTTGCTCATGGCCGATCTTGCCATCTGGCTTCTGCGTGAGACCTCCTTTTCGCAGTTTCCTTCGTTGCATATCATGGAGCCCAGATAGACAAAGTCTTTCACAGCTTGAAGGTCACTTAGCTCGTTGGTGCGTTGCATTGCGTCTATATCATTAAAACGGTTCAAATATTCATATTGTGTTTTTTCTCCTCTGTATACATCCCCGAGGTACAAGGACAACATAAATCTATTACTCAATCTAAAAGAATTGCTGAATCATCTACTGTTATATCAGATACGTTATAAACTCTCTGACATAACATAACTCATAGTTTTATAAACCTCTGACATGTCAGTGTCAGCTGTCTACCTGTTAAAAATATAACATTAATTATGGTAACTTACTCTAACTTTCGGATTGACATCATGAGTGCCCAGTATATGTCTTACTCCTTCGTATGTTGATATATAGAACACGCCAGATATTATCTGAAACTGATAAACAAAATAATAATAAATAAATTCAAACAGAGCTGCCATGGAGTTTACCAACTCGGGAATTATTATTTTTTAAGCTATTGCATAGCTTTTATCGCGGGCCTAGGCCAGCGCGGCGACCGAATGAAGAAATTTCTTAACGAAAATTAATGATTTTAAACTGATAATTACGTCTAAACGAGTACTGCTTACGATTCCAAAAAAATATATGTTAAACAAGAACATTTTCCTAATATTCTTAGCTTTGAATATTTTAGATTTTGTTTATATTACATAGTGTAATTAATTTGTGAAATTAGGTCTAACCGAACACAAAAACGACTACTACGCAAATATTATCTGGCGTATTATTATGAAACCTGCACCATTTTGAATATAATTTAATTATCTATCTTTTAATCTACGATTTTTTTCGAATAGTTGTTTTTTTGGCTTTATCGAATAAAAAATTCGTGCGCGGCGCTCTATCGGAAGACGTTTAAATTATTCCGAATCATTTGCTTCCGCAGCCGCAAATGATTCGGAATCATTTCAACGTTTTCCGATAGAGCGCAGTTATCTGATATCAGAAAAAATAAAATAAATAAATAATAATAATTGCATAAGTTGTTAAAAATGCTATGCAATAGCTTTACCGCGGCAGTCTCCGAGTGCCACGCCTATTTTTTTTTTACTTTTTTTTTTAATTGCAAACTTACAGATTGATACCTCCTACGTATAGATTATAAAATTATAAACAAATATATAAACAAAATTCCGAAATTCGCACTATCCTAAGTACCATTTAATTTGAAAACCGGAATTTTGTTAAATTAGTTTTAAGTATACCATAAATGAATGCGATTTATGAAAAAAAAAACAGAAATACCATTTTTAATAGTTACAGTACTATACGTAGGAGGTATCGAGATAGTAAATATATTATACTAGTATCTCAAAAACATATTTAAACGAAACAAATTTACTATCCTATGAATAGTTTGCAATGCTTGCATTACACATTAACATAGAAATAACATGAACACGTTGATAGTAGAAAAAAAATATAATAAAGCTAATAATAATATAAAGGTAAGAAAATAAATAATTAAATAAGTTGTTAATAAGGTTATTTGGATAGAGCAAAATAGAAGTATGAGTAATGGGATAATAATATTTATTATATACAGTAGAGCCTCGATAATCCGTACTCAGGCTAATCCGAACGTCGCTATAATCCGAACTGCATACCTCACCCCACTTCCTCGCCTTCGCCTCGCTGCTATGTTGTTTATTAATTAGTCTGCAGTTACGACTGCCACGTTGCGCGTCCATTCCACGTTTTTCTGCTCTGTACTCGTGCGCGGCGTGTTTTTTGAGGTTATAAAGATGGTTCCAACACCAAAACGCAAACATAAAACTTTGACTATAGCCGAAAAGTGCACCATACTAGACAGTTTAAAGGACGGAGTGTCGGCAACTTCTCTTGCTTGTAAGTATGGCGTTGGAAAATCAACAATTACAGACCTCAAGAAAAATGAGCAAAAATTGAGATCTTTTATAGTTAAAACTGAGAAAGGACCAGGGTTCAGAAAAACTCTAAAATTACCAGAGAATCCAGTGCTAGAAGAAGCACTGTTCACATGGTTTTTAGAACAAAGACGACGCCACATTCCATTGTCTGGTGAGGTCGTAATGGAAAAAGCGAGATTCTTCCATAAAAAACTAACAGGTTCGGATTTTTCTGCAAGTAGAGGATGGCTTGATAATTTTAAAAAACGTCATGGCATACGTCAGCTGAAAGTGTCAGGTGAGAAAGTCTCTAGCAATACGGAAGCTGTTCAACCATTCCAAGAAAAATTCCTAAACGAGATAAAAGAAAAGAACCTTTGCCCTGAACAAATTTACAATGCCGACGAATCAGGATTGTTTTGGAAGGTTCTGCCGGACAAAACTTTAGCCTCTTCTGCTGAAACTAGCGCTCCTGGGTCGAAAGTGTCTAAAGAGCAAATAGCTTTTATGCCTAGCGCAAACTCTACAGGGAATCACAAATTACCATTGCTAGTTGTGGGGAAGGCAAAAAAAGCCAAGATCTTTTGGATCTGTAAAATTACCAGTGCATTATGAAGGGCAGAGGCGTGCTTGGGTAACCAGAGATATTTTTCTCGAGTGGTTTAGAGGCCATTTTGTTCCTGAAGTCAAACGCCATTTAAAAAAAATGGGACTGCCACAAAAAGCATTGCTACTCTTAGACAATGCCCCTGGACATCCAAATGCTGAAGATTTGACAACAGAAGACGGCAACTTCTCTGTACTGTACATGCCTCCAAATTGTACGCCTTTGATCCAACCTATGGATCAAAACGTAATCCAAAATGTCAAGATAAATTACAAAAAGAAACTCCTGATTCAAATGTTCGTGCAGCAAGAAGCCGATGAGGCTTTAACCTTGCATGATGTTATAAAAAGCGTCACAATTAAAGACGCCATTTTTTCGCTAGCGCAATGTTGGGATCATGTATCATCGTCTCTTATCGAAAAATCTTGGAAGCCTCTTTGGCCTGAAAAAATAAATTCAACAGAAGATAGATCAGAAGAAAATGATGACTTCGACGTAGAAGACGATCTCCCGCTCAGTCTTTTACGTAATCGTGGTTATACAGAAGAAACCATTTCCACTTTCTTGTCCATGAGTGAAGAGGAGAATTGCACAGATCCTATAACTGATGATGAGATCATAACCCAAATAACGCAAGAGAATGACGAGTCTTTAGCTGAAGATTATTTTGCTTCAAATGTCAAGAAAATTACTCATTCACAAGCCATATCATCTTTGAACACTTGCTTGGAGTGGGCTGAAGAAAATGACCTGTCCTTATCGGAAAAGATGATGCTACGTAACTTGAGGGACAAAGCTTTTTTCTGGTCCATCAACAGGACTCGCCAAACTAAAATAGATCAGTTTATGACTAAATAGACAATTTACACCTTACGTATTTTATGGTACCTAATTATTATGTAAATGTACGGTAAGCAACGAGCCGGGCTTTTTATTTGCATTACGACTGTAGTCCTTACGCTGCTTGTAATAAGAGCGTTCCCAAGGTCAATATGTAAAGCCCAGCTCGTTGCTTACTGTACCTCTTAAACGATGTATATAATTAAACACTATTTTAAGAATAAAAATGTTTTTTTTTCTCCTTACATACTATAATCCGAACGCTTCGTGAGTCCGAACAGGGGTTAGTTTTTGCTAGTTCGGATTATCAAGGCTCTACTGTATAATATGATATAATACAATAGTATGTTAAAATATAATAATCATATAATACAGTACATTAGGATGGCAATCTTAAAAAGTAGGAGATAGGCTAGGTATCATAATTCTATTATAACATTTCTAAGGGGTGAGTGGTGGACTTCGGACCAGCGACCGGCTGTTGTAGGTTTGGGACTGCTGTCTTCCCTTATGTGAGCGTTCACTTTACCACCCGTTCACTCCCTTCCTCAAAGCCATAGAATTTAAGATAATAAGCATTCACTTTACCACCCGTTTTCTCCCCCCCTTCGAAGCCATAGAATTTGAGATGTGGAAATTGTGGTTTTAGATTTGTTTTCTAAGAATCAGGTAATTATTTTCCTGGAGAGATCAAGATATTTAACCACTAGAATGCCAATACCACCGATCGGTCGTTTTCTGTTGCGATAATTTGCAGGCGGTTGATCTTCGTATTTATGCAATTACGCAGTTATATATGATAAAAGCATAGACGTATAAGTACTGGACCGCGCGGCCAACGTGAGAATGCGTTAGTGGGATAGAAAGAGACAGCAGCATATGGCACTCCCTCTATCCCTGTTTAGTCACTATATCACATCGCAACGCTTCGACACTGTAAGTCTGCTATGCTATGGATAAATGCACATGCGCAACTAGACAAGGATAGAGGGAGTGTCATATGCAGTTATCTCTTTCTATTCCGTTTATGCATTCACTCACAGTCCATCTTCGCACTCCCGCGGTCTATTCTAGCACGTCTATGGATAAAAGTCACCCTAATTGAATAAGCTACCATAATATATTAGTATGCGTGCACTAACACCCCCAACAAACTAATTTTGAGGGTTAAAAACATGCCGTCGTGAGTTTCATTCCCATGGCTGGCCTTCTAAAAGTTAAAGAGATGAAACGGAGACTTGGCTGGCAGGCCACGAGCGCCAACTCCCACCGCATGAAGGTGAACAGTGAAGCTGTTCCGGGTGACGGCATTTGCTAGATCGTTGTATTTATTTAATTTGTACTCGTGATCTTTTGGGATATTTGATATATTGATTAGGGATTTTGCTATTCATTTCTTGCGGGATATTCACCCGTATGCAAAGGTTATGAAATGAACTATTGCTAACTGTGAAATATAAATAAATACTTACAGATGACACCCAAAATCCTCTGTAAAGCCCAACTACTCCTTCTTTGGAGTAGATTTTTGATGCCGCATCCATCATACCAGTGTACGCCTCCTTTTTTCTTTGAACTTGAAGTTGTGTTTTTATTAAAGTCAACGGATAGAGTGCACATCGTACTGAAAACAGAAATAAATTGTCAATGGGCTTTTGACAACGATAAAAAACCTACTCAATCGCATCTCCGTTCCTGCATTAACGCATGGAGCATTGCTATGGATATCGAAATCCCGACCGATGTGATATGCTTGGAATTCAGAAAGGCATTTGACAATGTACCGCTGAAAGGGTTTCTTGCTAAGTTAAACCTCTCGAGACCGACTGCACTGCATTTCCGAGTCAAAAAGACCGGTAGCACACCGTGTGTACAACACAGGGTTGGCAAAAACCCGGGTTTTATCAAAAAATATCTGCCCACTGGGTTATTTCAGGTTTTTTCGGGGATTTTCGGGCTTTTTCAGGGAGTTTCGGGTTTTTTCAGAGTTAATGAGAATTTTAAATGAATATATTTTAATTTTATTACCATTTTATTGCATTTTTTCTCCCAATTCAAATCTATTTACTACTAAATAAAGTTGTAACACTACCATGAAGGGTATTTCCCCGAAAATCGTTATTGTCAGTTGTCAGGGAGATCCCCTTTATTTTCACAACAGTTGTTTATCTCGAATTATCACAAATATGTTGTAATTCGCATGGATATCGAAGCTAATCCTGACCCGCAAATACAGTTTGATGTAGGGGCAGCTCGTGTGCTTGACAACGTTGGGCTTCATACACAAGCCATCCATCTTCAGAAGCAATTGAAAGAAGTTTCCGTGGCGCTGGACAAACTACAGGCTGACGATACGACTATATCTGATGCAGTTGAAGTATGGCTTGATCTGATGGAAAGTCATGAACTTGAGCCCTACAGGCGACCATAAGTGCGAGGTTCAATGATGCGATGCAACCTTTTCACTTCTTGGTGAATATGATGGATCTGCGATACTACGGTCGGCGCCTGAAACTAGATCAAGAGAAAATGGCCAAAGAATGGGTAACTAAGCATTACCCAGAGTTCATGGCTGGTGTTTTGGCATTCTCAATCAAGGACACTGATGTATACCCGTCTACTTTATTCCGTGAAAATGTAGTTCAAAAATTTTACCAGCAAAAAACGGAAAAGATTGCCCAATGGATTTTGCTTATTTTTCTCCGCATTACACACTTGTCCGGCCAGTTCTGCATCAATTGAAAGACTTTTCTCAACATTTAGAATGGTCTGGAGTAAAATACGGAACAGACTGGGTGTGGAACAAGCCGTCGTCGATAAATACTACCTGCCAAACTTATACTCGTCCGAATAAATTCGATCATATTTCGTGCGGTGTAAGATTTGACCTTGGCGGGCAGTTTTAGTGCGAAAAATTGACAACCGGTCATCTCACACTCCGCTCTAGCGTATTGCCCTGTTTCGTTCACACGGACTAATTTCCGATTTTAGTTCGTGACGATACGCAATCGAGCTTATTGTCCCTTTTACAAGCTTTTCTTTACCTTGCAATGTTTGTTAGTTTGTTTAGATCAAATCTTGCAAGCTCAATTAGAACCACTTCCTCTTATCTTATGAAGTTTAAATTTTTCATATTGGTTCAGTTCCGATGCCAATGCATTTTTGTGGTGAGCATGACCTGATTTTACAACCTGGATCAGCTCCCGACGAGTATACTTTTTCATGATCAACAGCACAGACACACAATTTTGTATACACATTCAATTATGATAGTCCGTTCTAAAGTTCACCATGACATGGCTGCTGCACCCAGGGTTGGCTTTCGACGATGGGACTCCTTATCGTTCAACAGCACAGAAACGAATTTATGTATAGTATTATTATTGGTGCCCAACGCTACAGTGTGAACGGTACAAGCTCCGGTCAAATTATTTTATTTTTAATGTTAAAAGTGGAAATTTCATTAATTTACCTTAATTATTAAATGGACGGTGACAGCACAGTTGCGACGAAACAGAATCACCGATTAATTACAACACAGTGAGTGATTTTTGCACTTCAAATTATTGATAACTATTCATAACGGAAGAGATTTGAAATTCGAACCGGATATTTTTGGCACAACTAATCACGAACTTGATATTTTTCTTTCGATATTAAGGAACAAAATAAATCGTAAACAAAGAACTGCACAGCTCTACGTCATCTGTCAACGGCGACCGAAGAAAAACGAAACATTTTGTCGATTCGATGCACATTCCACAACAGTTATCCATTTTCCCAAACCACTGGTAACTCGCGAATAGCGGTTCCCTATAATTTGGTTACGATTTGGCATTATTTGTTTATAATACATAAACCGCGACGAGCATCTAAACAACGCGACGGCCATTTTTCTCAACCAATATTAGACTACCCACATTATATATCAGCTGCGGAACGGACGAACGGATGAGAAAAATTGTTTCTGGTACTCTAAAGTAAAACCGTTATTACACCAACGATTGCAAACTGTATTCTGTTACGTATTAATTATACAGAAAACATACGTAAGTAAAAATATATTATTATTAAAATGAGTCCTCGAAAGACTCTATCGCAGATGGATACTCATCTGTTTTCTATAGACCTAGATTTGGAATCGAATCTGGATTGGGATACTGAAATAAAAAAATTACGAAAAGAAGTAAACACAGAACGTACGTTAAGTAGAAAGCTTCAAAAAGAAATAGACGATAATTCGGAAGAGTTCGATAAAATCTGTGAGGAAATGAATAAATTGAAGAAGAAGCTTAATACTCTGAAACAAGCACGCGATACCGCAAAGGAAAAAAAATCTTGAATTAGAATCGGAGATGACGAAACTTACTGAAATTATAAAAGAAAATGATACGGTACTAAAACCCCTCAGAGATCAAATCACCTCACTTCTGGCTGAAAATGGCATTTTAAAACAAAAACTACTACTAACAAACGAGGAAACACAACATAAAAATACGGACAGTAACCTGAACCAAACAACAAAAACATCTAGTAAGAGGAAAAATGACAATAGCAACGTGCAAAGCCAATCAAGTATTCAAAAACAATCTACAAAAAAAAGTAAGATCTCCAAAGCCCAAAAACCTGATAATGCACATAAAACAACGAAAACGTCGATAAAAACACAAATAAGTACAGGAGGGAAGAAAATGCAAGTTGTTAGAAATGAAACCGAGAAGAAGCCGAAAGTGATTTTAATTGCAGATGAGAACGGCAAAGGTTGCGCAAGCAAACTTAAACACAGCCTGAAAGATACGAATGTAAGTGGGATTGTAAAAACACATTCTCCACAATTTTGTCTCGGTGAAGAAACTGACATCCTTGCAAAAAATCTTGACAAAAAAGATTTTTATATTGTATTTGGAGGTATTCATCATTCCTACTTCCACAAAACAAAGCCATTATTATTGATACAGTCAACAAAGACAAATCTGTTAAGGATACTAAATGCTACGATACACACTAATGTAATAATAACATCAATACCATATAGACTTGACAATACGAGGGCAAACGAAGATATATATAAATTGAACATAATGATGGCCGAGCAGATTGCTAAATTTACACATGCCAAGCTAGTATGGCTAACTGACTACTTGGATGAAAACGACTATTCTAAAAATGGCTCAGTGCTCAACTCTACAGGAAAAAATAAATTTTCTGAGTGTATAACATATGAGATCACAAACAGTAAAACCAGAAAGCCCTTTCTATATTAACTCCTCGGTGGAGGAGAACATTAACAAGGATAGTATAGCAATGACGATATGCCAAACACGACACAAAACTTACAGAGAAAATCAAGGGGTCAACGAAAATGAACATTTTACGATGAAAGCAGATGATAAGGAATTAAACCGTAAAAAGCAGCTTGGAATCATGCATTTGAATATACAAGGAATAAATAAAAAACATCTAAGCATGGAGATCATCCTTGAAAAATACTGTATTCACGTGGCCTGCCTAACAGAGCATTGGATGCAGACAAATAATATCAATTTGCTACATATTAACCGTTTCAAACTTGCAAGCTACTTTTGTCGAAAAGATCACATAAGAGGCGGTAGCTGTATCTTGGTTAAAAATGAGATAAATGTCAAAACCAGGGATGATATAACATCATTATCCGTAGAACGAAACACGGAAATATCCTGTGTAGAAATTACACAACAGAAATGTGTCATTGTTTGTATTTATAGGGTCCCAAACAGTGACTTTAACGTGTTCATGTCTTGCCTCGAATCGATTATGGACAAACTCTCAAACTCCTCCAAGCAGATTGTGGTGTGTGGTGATTTTAATGTTAATATCCTAGAAAACTCAGGCAATAGCAATAAGCTAAGAGACTCTTTTACATCATGTGGCTTTACGATGGCATTTAATACTCCAACCAGGATTAATGAACTCAGTGCGACCTGCATCGATAACATATTTTATAGAACGGCAAATTTTTGCTCTATTGATAATGTAATTATACCCTTTTCTGACCATAATTCTCAGATGATCCACTTAGAATCAAATTTGACGAACCCAAATAGTAAGCATGTGTGGAAAAGACAATTCGGCTTTAACGCTATTAACTCATTTATTAGACTATTAAATAAAGAATGCTTTACTACTGATTCATCAGACCCAAATTCTGACTATGACAATTTTATAAAAGTTTTTAATCGTCATTTTGAAGCTTGCTTTCCCTCGAAATACAGACTAGTGTCAACAAAAGGCGGTACGCCTTCTTGGATTGATAATGAGCTTAGAAACGATCTAGGAAAACTTCAAATTCTACAGGATAATTTAAATCAAAACACAAATTCATTACTTAAGGACTATTATACGAACTGTAAACAAAAATATGACAAAGCAGTAATAGCGGCTAAGAAAAATACTATAGAAGAAGAGATTAAGCAGTCGAATAACAAAACCAAAACTATGTGGAGTATCATCAATAGAGAGGGGAGAAATATTTCAAGTAAGGCAAATGAACCTATTCAATTACTTCACAATGGTTCTAAAGTCTCTGATCCTACAGAAACGGCAAATATACTCAATGAATATTTTACAAACGCTGTTAAACGAATGACAAATTCTCCTAGTTCACCCTCTTCAACAATTGTAGGTGAGATACCAGCATCAATACTGTTGCATCCTATAACTTCCATTGAATTTGATAAGGCCTTGAATGGCATTAAAACAAAAACATCAATGGATATCTGGGCACACTCGATTAAATTAATAAAGAATATAGCACCAACGATTTCCAACACCTTGAGGTCTATTTTTAATAATTGTATGAAACAAGGTGTGTTCCCAAATTTAATGAAAATAGCAAAGATAGTACCAGTCTTTAAAAAAGGGAACAAAACTGACCCTGAAAATTACAGGCCAATTTCACTGCTTCCAGCTTTCTCCAAAATTTTCGAAAAAATTTTATATAACAGGTTATATCTATTCGCAAATAAATTCGATATACTAAATAAATATCAATATGGTTTTAGGAAGAACATGTCCACCACCTCGGCGATTTCGGAGATGGTAAATTTCATTACCGACACTTTTGAAAATTCTTCCCAACCCGTGGCAGTTTTTTGTGATCTATCCAAAGCGTTTGATTCGGTTGACCACGAAATACTGCTCAATAAATTAAACAGTTATGGGATTCGGGGCAAAGCCAATAACATGATGAAATCCTACTTAACAGGCAGGTCACAGGTAGTAGAAATAGATGGATTTAGATCTACACCTCAACCGATAACCTGCGGAGTTCCCCAGGGATCGATTCTTGGTCCATTATTATTTTTATTTTTCATTAATGATATAGGCAATTGCTTGCCCGCCTACACCAAAACCTTGCTCTATGCGGATGATACAAGTTTCCTGTTTCACGATAACAATCTTAACGACCTAATGACCAATGCCAATCATGCGTTAAACCTAGCAAGTTCATGGTTCACAGAGAATAATCTCTTGCTTAATGCAAAAAAAACCGTAACTATGCACTTCTCCTCAAAATATAAATCGTCTGCTATACCATTCAATATAACTCTAAACAACAGTACTCTAGAATTAAGCAAATCGACAAAGTTCCTAGGTATCATGATCGATCATCATCTTAGCTGGAACATCCATATTAATGAACTATGTAGTGCGCTTTCTTCGGCAATATATGCAATAAAAAAGATTAAATTCTTAGCTGGTGAAATCGCTGCAATAACTGCGTATCATGCCTGTTTCCATTCTAAAATGACTTATGGTATACTGATATGGGGGAATGCCACAGACAGTTCTAGGGTTTTCATTTTACAGAAAAGTGCATTGAGAGCAATTGCAGGAGTATCCCGTGACACGCACTGCGAACCATATTTTCTTAAGTACAAAATACTGACTTTTACGTCTGAATATATTTTACAATGTCTACTATATGCTAAATCAAATATTAACGAACAAGAGGTAAACGGGAATATGCACTCCCACAATACACGCAGACGTGATGACGTTATCCTGCCTAAAGTACGCCTTACGCAGACACAAAAGTCCTTTGGATATTTGAGCTATAAGCTCTTTAACCAGCTACCACTCTCCACAAGGAAGATGGAAACAAAGGCGTTTAAAAGATTTATAAAACAAAAGCTGCAATCCACACATGCTTTCTATAAGCTGGGTGATTTTTTTGAGCATGCCAATTCTTTGAAATGGGAATAACATTAATATGTAACTTTCAGGTACCTCATTTTAGTTTTTATTATTTAATTATAATATTATGAATTTAATATTTAATATGTAGATTACAATGTGTAATGTAACATACCTGATCATATACATACGTTGTTTTTTTTCCAATTTTGTTTCGATACTTCCAATTAAGTGATTATTTTTTGTATAAAGTGCTTGATGACTATTAATATTCTTATAATAATAATCTATTTTATATGTATACTCATGTACATGGATTCAGCTCTATTATTTTTAAAAAAAAAAAAAATATTTGTCTGTCGTGTAAAGCCGACTTTAGTCAATGCTATTGTTGAATTAATATTTATGCTTAAATAGTTTTATATCTACATATAAACTGACGAATTCTAATATGCGATAATTAGCTTTAATTCCTAATTCATGCTGTTATTGTATATTTTGAATAAATAAACTGAATACTGAATACTGAATACTATACGCGTCCATACAATTATGATAGCCTGTACTAAGTTTCGCCGCGACAGTGCTGCACCCAGGGCTGCACCCTCAACAGTCAACAGCACAGAAATGATTTTTTTTATACGCATTCAATTATGATTCATTCATGGCTGCTGCCACCGAGGTTGGCTCGGGACAGAGCATTTTAACCCTTCGGCTACGTAACGACCAAATTTTGTTGCACATCAAAGCACTGTTGACTGTTGACTACGTAACGACCAATATTGGCGGCTTGCTCCCGGAGCGCACAGTAATATTATTTTCTAATTCGAACGCATCCTAAAATCCATACCAAATATCTCATTATTACCATAGACGGCCGCTAGAATAATTTCACGCGTCATTTTGCGGATATATCTGGTAAAATTCCATTGTCAAACATCATCATTTTTTTTTGAGAAATCATCAAAAATTTTATTGCTTTTTATGACCTAATATCTAAATATGTTTGTATGTATATAAGCAACACGAAATATTAACTTTGATAGAGAATCTAATCAAGATCACGACAGTATTTACAATTTCTAAATAGGGTTCAGTATTCTTCCGTAAGACAAGTACAAGTTAGAAATGCCGAGTTTTTTTTTCACTTTTTTGATTTTCTCATATTTATTCTTAATTATCTGATTGTTTTACAAAATGAGATTTCAATATTCTATGTACGAACTTTCAATTCAATCATTGCACAGTTATTCTTCTTATGATTACTATAGTAGTTCCATAGTTATAGTACTTTTTGTCGAGCGCGGCGTTATTGTAAGAAATTTCAATAAATGGCCGCGGTCTGTCATGAAGTTATGCCGCTACTCGAAGGGTTAGTTAGTTAGTTAGTTAGTTTTCCTGGGCTATTTCACGCACTTGGCCGCTTGTTTGGGCCGTTGTGCGTGGCTCATGTTTCTATTTATGTTACTCCAGCCAACCCAGGCTGTCCCAGAAGGTTAGCAGCCTGTTTAGGTTGCTACAGGCCTCCGGGACAGATGCTGGAGATTGTAGTATTCTTGCCCGTTGCTCTGTCACGCTCCTGCATTCCATGAGCACATGCTGTGGCGTTTCTTCTTCCTCCATGCATCCTCTGCATAGAGGGCTGTCTGTCACACCTATGGTAAACAGGTGGTTGTTTAGGGGACAGTGGCCTGTCATAGTACCTATGACTTTACGGATTTTGTCCCTTTTTAATCTGGCGAGGTTGCGGGCAAGTTTTTTAGGCGCTTCCGGAACCGCGTTCTTTGTTTGCCTGCATCCTGCGTTTTTTTTCCATTCTTTAAGGTGGGTTTCGTCGGTGTTCCTGCGTAGCCATGTTTTTATTTGGGCCTGGGGTATGGGCATCAAGGGTTCCGGTCCATATACTATTTCATTTTATCCCCTTTTGGCCAGTTTGTCTGCCGCGTCGTTGCCCAGTGAGTCGCTGTGCCCCTTAATCCATTGCAGGGTCACTCTATTTGACCTTGCAATGGATTGAAACGCATTGTGGCATTCCAGTACAAGGACAGAGGTTATAGTATTTTTTGCTAGAGCTTGTAGCAAGGAGGCACTGTCGGAGACAAATTTCAAGCTTAGGTCTCCGACATCTTTGGCTGCAACTGCCTGTGCTGCTCTGGTGATGCCAATGCATTCTGCTTGGAAGATCGTATTTAAATTGCTTAGGGTAGTTGATATTTTGATGTTTAGATCATTTGAGAAGACGCCGGCTCCGGTACCTTGAGTGGTTTTGGAGCCATCTGTGTATATCCTTACTTTATTTGTACCAGAGTGATCTGCTGGTTCTGCAATGAGTTGGATATTGTATCTACGATCAAAGACATGATGGCATGTTATTCTGTCCATGGGTGCGTCCAGAAGAGGTATTTCTTCTAGAACCAGTTTCAGAATTTTTGAGTGTGGTGTTTCTGTGTTTTGTTTCCACAGTCCATTTGCTCTTAGTCTTAGAGCGGCTGCCTTAGCCTCCTCTTGGATGACAAGATCCAGAGGTCTCATGTTTACTCGAAGGGTTAATAAAAGTTTGTTTTTAAAAACGTATTTTTACTATTTATTAACTTATTTAAAAAAAAAACTAACTTAACCTAAGTACTGCCATATAGATTTTTATGTATTATTAAAAAAAACTAATTTAAACTACTGAAACGTATGGATTCGACCCTTCTTTCAATGCCTATATCGATTAGATTATTGCAGTTTTGGAATATAAGATTGTTGCAGTTTCGGAATCAACATGGTAAATATAGTCGGGTGACATTAAAAAATCAACAATGTACGTAAGTAGAACAGGTTATTATAATAAATTAAATACAAACGAAGCTGCCATAGAATCCACCGACCAGAGTCGGGCCCATCATATAGTGTTATTACACTTCTGGGGGGTGAGCAGTGGATTCCGGACTAACGACGAACTGTGGTAGGTTTAGGAAAGTTGTCTTGCCACATGTGAGCGTTCACCTTACCACCCATTCGCTCCCTCTTTGAAGCCACAGAATTTGAGATGCGGAAATCGCGGTTTTGAATAATTTTTCTAGGAAGGTTTTAATTATTTTTCTGGAGGGAACAAGATCTTTCGAGCGCCAACTTCCACTGCGTGAAGGTGAACAGTGAAGCCGTTCCGGGTGACGGCATTTGTGAGATCATGGTATTTACTTAGTATGTACTCATGTTTCTTTTGGGATATTTGATTTAAACTGAACAGTTAATTCTACACTAAGGCCATCTTCCAAGATAGCCTTAGTGTAGAGAGTAAAGAGTGTAAAGAATTATATCTGGAAGAAGGGCTGTACATCCGAGACTTTCAGGAAAAGCTAAATTAACCGCCCTACCCTTGGTTTATTTGTTGGGTTTTTTCATTAGATTTCCTAATAATACTTGTATACAATATAAGGACCAGACATTTTTAAGCTATTGCATAGCTTTTATCAGGGGCCTAGGCCAGCGCGGCGACTGAATGAAGAAATTTCTTAACGAAAATTAATGATTTTAAACTGATAATTACGTCTAAACGAGTACTGCTTATGATTCGAAAAAAATATATGTTAAACAAGAACATTTTCCTAATATTATTAGCTTTGAATATTTTCGATTTTCTTTATATTACATAGTGTAATTAATTTGTGAAATTAGATCTAACCGAACACAAATACGACTACTACGCAAATACTATCTGGCGTATTATTATGAAACCTGCACCATTTTAAAGATAATTTAATTATCTATCTTTTTATCTACGACTTTTTTCAAATAATCCGTTTTTTTTGCTTTATCGAATAAAAAATTCCTGCGCGGCGCTCTATCGGAAGACGTTTAAATTATTCCGAATCATTTGCTTCCGCAGCCGCAAATGATTCGGAATAATGTCAAAGTTTTCCGATAGAGCGCAGTTACCTGATATCAGAAAAAATAAAATAAATAAATAATTATAATTGCATAAGTTGTTGAAAATGCTATGCAATAGCTTTACCGCAGCAGTCCCCGAGTGCCACATATTTTTATTTTTTTTTTTTTTCATAAGAGACCGATTTGCATTTATCCTCTTTCTTGTATTAGAAATCGTAGGAACAATTTGACGTATCACGTATACGTATGCTTTGTTAGTTTTGGGTTTATTTTTATTTTTATTTTTTTTTTTGTTTTTGTACTCGACCGTACATGATATGGGTTATTGCGTAGGGCGGTTAATACTGTAATTATAGGCGGAAAATGAGAAAATTAAGAGGCATTTTTTTATGTATTTGTGTTGGTGACAACCGACAGTGCTCTTTCCATTGTAAAATCAGTGTCATTGGAAAATCAAAATACTTACTACTGAAACTGCTTAGCATACTCAGAGGAAAAAACTTCGTTTTGTTCATCATGTCCCATTCTATAGTAGTGATAAGCTCGGGCGGCGGAGCCTCCACAATACTAGAAGACATCGTAGAAACGTTCACACTAAAAACACTTAAAATTCAATGTTTTTCGGACATTTCTCAACGGACAGAGAAAGCGCGGTTCCTTATGAAGATCCTGAGGTCGTAGTGCGAAAGCGCGGTCAAATGGTCAGCCATTTTCACTGAAAAACAATGTAGTTTCCTTGAAACGCAATGCACTTGCGGAAATTACGTAAAATCCGCATTTTTAATACGAAATCTTCGAAAACGCACCATTAATACATGCACATGTTTATTTAAAGACTATATCACGTTTTAAATTATTAATTTGAGTTTGATTTCAATTATATAACTTGAAAAACAAACTCGGAATTATTTGACAGTTTGAGGTTATGACTGAAAGACGTCAATTCATGGCGAATTGTAGGGGTGTGCAAATATAATCAGACAAGTAATAAAATTATAGGTAGATGATTCATTCCATAATTTGATAATGAAAATCATAAAAGAATTACTTAGTATTACTCGTTCAAGTGGTTCGATAAAGGTTTAATGATAATAAATAATTATTTATAGGTAAATACAAATACTCCTATAAAATTTGCCGTTGTGGAATGACTGTCGACATTTTTTCCATGAATTCATTCGTTTAAATTCTGCGCTTTTCAAAAGCTAATCGCGCATGTATGTATAAATCGTGAGATAGGATAGGGGTGTATGTTAGGGGCTCGCACATGTATGTTAGGGGCTCTCTAGATGATCAAGCATGCTTGTCAAGCATCGCGTCGCGGGTTGGGAAGGGATCGTAGAACGCAGAAAATATGAAAATATACCTACTTTTAAATATTTAACAAAAATGCCTAATTTTGTAGTTTATACCAGGGAATCACATTTATTAGACGTAATTGATTCATGAACGAAGTTACGCCATGTTTTGGCGTAAATGCGAATAGCGGCTTATATTGATAGGGTTAGCACAATAATTACAAAACAATCTCGTTTATTTCGTACTTAAGTATGTATATTACATAAAAATCAAACAATAGAATCAAATAAGTTGAGATGGTGGATCAAAGTTTCTTCACCACGTTCTTCACACAGGAGATTATGTTCTTGCTCTTCCGCGTTTTCCGGGATAGTTTCTGGTGTACTGACTAGTGGTGTATAGTATCGGAGTTGCGGTCTTTCGGGCCAATCATCACCGAAGTGGGTTCTTAGTAACTTTTTTACTTCCGCAATCTTAGCTGGCTTTACTGCTACTTCTCCTGGAGCTATAGGCTGATTTTTTTGCGCGATTGATCATGCGGGACCTCCTGTACGGGTTTCTCCATACTTTTCCCAGGAAACTTAATAAAAAGTGATTGAAAACTGAACAAAATCAAGACGCGGTGTCAACCTTGCGCGTCGATTGAGATATTAGGCGATTTTCAAGATGGCAGCTTGAAATCGAGCGCTATTGAGCAAATCGGACCAGCCTTGTTTTGAAAGGAGGGTGCGCTTGACCTGACTTATTTTGATTCTAAGCGGCAGTTTGTTTGTTTTAATAACGAAGAATCTATGTACATCTGAGTTGATTTAAAGATTAAACTTATTTTTAAATGTTATACAAATCAATATTCAACAACAATCTTTGTTAGGCCAAAAAGTGGACCTAACGTTTTGATAATACACTCCTGAATTAAAGTACTTTGTTGTATGTGCACAAATAGGAGCGCAAATATGATTGCCAGACTTGTTTTCAAATTTTTGCGGTCACATTTATCGCAAAGATGGCTGACAGAATGGACGACGATTTTATACGACGTATACAGGACCCATATAATTGTGCATCACATCAAATGCAAACCACTTTGGTTTAAAAATTTCATCGGCCCCTGAGCCTGTTTTTGTTGTGTCTTTAATCTTTTTCACATTATCTCTGTACTGTGTTAGTAGGCTATTTCTTTCTTTTTAAGTTCTTCCACCGTAAAAGGCACGGAGAGACTATTCTTTATTCTAAGCCATGCGTCGTTTACAAGGTTTCGATTTTTATGAGCTCTATTTTTCGGATTCCATATGGACGGTTCTGCTTGAAGAAGCTCGAGAAATTGGATAACAGCGTCATTACTCCACTCCATTGTTGACACTCAGAATACAACTGCTCCGTTCAGCGGCGCGCACGTTACTAAACACTGCGACAAGTGTGGCAGGCCGCACAAACTTTGAAGTTTGTATACTTTGATGTGCGCAGTAAAAACCGCCTCACGATGGCAAACTGCAAATGTGTTTCAAACTTTGCACAAATACGCAAATGCCCGTGGCGGTTTTGTAGGTATTTGCGTATTTGCTCACATGTCTGGCGCCGGCAAGAGAGAAGGCAATGCTTATATGCAATCTCGAGATACAGAAGGCAGTGGTTTAAGCCAATCAGGCCTCTTCGGGCGATTCCCCCCACCTTCGAGTTTAGTACAGCTGACAGGCCGTTTCGACAATATATGGCAGTCTCCTTACAGCAGCGCAGGGCGAGCGACCTCTCCTAAAGTTAATTTAATATCAATACACGTCACTGGTTAGGGGTTAAAATTTTAGTTAAATTATTGTCGGCGAGCAATGATTCAGGGTGCACATTTAAGCTTCCATCGGGTGAAATATTTCCTTTGAAGTTTTTCGGTCAGTCATTTGGGCATTTACAGTCCAACATTATTAGGAGTTAATGGGCCCTTGATGGGTTGGCCACGAAGACCCATTCTGTTCAGGGTTAGTCACACTCACGGGTCAACACCCATCCGGCGTCCTCCACGCATGAAGTGCGAGCCTAGGTAGGACTCTGGCCTTAGGGCTAGCGCCAGAAGGTTGGTTCATAAACCAACCTTCTGGCGCTCCTGGACAGTCTGCGCACCGTGCGGCGTAAGCCAATCGATTGTGCACTCTGACTAACATATTGAGTTGTCAACCACAACGGGCGAACCCGTCACCGCAGGACGTTTTAACGATTGTTCGTTCTATCGACCGTACAGTGAGCGTAGAAGACTTGGGACATAACAAATCCGACGTTTAGCTACGCCACAACCCGTTAGAGACCAACGCCTTACCGCGAGTAGCCAGGTATGTTACCTGGCGGGCGGCACTCGCGCCCTAACTACCAATTGTGACCAGATTTCTCCGGTCTCTCGATTGGTTCCGAGTTCGAGGTCGCTTGCGCGGTCCTCTCCCTTACGAAGCGGTGAAACGGAGTGCACCTAATCTGTCGCGGACCAAGGCGTCCTTTGCCCGACTCTGAACCGGGATCGGATGGCCAATGGTCATTTCAAGAGCAGTCGCCGTAAGGTAGACAACTACCCCCGCTCTATAGGAAACAATACAGTTCCCAGACTCCCCCGATTGTTAGTCGGAGAGCACAATCGATTGGCTTGCGCCGTTCGGTGAGCAGACCGTCCAGGAGCGCCAGAGGATTGTTCCCAGGGGAGACTGGTTGACCCAGTGTCCTACCCAGGCTCGCACCCCATGCGTGGAGGCCATCGGATGGGTGTTGACCCGTGAGTGTGACCGACCCTGAAACAGAATGGGTCTTCGTGGCCAACTCAGCAAGGGCCCATTAGCTCCCACTCTGAATAACAGTCGGGAGAGTCTGGAAGCAGTACTGTTTCCTATAGAGCGTAGGTGGTTGCGGACCTTAAGGCGACTGCTCTTGAAACGACCATCGGCTACCCGATCCTGTGTGAACAGCCGGGCAAAGGATGCCGTGGTCCGCGATAGATTCGGTATACACCGTTACACCGCATCGTAAGGGAGAGGACCGCGCAAGCGACCTCGAACTCGTAACCAATCGAGAGACTGGGGTAATCTGGTCGCAATTGGAAGTAAGTGCGTGAGTGTAAGCCCGCTGGGTAACACTCCTGGTCATCTCGCTGTTAAGGCGTTGGCCTCTTACGGGCATGTGGCGGAGCTTGACGGTGGACTGATTGTCCAAGTCTTCTGCGCTCACTCCAGCGAGATAGAACGACAAATCGTTAAAACTTCCTGAGGTGACGGGTTCGCCCGTTGCAGTTAACAACTCTAGTCCAACATTATGAATATTATGTGGCGGAGCTTGAAGGTGGACTGTTTTGTCCAAGTCTTCTGCGCTCACTCCAGGGAGATAGAACGACTAACCGTTAAAACTTCCTGAGGTGACGGGTTCGCCCGTTGTAGTTGACAACTCTAGTCCAACATTATTATTATTATTATGTGTCGGAGCTTGACGGGGGACTGTTTTGTCCAAGTCTTCTGCGCTCACTCTAGGGAGATAGAACGACTAATCGTTAAAACTTCCTGAGGTGACGGGTTCGCCCGTTGTAGTTGACAACTCTAGCCCAACATTATTATTATTATTATTAATTCCGTAGCCGGCGATTGGGGAGGTGGTCGCCCTCGCAGTTTTTTAAGCGCGAAGGCTGGCTTCCGACCGGTTAACCGTGGATTTTCGAAAAAAACGTGTGTAGACAAGAGGCATTTCATGCTTAGTAGTAATTCTTTGCAAACAACGTAAGTATTTGACAGTTGTAAACATTAGTGCAGTACTTTTTTTGATTTTGTATTTTTTACACAACAAAAAAAAACATCTCGTGAATGAAGTTATTCAGTTTTTCAATACCCTGAAAAATTTGCTTGTTAATTAACGAAGTTGCTTGTTAACTGTGTACGATGTCTCACATTGCGGCGATTTCGTCAAATCGGTGAAAAATGCACCTAGCAACCTAGAATGTTGACAATTTCATGTGACTTATTTATTTAAAATTGGAGATTGTGATGTATAAATCATCGCTATCACGTAGGCACTTTAATGAAGTAAGATTTTCAAGCTATTTTTAAAATGTCCGAATACAGCATATAAAATGCGCCATTTATACGCTACCTGAATCGTACTTTATATCATAAAATACATCACTGGCCGCGACCCGCTCGTTTGTTTTGACAGCTCGCTTTTTTGACGTTTAAAATTCAAACTTCGAACGGACGTTCGCTCGTTTGCCTTTGGAAGATTCGTTTTGTAAAAATGTCGGGCTTTGATGAATTAATATCGGCATGTCAAGAGCTTGATGCAGTGCTAAATAAACACAAACAAGAGACAGATGAATGCGCGGCGGCTACTGTGAAAGGAGACAGCTCATCCGGGCTACAACAATTGAGAATTCTTTTAGCAAAACAGCATATTGTCAACGCTAATGTGCAGCAAGGTATGATTTGAACGTTTAAAAGGGAGAAACCCACCGGGAGGCTATTCCGGACATATTAAGGTATGCCCACACTTGTGCGCTTTCGACTTCATCTTGCGTTGTCACTTTCAATTGAAGCGCATGAAATTTCACTTTCATCTATTCAATTGTGATCACTGGCAGTATCCTGCCGGAAAGTTGTCTCCTGCTCTGGTTTTAATCTTTTTGGTCCCATCTTTCGATCTTGTTTTTGACTAATTTCACATTAGAATTGTATTTTTGGCCCAGCGCAAGCCTTTATGTTTTATTTTTGTATTTGTATAAAATTGTAATAAAATAGAATACAAATGGAGCTGCCGTCGAATTCACTGAGTCCGGCTCATCATAATGCTATTGTCACACTTCTGGGGAGTGAGCGGTGGATTCCGGACTAAGGACTGGCTGTGGTAGGTTTGGGACAGCTGTCTTGCATGCTTACATGTGATCATACACTTTACCACCCATTTACTCCCCCTTTAAAGCCATAGAATTTGAGATGCGAAAATTGTGATTTTAGATAATTTATTTACGATTATAAATACGAGGCGTATTTGGAAAGTAAGTACCGTTTTATTCTAGCGCCACGGCAGCGGTGGGCGTTCAGCGCATGTCCGCTAATCTTCCTTATTCACTGGCTCTCAATTGACTCTTATGGCACTAGCCTCGAATACCATTAATTCAAAGCTAGTGCAAAACTGCATATCACTACTGAATTCCCTGGGCAAAAAGAACAAGGTAATTCTAAGATGGGTTCCCGGCCATGCAGGAATCGAGGGAAATGAAAAAGCCGATGAACTTGCTAAGACAGGAGAAAAGGGAACGTTATACGGCCCTGAACCTTGCTGTGGCGTACCGAAAAGCCTTGCAAACCTAATGCTCAAACAAATATGTTTAGAACAATCCGTCAACCACTGGAACAACACGCCAGGGTTGAATCATTCCAAAAAGGCGCTAATTAAGGCTTACGACCGTAAGACGGCCCGCGAGGCCTTATCGCTAAATAGGAACAATCTACGCATACTGGTGAGGGCGCTCACGGGGCATTGTGACCTGAACAAACACATGTTCAACCTCAAGCTCCGAGACACAAAAATGTGCAGGTTCTGCCAAGGGGCAGAGGAAACTCCCCAGCACCTCATGTGCGAGTGTGGCCCGCTGATGCGTAAAAGATACACCCACTTGGGTGGTCATTACCTCCAACCTGAGGAGGTAATACAATCTGGCGCAAAAAGCCTGCTGCGGTTCTTAAATGACACAAGGCTTAGCGCAGAACTATAGTAGGTGGCGAACACAAAAGATCAGCAATGGTCGCATTGTTACAAGGCTCATAAAGACCTTAGAAAGCCCCACTCAACAAATAAAAAATAAAAAATCTGCGTTGTGTTTTCAGTTTGCTATGCACATTTAATTAATAAGACAATTTGTGATACCGCCGAGTGTGAGATTCGTGCTGTAAATATATTTTTCAATGCCAGGAATGTGAAACCAGCCGAAATTTATCGTCAAGTTAAAGATTGGTTAGAATATTTAATGAAGTCGAACAAATGTCCACAAAGAGGCCCGGAGTGGTTGGCTTTCTATTGCCAACGAAGAAAAATTCATGAAAAAATCCATGAAAACAGGCGTTTCACAATGGCAACGCTTTTAAAGGAATTTTCGCAAATTTCATAAATTGTTTTGTACGAGTACAAGATTGTTAGTGACTGCTTAGGTTATCGCTTCCTAGGTTACCTCTATGACAAAGGTATAGGAAAGCTGGCCACTCGCTACGACAAGTGTTTGAAGGTTGGCGGAAACTATGTAGAAAAATAACTATGTAGAAACTCTTTCATGTAAAAATCAAATTGCAAAAAAGAGTGTTTTCCATTTTTTAAGCTATTGCATAGCTTTTATCGCGGGCCTAGGCCAGCGCGGCGACCAAATGAAGAAATTTCTTAACGAAAATGAATGATTTTAAATTGATAATTACGTCTAAACGAGTACTGCTTACGATTCGAAAAAAATATATGTTAAACAAGAACATTTTGCTAATATTCTTAGCTTTGAATATTTTAGATTTTGTTTATATTACATAGTGTAATTAATTTGTGAAATTAGGTCTAACCGAACACAAAAACGACTACTACGCAAGTACTATCTGGCGTATTATTATGAAACTTGCACCATTTTAACCCGTTGAGTATGAGTCACCCAAATCTGGTCGCGAAACAATTATCCGTTGAGTACGAGTCGACCAAATCTGGTCGCGCGTTTTTTTCACTTCTTTGACGTTCTCATATTTATTCATAATTATCTAATTGGTTTACAAAATGATATTTCAATATTCTATATTCGAAATTTCAATGCAATCATTGTGCAGTTGTTCTTTTTATGATTGGTGTAGTAGTTTCGTAGTTATAGTACTTTAAGGTCGATGTCGCCGAAAATCCTGCAAAACAGACAGATGCATCCATGAAAATACCCATTTACTCCAAGGGTTAAAGATAATTTAATTATCTGTCTTTTTATCTACGTTTTTTTTCGAATAATCCGGTTTTTTTGCTTTATCGAATAAAAAATTCGTGCACGGCGCTCTATCGGAAGACGTTTAAATTATTCCGAATCATTTTCTACCGCAGCCGCAAATGATTCGGAATAATTTCAACGTTTTCCCATAGAGCGCAGTTATCTGATATCAGACAAAATTAAATAAATAAATAATTATAATTGCATAAGTTGTTAAAAATGCTATGCAATAGTTTTACCGCAGCAGTCCCCGAGTGCCACACATATTTTTTTTTTAAAACGGTACTTACTTTCCGAATACGCCTCGTATACGATTTCATATATCCAAATATCCCAAAAGACCACGAGTACAAATTAAATAAATACCATGATCTCGCAAATGCCGTCACCCGGAACGGCTTCACTGTTCACCTTAACGCGGTGGAAGTAGGCGCTCGTGGCCTGCCAGCTAAATGTTTGTTTCACCTTTTTAAAGATCTTGGTCTCTCCAGGAAAATAATCAACTCCTTTCTAGAAAAATTATCTAAAACCACGATTTCCGCATCTCAAATTCTATGGCTTCGAAGGGGGAGTGAATGGGTGGTAAGATGAACGCTCACATGTGGCAAGACAGCTGTCCTAAACCTACCACAGCCGGTCGTTAGACCGGAATCCACCGTTCACCTCCCAGAAGTGTAATAATTATATATGATGGGCCCGATTTTTCGGTTGGTGAATTCCATGGCAGCTCCGTTTGTATTTTATTTAAATGCTCCATGGTTCACTAAAATTGATGAAGTCCACAAGTATGTCGAGATAGCTACGGTCAAACAAGAAGTTGAACGCTTATCAAAATCCTACAAGAGAAGGCTGAACGTATGTACATACAAATTCATTAGCAGTGGTCCTAAGTGAGCCAATAAAAATCAGACGCCTCAAAAGGCAACACATATGTGACCTGGTACCTGAGTCAGGACAAGGAAAGCCAAATGAGGAAATCCTTTGATGAAAGGTAATACTTATACGCTTATAATATCTGCTCATGGTCCTTGGACCAATTGCAAGGTACCTACTAATATTATAAAGAGGTAAAGTTTGTGAGGTTGTAGGGAGTAATCTCTTGATCTACTGAACCGATTTTGAAACTTCTTTTACCAATAGAAAGCCACGTTATTTGTGAGTGTCATAAGTTATATATTAATCCGAAAAATGAAAAGACTTTTTCGTGGTAGTCGGATTTGCAAAGTAAGTCGGAGAAAAAACGGTCGAATGAAAACGTTGCTTATGAACACGATGAGAGATATATGATTGAGTTTTAGAGATTTATAATGCCTACAAAAAAGTCAGCTACAGCATATGTCTAACTTTATATTTAAGTCACAAAAAGTAGTTATTTATATTAAAAAAATATTTAAATTGTTAGGTCATATTTATTAGTTATATTATCAACAATTATGAATTCTTATCAAAATAAGTAAATTTATCGTCTCAAGTGTTTAAAACAAAATACTTTTCCCTTTTACTGCATATAATTTCCTTTTTACTGCATAAATGGTTAAATACATAATACGACATATGTAGGTATGGAACTGCAACTGTATCTCGGGTTGGAACTCCCGAAAGACAATATATTTTGGTACCAAATAATAACATTACACCTAATATAGTATACAGAGAAGTTTTGATCAATTAAAATAAACATAATTTATTCAATCATTATCATTTCATTCACTCATTTGAAACCCGGTAATATAGCCAAATTAGCATGCAAATACATACATACATATGGAGTAAAAATATACCCCTCCTTTTGGCAGTCAGGAAATAAATCATAGCACTCAGTACTAACCGATCCACACTCATAATTTCATCACAAGTAAAAATGTTTATTGCCCAACGAAGTGGGCACTGGCCAGCTAGTAAAAAATAAAAGTTTGTTGTTATTTTTTCTTTGCAGAAAAATACTATACAGTTAACGAGATTGATGAAAGCGGCGTCGTTGATGAATTGATTGAAGCCACGGAGACTGCTTCTTTGGAAAAAGCTTCGAAATCATTCATTTGTAATTCGGAAACTCTTAAAAACGTGTGGCAGAAAACAGAATGCACTGTCGAAGAGGATGGCTTTAAAAAGTAAGTTTTCTATGGTAGACACGGAACCCTGTTCGCACAAGAGATAATGTTGAATCCAGAATTCAATCTGAACTATATTTTAATATTTCGCGGTTGTTTCTCCCACGTGGTCCAGTGAGTGAGTGCTTTGGTGCTTTTATTTGGCGAATTACTGCGTCATTTAGTTAAACGTCTGATGAAATGAAAAAGCCGATGAACTTGCTAAAACGAGAGCAAAGGCAACTTGCTAAGACGGGAGCTGATGCGATGCACCTGAGTCCGTGCTTGGATTACAACTTCTGTGCAACAGAGAACTGAAGGACACAGCACTTAAAAACATAGGCATCCACCCGAACCAACACGCATACACACAAGGCAAATCGACAGAGTCAGCACTCCATGCCGTTGTAAACAACATAGAAACTGCACTAGCAAGGAAAAACTCCTGCCTAGGCACCTTCATCGACATAGAAGGAGCGTTCGACAAGACAAATTTCAGTAGCATTCAACAAGCTCTAAACAGACATCAAACCGAACCATTGATTACAGAATGGATAATGAACATGCTAAGAAAGAGAATCATCAGGCTATCTGAAAACCAAAATCACCAGGCGCTCGTGATGAGAGGATGCCCACAAGGAGGTGTACTCTCGCCACTTCTATGGAACCTGGTAGTAAACGACCTGATAACAAAACTAAACAACAATCATTTCCTAACAATAGGATATGCAGATGATCTAGTGATAATGATCAACGGACTAGTAACAAGCACATTGTGCGACCTTACACAAACAGCTTTGAAAATAATAGAGAAATGGTGCAAGGAGAATGACCTGTCGGTAAATCCAAAAAAGACCGACACCATTCTCTTCACACATAAACGTAAATTGGGTACATACAAAATGCCAACCTTGTTTGGATCCAGACTAACGCTCTCTAAAGAAGTAAAGTACCTAGGAATAACTTTGGACGAAAAACTAAACTGGAATAAACACCTAGACAACAAACTAAACAAAGCAACAGTCGCCTTCTGGCAATGCCGAAGAATGGTGGGCAAGAAATGGGGACTAGCCCCACACATTATACTGTGGCTGTACAAAATGATAATAATACCAATGATAAGCTACGGAGCTGTAGTATGGTGGCCCCGCACCCAACTCACTACTGCAATCAACAAATTACAGAAAATGCAAAGGCTAGCATGTATAGCAGCGACCGGCTGCATGAGAACAACTCCAACAGCGGCGCTGGAAATCATGCTAGGGCTTCTACCACTACACCTACATATACAAAAAGAAGCAGCCGCAACGGCTCTTCGTCTAAAGAATCTAAACTTATGGACCAAATATAAAACACCGCACACGAATATATATGATAATATACTGTCAAGTTTTCCAATGCTGGAAGCGGCAATCGACAGAATACCCAAAACTATGATCTTCTGGAAAGAATATGCCATATCATTAACAGAAGACTCAAAAGAAGCACTGAATCAAACGGACCTAAGAATCTACACAGATGGATCAAAAACCAACAAAGGTACAGGATGTGGTGTCTTCTCGGAAGACCTAAACATACACATCTTCAAACCACTCGGAGCACACAACACAGTTTTCCAAGCAGAATGTATGGGAATAATAGAAGCTTGCAACGCAGTGAAACAGCGGCAGCTAAAACACGAAAACATATGTATTCTATCGGACAGCAGGTCAGTGCTACAGGCACTGGGAAGCGATAGATTTACATCTGGGCTCATATACGAATGCCACCAAAGCCTCCTCGAGGTATGCGGAAAAGGCAATAAGGTGACACTGAAATGGATCAAGGGACACAGTAACTCAAGAGGAAACGATGCTGCGGATGAACTAGCCCGTAAGGGCTCAGACACACCGGCATACGGACCCGAACCTATCGTGCCCCTACCCTACTCGCACATAAACAACCAACTTGACAACCACTACAAACAACTACATCAAACACACTGGAAAGAGATAGACACCTGCAGACAAACCAAAGAAATAGTAGTGGAATACAACCACAAACTTACCAAAACACTTCTAAGGACAAAAAGGCCCCAACTACGCAAACTAGTGGGACTGATAACAGGACACAACACACTAAACAAACACCTCTTCAACATGGGCGGAACGAATAGCCCTATGTGCAGAGCATGCATGGAGGCGGAAGAAACCACAAAACACATTCTGCTAGATTGTAAACAGGTAGAAGTATACAGGACAAAACACCTTGGGACTCCAGGCACCCTGCGCGAGGCAGCAGGAAACCTGAAAGCCCTGCTGGCTTTCGTCGAGGAGCTGGGGTGGGTGGAATAGCGCTACCCCCGTTACACGCAAAATAGGCACACTGGATGTCGACTTGCGGAGGAACGCCCAGTACAACTAACTAACTAACTACTACAACTTCTGTGGAATAAGTCCAGTTTATTTTTAAAGTCATTAACACTTCTGGCATTGATCACTTCACTTGGGAGAGCATTCCATTCGTTTACCACTCTACTGCTGAGGAAATGTTTCTCATGATTTGAATGGAATGATTCACGCTGGATTTTCAGATCATGCCCACGCAGATCTGTTTTGGTGTTCATGGTGTAGATATTCTGCAACCCGGGAACGTCATACGATGCAGTCAGGATCTTATCTGTCTCGATTAAGTCACCCCGTGCCATGTCACATCGCTCCGGAGTGGTCAAACCGAGAGCCGACATTCTTTTCTCGTACGTTAAATGCTTCAGTTAAAAGGCAATTTAGTAGCTCTTCGCTGAACCTTCTCTAGAAGATCGATATCCTTCCCAAACTATGGATTCCAGATTAGATAGGCCTGCTCCAAAATGGGTCTTACAAATGACTTTTTTCAGCATCAGTTCCTCTGTGATATGGTGAAAATCTTTCCAAATTTAAACTCAATAGATTTAGCCCTGCTCTTCATGTTCCTCATGCTGGTACCAACTATAGGCAAAATGCATTTCTGTGGCGAACAAGTGACAATTTCAATGATTTGATTAAACGCTTTGACTTTGATCTATTCTGTACGAGTGTTATCTCAGCTAGGCAGCGGCTGAACAGTGAATTCTTTAGCATTAATTGTTGAATAATTTTTGATGTATTTTTAAACGATAGCTTTAATTGAAAGGTCACATATGTTTCTACAATGTTACTTAAACGTGAAAACATTTAATTGGCTCTCTGTTATCCTACTCCGTCTTTTCGTTAAATTATAAATTAGCTGTTGGTTTTCCTAAAAATAAATAAATAAATAAACAAATGAGGAACAATAGAGAGTTTGCTTTCTTTACCATTGCAGTCACGTTTTCTTCCTATTTTAGGTCTGGTGACTATTACGCCTTTTTTACAATGACAATGCTGAATTTATGATTTCAATATCTTTATTCTGATTTATCATTATTTTTGTTTTCAGACAAACCGCTGAACTTTTTACCGAATTATCTATGTTGGAACTGCGCCTAAAGCATATACTGAGCTATGGTCAGCAGGTCGAGAAGCGTTTTGACGCTGTTCGCAACAAGTGGGCTATTCTATCGCAGATTGCTCAAAGTAAGAAGCAGGAGTCGAGGGAACAGCATGGAGATGTTGACATGTCAACCATGGATGAGGATGATAAAAGGTTCGTAGATAGTATTATATATATATCTATACATATTAGGAGTGTATTATCAAAACAAGTCAGGTCCACTTTTTGGTCTAACAAAGATTATTGTTGAATATTGATCTGTATAACATATAAAAATAAGTTTTAACTTCAAATCAAGTCAGATCCACGTAGATTCTTCGTTAAAAACGAAACAAACTGCCGCTTAGCATCAAAATAAGTGTAAATAGCAGCGCTCGATTGCAAGCCGCCATCTTGAAAATTGCCATACTATCTCAATCGACGCGCAAGGAAGTCACTGATACCGCGTCGTGATTTTGTCCAGTTTTCAATCACTTTTTATTAAGTTTCCTGGGAAAAGAATGGAGAAACCCGTACAGGAGGTCCCGCCTGATCAATCGCGCAAAAAAATCAGCCTATAGCTCCAGGAGAAGTAGCAGTAAAGCCAGCTAAGATTGCGGACGTAAAAAAGTTACTAAGAACCTACTTCGATAATGATTGGGCCGAAAGACCGCAACTCCGATACTATACATCACTACTCAGTACACCATAAACTAACCTGGTAAACGCGGAAGAGCAAGAACATAATCTCTTGTGTGAAGAACACATGGACTTTGATTCACCACCTCAACTTATTTGATTCTATTGTTTGATTTTTATGTAATATTCATAAATAAATGAGATTGTTTTGTATCACTAGATTGTAATTGTGGAAACCCTATCAATATAAGCCGCTATTCGCATTTGTGCCAAAACAAGACAAGTCCCGTTTCTGTAGTTGCAAAACAAGTTAAGTCCAAAGTAATAATTTACAAAACAAGTCAAGTCCATACATTATTATTAAAATAAGGTAAGTCCAAACTAAAAAAATTATTTTCTCGTAATATACAGGAAAATCTTTAAGGATTTATAGCATTTCAGTATCATTATACCTACCTAAAGATAACTCATTATATATATATATATATATATATATATATATATATATATATATATATATATATATATATATATATATATATATATATATATATATATATATATATATATATATATATATATATATATATATATATATATATATATATATATATATATATATATATATATATATATATATATATATATATATATATATATATATATATATATATATATATATATATATATATATATATATATATATATATATATATATATATATATATATATATATATATATATATATATATATATATATATATATATATATATATATATATATATATATATATATATATATATATATATATATATATATATATATATATATATATATATATATATATATATATATATATATATATATATATATATATATATATATATATATATATATATATATATATATATATATATATATATATATATATATATATATATATATATATATATATATATATATATATATATATATATATATATATATATATATATATATATATATATACATATCTGTACAATCTGTCAAGTAGCTCGTCTTGTCTTGTTATTTCCCTTGAAATAATAGGAAATTGAGTGAGTTTACGTATAAAGAAGGATTGTAGCTTAATTTTTGAGATAATTGGATGAAGGGTGAGCGTTACTAGTTGTAAAATGGGCCCAACTTAAACCTACTCCTCTTTCCGCAAGTGAGAGGCATTCATCATTCTTGTTAACACCTAAAGCATTCCCGAATCCGATCAAGGGAATCCTTCGTCACGATGTAAGTGGCTTTTATAATTATTTACTTTATAATCATCTTATTGATCAATTCTAAAAAAAATACATACATATATATATATATATATATATATATATATATATATATATATATATATATATATATATATATATATATATATATATATATATATATATATATATATATATATATATATATATATATATATATATATATATATATATATATATATATATATATATATATATATATATATATATATATATATATATATATATTGGGTTTTCTCAATAGTCGGCAACAAGTATTTGCCATTTACTCAAAATATAAAAAAGTGGACATAGCTTGTTTTGATAATAAGCTACTGATATATACCCCCGCAGGAGAGGCCCGTAAGAGAAGATGTCACCAGAACAAGGGCACTCTCTTGCTCTAGTGATATCTGGTGGTCTCGCATACATTTACATTTTCGATTGCCACATTTTATAACGAATGCATCCAGAAGTGGAGTACTCATACGCTGCTGTGAGCTTTATAATACCCATCTAACCCTTCGGCTACGTAACGACCAAATTTTGTTGCACATCAGAACACCGTTGACTACGTAATGACCAATATTGGGGCTTGCTCCCGGAGCGCACAGTAATACTATTTTCTAATTCGAACGCATCCTAAAATCCATACCAAATATCTAATTATTATCATAGATACATAGACAGCCGCTAGAATAATTTTGCGCGTCATTTTGCAGATATTTCTGGTAAAATTCCATTGTCAAACATCATAATTTTTTTTTTCGTGAAATCATCAAAATTTTTATTGGTTTTATGAGCTAATATCTAAATATTTTTGTATGTAAATAAACAAAACGAAATATTATCATTGATAGAGAATCTAATCAAGATCACGATAGTATTTACAATTTATAAATGAGGGTTCCGTATTTTTCCGTAAGACAAGTACAAGTTAGAAATGCCGAGTTAATTTCACTTTTTCGAATTTCTCATATTTATTCATAATTATATAATTGTTTTACAAAATGAGATTTCAATATTCTATATACAAAATTTAATGCGATCATTGCACAGTTATTCTTTTTATTATTTCTTTAGTAGTTCCATAGTTATAGTACTTTTTGTCGAGCGCGGCGATATTGCAAGAAATTCTAATAAATTGCCGCGTTCTACCATGAAATTATGCCGCTACTCGAAGGGTTAAGTGGTATTCACATTTTTTATAATTCCATAAGTTTCTTTGTAAATACTTCATATATGAAATCTTAACCAATACAATTAACTGAATTTTCGTTTTAGCTATTTTGCTGATTATTATTACTAATATTATACTTTTATGGCAATGATTATTGTTATTTTATATTAAACTAGATGACCCGGTGAACTTCGTACCACCTAAAATTGATTTGATTGTAACTCTTCATAAGCGTCTATTGATCCTAATCAACCTTCCAAATCCAATTCATTGAAATCTATAATATGGCCGAATCATGTACGGTTTGAGTTTCGTTTGGTGATTAAATGAAAGTCGTTTGTAATTAAAATAAATTCAATGTATTTAATTGACATGATGAAATATAAATGCTTTTTCGACTTTTCCAACTTTTTTTGACTTTTTCGACTTTTTTAACTTTTTGACTTTATGAAATTTTACACAATCGCACGGAATGAATAACAGTTATGGATGGCGCAGCTGCCAAACAATAGTATCGCCGCGAACGCCATCTATTGAAAGTGGCCCATTTCCCAAAATGAGCAATTTCGATTTTTTCTTTTTTCAGTTGTTTCTTTGAGTTTTTCCTAAATATTTTTTTTTGTAAACCACCCCTGAATCAAGGCAAACAAAACAAAAAAAAATAATTCAAATCGGTCGAGTCATTTCCGAGATCTTGCGAGACTAACGCAGGGCGATTAATTTTTATATATGTAGATTATAAACTGAACACAATATTTACACAACAACTTTTACACTTCAGCCATTTTAGATAATCAACCCTCACAAAAAAAATCTGTTGTAGTCCAACCCTGGCTTGCACTTCTACATGGAGGCCGCCAGATAAGTGTTGATCCTGAACACATAGGTCTTCGTGGCCGAACTGCAACAGGGCCCGTTTCCCATACAAACGAGACAGTTGGGTTTTGGTGAAATCGTAAATAAGAAAGGGCCATGACAAATGAGAAGTTGGATAATTATCATAGATTCAAGCCTTACGATGCCATCTATTTTTACCAGGCAACTATTGAAATGTGAGTTGAGCCAATCCTAAAGGGAGCTATTATTTTTTTATTTTTATTTGTTGAGTGGGGCTTTTCTAAGGTCTTTATGAGCCTTGTAACACTGCGACCATTGCTGATCTATTGTGCTCGCCACCTACTATAGTTCTGCGCTAAGCCTCGTGTCATTTAAGAACCGCAGCAGGCTTTTGGCGCCAGATTGTTTTACCTCCTCAGGTTGGAGGTAGTGACCACCCAGGTGGTTGTATCTTTTACGCATCAGCGGGCCACACTCGCACATGAGGTGCTGGGGAGTTTCCTCTGCCCCTTGGCAGAACCTGCACATTTTTGTGTCTTTGAGCTTGAGGTTGAACATGTGTTTGTTCAGGCCACAATGCCCCGTGAGCGCCCTTACCAGTATGCGTAGATTGTTCCTATTTAGCGATAGGGCCTCACGGGCCGTCTTACGGTCGTAAGGCTTAATAAGCGCTTTGGAATGATTCAACCCTGGCGTGTTGTTCCAGTGGTTGACGGATTGTTCTAAACACATTTGTTTGAGCATTAGGTTTGCAAGGCTTTTTGGTACGCCACAGCAAGGTTCAGGGCCGTATAACGTTCCCTTTGCTCCCGTCCTAGCAAGTTCGTCGGCTTTTTCATTTCCCTCGATTCCTGCATGGCCGGGAACCCATCTTAGTATTACCCTGTTCTTTTCGCCCAGGGAATTCAGTAGTGATATGCAGTTTTGCACTAGCTTTGAATTAATGGTATTCGAGGCTAGTGCCATAAGAGCTGCTTTGCTATCCGAGTGGATATAGATACGGTGGTTGGCGTAGTCCTTTTGGAGGTTGATATCCGCACATTCAATAATGGCGTAAACCTCCGCTTGGAATATGGAGGCGTATTTTCCCAAGTTTACACTTCTTTCGAAGTTTGGTCGCTCTCCATATATACCACAGCCTACGTCAAGTCCCGATTTGGACCCATCAGTATATTAAGGCTACCGGCCTCCCATTGCAGTTGACTTTTTAGCCAGTCGTCTCTGGGCGGCAGTTCCACTGTAAAAAGTTTTCCAAAGTTTAGGAGTGGGAGTATGGTGTCTGATACCATGTTGAGGGTTGGATTTTCACTGACTGAGTCAAGAACTGATCTTAGTGCTTGTGAGATCCAGTTTACCTTCTCTCGGGCAGATAGCCTGTACATGCTGGCTTTCGCCACCTGTTGCAAATAAATGTGTAGGGGCGGTAAGTTCAGCAGTGCATCTAGAGCTGCTCCAGGAGTGGAGGACATTGCGCCAGTTGTCATGAGGCACGCCGTCCTTTGGATATTGTTTAGTTTGGTAAGCACAGTTTTCTGGTTGGCTTTGTTGCACCATACCACCGAGGCGTACGAGATTATCGGCCTCACAATGGCAGTGTATAGCCAGTGGGAGATCTTGGGGTTAAGGCCCCAGTTTTTCCCCGCCAGTCTTCTGCTTATACCCAAAGCACTTTTAGCTTTTTGAATTGTTTTATCTAGGTGGCTGTTCCAGGTGAGTCTCTGGTCGAGCGTGACTCCCAGATACTTTACTTCCCTGGAGAAAGGAATCTGCCTGTGGTTTAAGATTGGCATTTTTAGTCCACCTAGTTGACGTTTGTTGGTAAATGGCACGAGGACGGTCTTATCGGCGTTAACCGATAATTCGTTCTCTCTGCACCAATTGCTAACGATTGTTAACGCTTTTTGCATTATGTGTGAGATCGTGTTTTGGCAGAAGCCCCGGACAATGACTACTAGGTCATCAGCATAGCCCTGTGTGTCTATCCTGGCCTCTGCCATCCTATGCAGGAGTTGATCTATTGCAAGAGTCCATAGTAGGGGCGAGAGTACGCCTCCCTGCGGGCAGCCTCTTGTAGTGGTGACTTCAAGGTTTGTTCCGTGAAGAGCTACCTTGGCCGTGCGGTTTGAGAGCATCGCTTTCACCCATCTGGTTGTGGTGTTGTCAACTTGTTTTGACTCTAGCCCCTTCACCAGTGATTTAATTGGGGTTTTGTCGAAGGCGCCCTCAATGTCTAAAAATGCGCATACTGCGATTTGTTTGTCTTCCAACGCCTTTTCCACTCTGTCTACTAGGTAGAGCAGAGCGGTTTCCGTGGATTTGCCTCTGCGGTAGGCGTGTTGGTTACAGCTGATAGGGTTGACCGTTAGGATTTTTTCCCTGATATAGCTATCCAGTATCTTTTCCATCGCTTTCAGTAGAAAGGATGTTAGGCTAATTGGCCTGAAGGACTTTGACAGTGCGTAGTCCTTCCTGCCAGCCTTGGGTATGAATAGCACTTTGACCTTGGTCCATTCTTCTGGTATATGTCCCCAGGCATAGCTTGCTCTGAAGATTTTAACCAGATATGGGATTAGAATGTCGATACCCTGTTGCAAAAGCACGGGCATGATTCCGTCGTCCCCGCATGATTTGTAAGGTTTAAAGGATTTTACGGCCCATTTAACTTGATCGGGCCTTATGATTCTAGCAGCCCTACTCCAGTCCTCGTTTCGAGGTCTGTATGGAGCAGTGGCGGCGTTGCTAGTTGTCACAGTTCCTGGGAAGTGGGTCGATATTAGTTCCTCCAAAGTTTCCTTTTCATTTGTTGTAAAGGTTCCGTTTGGTTTTTTCAGAAGACCAATTTGGTTAGGTTTGTCCTTTGCGAGCAGTCTATGTACTCTAACTCCTTGAGGCGTTTCCACTATGTCCTCGCAGAAGCTTTTCCATGTTGCTCTTTTGGCTCTCCTAGTTTCTTTGTTGTACTCGGTTAAGGCTTTTTAAAGGGAGCTAACGGGCCCTAGCTGAGTTGGCCACGATGACCCATTCTGTTCAGGGTTGGTCACACTCACACCCATTCGACGGCCTCCACGCATGATGTGCGAGCCTGGGTAGGACTCTGGCCATAGGGCTAGTTTCCCCTAGGAATCAACCTTCTGGCGCTCCTGGACAGTCTGCGCACCGTCCGGCGTAAGCCAATCGACTGTGCACTCTGACTAACAGTCAGGGGAGTCTGGAAGCAGTACTATTTCCTATAGAGCGGGGGTGGTCGCGGACCTTACGGCAACTGCTCTTGAAACGACCATCGGCTACCCGATCCCGGGTGAACAGCCGGGCAAAGGATGCCGTGGTCCGCTATAGATTCGGTGTACACCGTTTCACCGCTTTCGTAAGGGAGAGGACCGCGCAAGCGGCCTCGAACTCGTAACCAATCGAGAGACTGGAGTAATTTGATCGTAATTGGAAGTAAGCGCGTGAGTGTAAGCCCGCTGGGTAACACTCCTGGCTATCTCGCGGTTAAGGCGTTGGCCTCTTACGGGTTTGTGGCGGAGCTAGACGGTGGACTGTTTTGTCCAAGTCTTCTGCGCTCCCTCCAGGGAGATAGAACGACTAATCGTTAAAACTTCCTGAGGTGACGGGCTCGCCCATTGTAGTCGACAACTCTAGTTGACAACTCAAACAGGTCTTATGGCCCAAGCACGTAACCGTTAGCTAAATAAAATTATATACAAGGACTGATATTTTTTGAGGACTTTATGCGTGACCACCAGGCAAATTTAGTAAATGCCTACTTCAGCGAGAACAGGCTACAGACATCTTCCCGAGCCGTCTTTTAATTTTACCTTTCTGTCTTTCTTACACCCATTAGACGATGCAGGATTTTGATATACTCTTTCGTGTACTTCATTCAAACATACCTCCTTATTTGTATAATCTCTTCTATCCGCTTTCATAACATGGCCTCATATTTCACCCTCAGGGAAATCTATTACTAGCTATTTGTGATCATTCATCAACTTTCATGTCCAAGTCTTTTGCAGAACAGGCGGCTCGAATATGGAACTCTGTGCCTTTGCCACTGAGACAACTTGAAAACCTGATCGGGTTTAAAAGATCTATTAAGAGACGTTTACTTAATATATAATTACCCAGTGTCCTAGCTAATATCCCATCCCTCCCTTCAATATTGAGTTGACATAATATGTTATTAATTTCTGTCTTATTTTTATTATTATATATTCATTTATTATGACCACTACTTTAGAAAAAAAACTTAGACAAAACTGGGACTTCTTCTCCGTCGTTCCCTCATTACTGAGGATCGTGGCCACTAGACAACAGTTTGCCTACGAGGCTCCTCCACTTAGACCTGTCTTCTGCATGGCGTGTCGCAGATTGTATTGACCCTTTTGTAACTTCTTTGATGAGGTCGTTCCATCTGGCCGGTGATCTGCCTCTGCTTCTTCTTCCCTCCACTTGGCCCCCGGAAAGCATTTTCTCCAGATTCTCTGGGTTTCTCCTGGCAACATGACCGAAGAACTGCAGGACCCTTCTCATGCATACGGTGGAGAGCCTCACTTGGATGCCGAGTTCTTCCAGCACAGATTTGTTGGTGCGGCGTGATGTCCATGGGATTCCTAGCATTTTACACCAACACCACATCTCCAGTGCATCGATTTTGGTGCGTATCCGAGCCTACAGGGGACAGTGAAGTGGAAATCAAGACCCGCATCGAAATTGCACGTAGAGTCTTTGGAAAAATGAAAAAAGTCCTTTGCAATCGAATCCTGAAAATCCCATTTCAAATACGTCTTCTCCAGTGCTTCATCTAACCCATACTTCTGTACGGATGTGAGGCCCGGAATATTAAGGAAGATCTCAGGAAACGTATAGAAGCATTCGAGATGTGGGCATACAGACGCATGATGTTAATATCTTGGACTCAGAAAGTCGCCAATGTGGAAGTACTGCAGCGTGTCGGCTAAAAACGCAAGCTTTGGCAGACCATCAAACAGCGCGAAGTTGCACCCAGGTATGACAGGTACAAACTCATGCGACTGATTATGATGGGAAAAGTTGCAGGGAAGAGGAGACCTGGCGAGAAGTCTAGAACATTGCGGAACATTCGAGAATGGACCGGGATTACGAGTGTCGCCGAATTGTTTTGCCTGGCAAAGGACAAAAAGAAGTATGCAAAGCTGACCGCTAACCTTCACTAGTTGGAGAGGCACCCTGTTAAGTGGAGAAGAAGACTTTAGAAATATTACAATATGTTAATTTGCCTACATAAACATGTAGTAATAAAAATAAAATACAAACGGAGCTGCCATGGAATTCGCCGACCAGAGTCGGGCCCATCATAATACTTCTTGGGGGTGAGTGGTGGATTCCGGACTAACGACCGGCTGTGGTAGGTTTAGGATAGCTGTCTTGCCACATGTGAGCGTCACCTTACCACTCATTCACTCCCCCTTCGAAGCCATAGAATAACCCTGGCGGTATGGTCGTAGGCCTATTCTGTGTGCAATAAAGTTTTTCAATCAATCAATCTTTTAATTTTTGCAGACGTTTCGAGGAGCGGCTCTTCAAGCTGGAGACGATGCGAAAATTGACCACGACTCTCGCGCTAAAATCGCACAAATACAGGAAATACAACTGGGAGCGCGATCCTTTGGACCTGATTGAGCTAATTAAGGCGTACCGTGCACCAATCACAAGGGATACTTTTCTTTAACAATTGTTTTAATTAATTACATATAATTTGAATACTAATAATAATTGAGACATCTCCATGCGTGTGTATTTCTGGAACAATCTTCCATCCCCAGTTTTTTCATCTGGTACCATGTCTAGCTACAGCTATTTGTCTCGGACCTCTTCTTTCAGCTATTCTCTATTGATTTATTAGCTGAATAATAATAATGATACAGTTCAACCTTGCTATGTTAGTATGATATGATATGATATGAACCTTGATATGATATGAACCTTGATATGATATGAACCTTGATATGATATGAACCTTGATATGATATGAACCTTGATATGATATGAACCTTGATATGGTATGGACCTCAATATAAGGAATTCCTCGATGTGACGAAATTTACTTTCCCGGCCAAAGGGAAAGTGTTTGAATGCGCTAAAAAAATTTATCGAGATAAAGGCGGAAATATCCATTTTTACCCCCCCTGAGAGGATTAGGACCATTTCCAGACAAATCTGTGTGTGTGTGTGTGTATTCTTTTACGATAGCGCCTAAACGCTTCATCTGATTGGGCTGAAATTTGGCATGCAGGCATCATTCGTTCATGGCAAGAGTTGAAAAGATTGTAGTTGAAATTGGTCCACCGTCGGGTGCGGTAATCATACTTCAATTGCGAAATATTACAAACTTGAAATTCGGTGGTTGGATCGAAATCACATTGTTTCGTTTGTTTTTTACTCTATTGTGAAATTTCACAACAGCCGGGTTTATTATCATACGACAATCTCTTAAAACCAACCCTACTACGAAGTGTTTATGTGTATGTGTGCGAGTAACATGTGTGTAAGTGTGTGTCTTGTTATTGCATTCGATTAACGATTAAGTGGCGAGAAATTCAACCCTTGAGTTAAAAATTGTTTCAAACCCACAACTAATCACAGAAAAAGTGGGAAAAATCAACCTTTAGCAAAGGGCAACATATAACAAATAAAAAAACAACCATTTTCTTTTAGCTCGTAGATCAAGACATTGTAATGAAAACAAAAGATTATGTCAATGTTTGACCAATTGGTAAAGTAAGAATGAAAACACACAAAAGACGAAATCAACATTTGAGTAAACAGCACTGTACCTAGATAATATTATAATGGCTTTCAGGAATCAAACGACATTCTCATTTGTTTAAGGTTAGAAAGAGACAAAGCGCTGTATTTGCACTTTGCAGATTGCAGGATTCTGGTTTAAATTATTTGAATTCAGATAATAGCTCGTATTATAAAAAATGTCATTTAAAAATTTGAATTTGAAATGGAGTCGCAGATGTTAAATTCTATTCTTTGCAATTTCAATACTGAAAATGCAAGCAATGTTACAATGCTCTTTATTAACCCTTGGAGTAAATGGGTATTTTCATGGATGCATCTGTCTCTTTTGCAGGATTTTCGGCGACATCGACTTAAAGTACTATAACTACGAAACTACTACACCAATCATAAAAAGAACAACTGCACAATGATTGCATTGAAATTTCGAATATAGAATATTGAAATATCATTTTGTAAAACAATTAGATAATTATGAATAAATATGAGAACGTCAAAGTGAAAAAAACGCGCGACCAGATTTGGTCGACTCGTACTCAACGGAAAATTGTTTCGCGACCAGATTTCGTTGACTCATACTCAACGGGTTAAGAGTATGAGACGAATATGGATTGAAGTTGAATGCCAGTTAAGGCATAAGATAGTCAGTAAAATATATAAAATACAGAGCTGCCATGGAATTCACCGACCGGAGTCAGGCCCATCATAATACTATGATTACACTTCTGGGGGATGAGCGGTGGATACTGAACTAACGACCGGCTGTGGTAGCTTTCTTGCCACATGTGTGCATCACCTCCACCCATTCACTCCCCCTTCGAAGCCATAAAATTTGAGATGCGGAAATTGCGGTTTTAGATAATTTTTCTATGAGATTGATTATTGTCGTGGAGAGACCAAGGAAAAACAGAGATTTGGCTGACAGGCCACGAGCGCCAACTTCCACCGCGTAAAGATGATCAGTGAAGCCGTTCCGGGTGACGGCATTTGCGAGATCATGGTATTTATTTAATTTGTACTAGTTAATTCTGCAATAAGGGCCACCTACCGAGATAGAGAGTAAAGAGTTATGTCTGGACAGAGGGCTGTGCATCCAAGACTTTCAGGGAATTTATACTGCTTAAAGACCGAAGCGACCTCCAGAATCCAATCTGAAGCTTTTTCGATTATTGAGAAAGGTTTTTTAGTGAAGTGTTTTTTGCCTTTAGATCCATCCCACTTAGTGGTTTGAAGGGTACTGTCAAACCCTTGTTGGCACGAGCCACTGAGAGGCTTATTACCTTGCAAATAACAGCAACGACTTTGTCGTGGCGATAAGTATACCGTTCTTGATCTAAGGCCACCTTTCAGATAGCTGGAATATGTCTAGTTGTACAAGGGGTAATCCTACAAAGGGGACATGAACTATCCTCGGCATAGCTCCAGCGAACGAGGTTACTGGGGTCTGGAAGTGTATGCTGAAAGGCACTTAAATAAAATTTCAGCATCTCTGATTGTGGAAGAGTCTTCAAACACTACAAATGCTGGGTTCACGATTCTTCATATTTTCCTCATATTCGGTTGATTACGTAATCTTGGGGGGAGGGGGGTCAGGCTGCTGATTTCGTCTGTTGATATTGGGGAGGAGGGGGGGGGGTCGAAAATCCCAAAAACATGATTACCTAATATTAGGACGGCAACTAAGGTAACAAGTAAATATATTAAAAGGAATAAATAACACGACTGCCGTTACAAAAAGTGAACTACTGTATTAATATTTTAATTACAGTTTTTTAAATGAAATATTTGTGCTTTATGTATTCATAAATATAGATAAATACATATTTTCGGATTGTACTCTATCAGCCCTTTCATTTGACACTAACCCATGATATACAGTCTGGCCAGAAAGAGTAGACCCTACATTTTGGGAAATAATACTTACATTGCGACCATTGATTTTATAATAGTGTATAAAATCAATGATTGCGACACAGTAATGTGAGAATAGTAAGACTAAATAATTTAGGGATAAGTATGTCATAGTACCGTCTCCCAAGAGGCGTCTTGTACTTAGAATGGTGTTTCTGGTCTTTTACTGATTCTATCTTGTAACATCGACGTTTGAATGATTTTGAGCTTCAAAGGAAAAAAAACGTTAGTAATGCCTTCGTTAAATAATCTTTAATTTTGACTACGATTGAGACAGTTAGGTACCAACACTTTATCGTTAAACTATACGAAATGTCAGACAAAACATAAACTCAAAATGTACCTAGAAGAACATTTTGAGACCCTGAAAATGACTTCCCTAACTCCGCTTCGAATAGTTTTGTTCATTTCTAATGCAAAAGAATATTAATAATGATAATTAATGACAATATGAACGCAATTCCACGAACTGAATCAAGAGGAAAAAAATCAGCTGTCATAAGGGTTAGTGCTGCCACATCAGAATATTTTCCCCGTCGTCGAATTGATTTCTACTCTTAATGGCACTTTTCGGTAAATTTTGAAGTCACCCGATTTTTTCTGTTTCTTGTCGTCCAAACTGTACCAATAGAGTTTTCCGAACATGGTTTCTTACAAATACGAACTCACTGGAATTACCAACGACTCTGAGTAGCAAAGATAATATAATAATGCTGAGTAGGACAGTAGAATTTCATCGAAAATAATACATTTTCAACACTGGCAGTTACCAAGTTGATCTAATGGCAACATCGAGAAAAGTGACAGCAGTCAACAAATTTTATTCCTTCGCGTGCTTCGCCTTGCTGTAAAAAAACTTTATTTGAGATATCTTAATGGTATTTCTTACCAATACGAGCGACTGTGAAATTGCCAACGACTCTAAATAAGACAATAAGATTTCATCTAAAACGGTAAAACGTTTACACTGGCACAGATTTTTGCAGACAGGCCAGTGGGAAGGGTTATAGCTCTTCTTAATTCCTTACCCACTGAAATAGATATCTTTTGTACATCCCTGGTTGCGCGCAAAGTATCTTTTGCATCAGCATTTAATTAGGTATGTGGATGTTCAATTTCACTGACAGATGTTGACTCCGAAGAAGAAAAACAACTACTTCAACGCCGCCAGTACTGCATTCGCTCAAAATGCCTACCCGCCGCTAGTGTTTATAATCATCCGCCGCGCGGTCACGACGACTGCACATATATTTATCAGAGTTTGCATACTTTCGCGACTCCGAACCGCTTTATTTACCGCTTTATTTATTGAACCGCTCCGCAAAAGCATAGTTAAAACTCCGCGAAGGAACTAATCCGCGTCGAGTGAGTTTTGTGAGAGGCATTGTCGAAAAGACTTGCGTGAAAAATCCACCAGCAGGAACCTCGAGGGTCCGTAGCAGTGCTGAGACTTCAGCGAAGCGAGGATCATCATCACAGGTCAGTCGGTGTTTTACAGCCATATATCTGATTACGTGTTGATGTTTGAGGGGTTTGCGCGCATCGATTTTGTCTCATTTTGCAAAGTACCCGCATATTAAAATCTATTTATTTATTTTATTATTATTTATTTACGGTTATGATCCCGCCGGTTGTTCGACTATTTACACGTTGAACAACCATAATTATTGGTCCTTTAGAGCTCGGATATAAATCCAGTTTAGATATAGTAAATTTTGCGTATTTTTTTGGCGAAATTATATTTCGAATACCGCTTATGGATGCTTTATTTACGTAAATTTGGTGAATAAAGTGTTTATTCTTTGTAAATTTATTAGATAGTTTTACGTAACATTGGTAGAGCTTCTATATAAATATGATTTATAGTTTTTTTACGTAATTTTGGTAAAATTTCTATAGATTTTTCGTACAACATATATTTATAATTTATACTTATACTATTTTCTACTTGTCTATTATTTTCTATATATTATTTAGACTTATAATATTTTCTTATATTATCATAAGTAATTTCTTTCATCCCTTTATATTAGTCTTATAATGGCGAACATCGCAGATGAACAGAAATTAGAGTTATTACATTCGAAGAAGGAAGCTATTTTTCAACGAATGAATGACTTGTTTACATTATCAAAAACAATTTCTTCTTCTACTTCATTCGAATCAAGGGCAAATGAAAATTTCATGGCTGAAACAGAAACTATTGATGACTGGCAGATGAAATATGAACAAATAATTGATGAAATGAATATTATAAACTTAAAAATAAATCCAGATTTTAAAGTCAGTCATAAATCTTTGTTTGCATTTGAAGACCTGTATTCTCGAGTGAAACGTATACGCAATAAAATAAACTCCATATCAGCTGATGTGTCAAAACACACAGCTACCGCGTCCAATGATAAATGTGTTATTAAACTGCCGCCAATTGAAATTCCCTTCTTCGATGGGAAGATGGAAAACTGGTCGCAATTTTATGAATCATTTAAGGCGAATATACACGATAATAATCAGCTGACTGATTCACAGCGCGATTCTTATGGGAAAATTGACTCAAAGTGCAATACAAATAACATCAGGTATTGTACCTACGAGTAAAACTTATAAAATATTAGGGAACAGTTTAGTAAATAAATATCAGGATAAACGTGCATTGGGCACACATTATTTAAATAATATTTTGGAACTTAAAATGTGCCAAAACACCGCAAATAGTCTTAATCTTTTTATTGAAAAATATTCAGCTTCGATCTCCGCTATCAAACAATTGGAAATAGCAGACCCATTCGATTTCATTTTATTGCATTGTGCTCTAAGAAAGGTTGACACACAAACAATACAAAATTTTGAAATGTCAGTCCACCAGAAAGAAATTCCGTCGTCTGAAGACTTGATTGCTTTCGTTCAGGATCAAGTGAAAATATTGGAACGATCTAGTAGCAATTACTCTGGTTCCAATCCACGAATCCCAGGCACATCTGTTGGATAACTAGATTTTATACTTTATGGTTCTTTAAATAAAGTGGCAACTCTGCTAACTAGTCGGCGCGAAACGCTAGCTGTCGCAAGTGTGTGTCAAGCAACTATTTCCATAGAAGAAATTCGTTTTCTTTCGTGTTTTGTCCCTGCGTACATCCAACAATAACTTTAACAGGTTATGGGCCCAGGACAACGCCTGCAAAACACGCCGCTCGATCGTATGTCGATCATTGATTTTTTCGCGAATTAGTTTCGTTTAAAAATGGCGGAAATGGTTGCCGGAAGCGTGGCGCCGAACAAGTTTGACGGGAAAAACTTCCGACAATGGAAGTTCCAAATAAGCTGCGTACTGCGTGCACGAGGCCTGAATAGGATTGTGGATGGATCCATAACAAGACCACCGAAAGCCGAGGAACAAGAATCTTGGGACAGAAAAGACGCAACAGCCATGTGCGTCTTGACAGCAGCAATGGAACTTTCGCAAATCATGCTTATCGAAAACTGCGTCACATCAAAAGAAGTAATGGATAAACTATTTACCATTTATGACCAGAAAACGGAAACAAACAAGATGATAGTCCACGAACGGTTCCATAACTATAAAATGGAACAGAACGATTCAATCGCCCAACACATAGCCAAAGTGGAGAGCCTGGCTCAACAAATTAAAGATAGTGGTGACGACATAAGCGACGCTGCTATAATGACTAAAATCTTCGGAAGTCTTCCTTCCAAATTCAGGAATGTAAGACAAGCTTGGCTGTCGCTTGACGAAAAGCGACAAACGATCGCTAATCTCACCGCTAGATTACTCGACGAGGAAGCAAACCTCACAGCCAATGAGGAGTCGGACGTTGCATTAGCTGTGACGAGAGCTATAGTTGCACCCAGCTCCGGAGAACAGCGAACGAAGAATCCGCATTACAAAAGTAAGCCGAAAGTAACGTGTTACAATTGCTTGAAAAAAGGCCACTTCGCACGCGACTGCCGTGCACCAAAAAAGGAAAGGAGTCGTCCAAAACAAGGAGAAGGCAACAGTAGGCAAGAGCAACAGGGAAACGTTACTGCGTACAGCACTGAAGAAGATGATGTCCCACAGGTGATCAACAGTGAAGACAAGTGGATTATGGACAGTGGAGCGTCAGCTCACATGACATACAGGAAAGACTTCTTCTCAACTTTCGAAGACCTGAATTACAACACAACGGTGCGACTCGGAAACAACGACAAGTTGAAGATCGAAGGAAAGGGCATTGTTAAAGTGAAGAAACTCGTTAACAAAAAGTGGTATGACTCTATCATAACAAACGTGTTGTATGTTCCGGGATTAAAGAAGAATCTATTCGCTGAAGGAGTTGTAACAAGAAAAGGGATGAAAATTATAAAAGAGGAAAACATCGCCAGCATATACGAGAACAACAAGCTATCAGCAAGTGCAGTTCGTGAGGATAACAACCTTTATCGATTGTTATTTCGCACAGTTATTAGCCATGAGGCCAACGTTGTGGAGAATCTACAAAAGTTACACGAACGCCTTGGACATATCAATGTGAAAACAATAAAGGAAATGATAGCAAAAGGTTTAGTATTGGATGTCAAAATAGATGACGCAACCAAGTTCTTCTGTGAAGCTTGTATGTTTGGAAAGCAGAAGCGGAAACCATTCTCCTCGAACGCTAGAAGAGATTGTCTTCCGGGAGAATACATACATAGCGATGTATGCGGCCCTATGTCCGAAGAATCCGTCAAAGGTGCGAGATACTTTGTGCTTTTCAAAGATGATGCTTCCAACTATCGAGTGGTTTTCTTTATAAAACACAAATCAGATGTACTGCAATCCTTCAAAGAATATTCAGCGTTCTTGAAGAATAAGTTCGGAAGAAATCCACAAGTGCTACACACTGATAACGGCAAAGAATACTGCAACGACGATTTCAAATCTTATTTGTCATCGAATGGCATACGACTCGAGACAACGGCACCTTATACACCGGAACAAAATGGTCGCTCGGAACGGGACATGAGAACGATTGTTGAAAGTGCACGTTCAATGATACATGCTAAACAGTTGCCTGCCTATTTATGGGCAGAAGCAGTAAACACCAGTGTTTATGTTTTGAACAGAACACCGTCAAGCGTTACACCGACATCGACTCCATATGAGATTTGGACGGACAAGAAGCCAACACTTGCGCATATCAGAACGTTTGGATCAGAAGCCTTCGTACAGGTGCCAAAACAACAACGAACAAAACTTTCCTCAAAAAGTAAGAAGATGATAATGGTCGGATATGATGGCAATTCCACAAACTATCGTCTTTTCGATTCGGAAACCAAGAAAATAACTATCTCAAGGAACGTGGAGTTCAATGAGAAAGCGACTGTTAAAATTGCTGAAAATGAATCTATAATGTTCTCATTCGGTAACTATGATTCAGAAGAAAAAGAAAGATGTGATGAAGAAGAAAATGAAGAAATTCCAGACGAAAACGAAATGCCAATGGGAGCCTACAACCTTCGCAGTAGAGGGAATCTCAAGATACCAAAGCGGTACGAAGTGAATGCAACAGAATTGTATGTACCGGAGACCTTCAAAGCAAGGCTATGTGCCAAGGGATTTGCCCAAAGAGAAGGTATTGATTACAATGAAACATTTTCTCCAACGACAAGATATGATTCTGTCAGGGTGCTATTAGCAATAGCCGCACAACGCGATTATGAAATAATGCAATTCGATGTGAAGACAGCATTCTTGCATGGATTACTAGATGAAGAAATCTATATGACTCCAGCCAGCGGAACATCCGCTAAACCAAACCATGTATTCAAACTGAAGAAATCTATATATGGATTAAAGCAAGCACCTAGGTGCTGGAATAAGAAATTTAATGAATTTCTACAAAACATAGGGTTGGCCCAAAGTGATGCAGACAAGTGTGTATACCGCGGCATATTAAATGGGTCCAAAGTGTTACTGGCATTGTACGTTGATGACGGATTGCTGATGACAGAGGATAAAGGCACAATGCAGAATGTACTGAAATATTTGGAATCAAAATTCGAAATCACCATCTGTGAGCCGAATATTTTTGTCGGTTTACAGATCAGCCGAGACCGAGAAAAACGGAAAATATTTCTACATCAAAAAGTTTACATTGAAGGGATTATAAGTAAATTTAACCTCGAAGATGCTACGACGAATAGTGTTCCAGCAGACCCACAAACACGCCTACAATCGTGCGATGCAGAAGACATCGAACCAAGTGTACCTTATCGTGAAGCAGTAGGTTCGCTAATGTTTGCTGCGATAGTTAGCAGACCAGATATTGCATATGCAGTGGGAGTTGTCAGCCGCTTCCTATCAAAGCATAACAACACGCATTGGAATGCGGTCAAAAGAATAATCAGATATCTGAAGGAGACAAAAGAATATGGATTGGTATATGGAAACGACGCTCAGACGCTCATCGGATATTCAGATTCCGATTATGCAGGAGATCTGGATACGAGACGTTCGACATCAGGATATATATTCATGATGAACGGTGGACCAGTGACTTGGAGCAGTCAGCGTCAACATTCTGTTGCAGTTTCAACAACTGAGGCAGAGTATATGGCAGCAGCGCTAGCAGCGAAGGAGATCACATGGATCAGACGCCTGCTTGAAGACATATTCGAACCTGTAAAAGTTCCATCCTTACTACAAGTCGACAACCAAAGTGCTATTCGTTTGGTTAAAAACCCTGAATTCCACAAACGAACGAAGCACATTGACATTAGGTATCACTTCATACGTGAGAAGTGCGAAGATCGTGTTCTTAAAGTGAACTACGTGCCGACAGACCGTCAACTCGCCGACATCATGACGAAAGCTCTACCTAAACAACGTTTTCAACAGTTGTGCAGAGAAATAAACATTGTGAAAGTGTAAACCACATTAGAATATAAGAAAATTCTGAAAAATGTCTCATTTTTAGGTTATGTTATGATTTCGTTCTGTGCTGTCAGTTTGACGTCTGTCTGTCTGACAAATAATGTTAATGTTGCAACACTTGAAAATATTAAGACTAAAAATATACTAGAAGAAATATTAAGGGAAAAATTAAGATGCTTTCCCACTTAAAAAAAAATAAAGTATGCAATCAGTGGGAGTGTTGGATAACTAGATTTTATACTTTATGGTTCTTTAAATAAAGTGGCAACTCTGCTAACTAGTCGGCGCGAAACGCTAGCTGTCGCAAGTGTGTGTCAAGCAACTATTTCCATAGAAGAAATTCGTTTTCTTTCGTGTTTTGTCCCTGCGTACATCCAACAATAACTTTAACAACATCCACGAGACCTTCAGCCGCAAATGGACGCCCTCAAACGTCAAAGGCCTTCATAGCCTCCTCGTCCGCTTCATGTGTGCTATGCGCTAATAAGGATCACTCACACCTTTACGCATGTACTCAATTTAAAAATATGATTTCACCGCAGGCAAGGTTTGACTACATTAAATCAAAAAATGGTTGTGTTAACTGCTTGAGTATTTCACACGCTGTCTCTGCATGTAATTCACGGCATGTATGTAACCTTTGTCAAAAACGACATCATACTTATTTGCTTTTCGAAAAGAATACATCCTTAACCCCTCGCGGCCCGCGGTTTGAATTTTAATGTGTGCCTTACGGCCCGTAAGAAATTCGCGAGTCTCAAAAAAAAGATGGCGTTTCAGAAAAAAAACGATTACTCCGAAACTGTCACACCGATCGTCTAAAAAAGACCTGTTTTATGTTCCTATTGAAATTTGCTATTAGATATTTGTAACGTCGTTATATAAAGCAATAAAGATTATTCATAATTATTAGTCGATTAAATAATCCATAATTAGCGGTCGGCCTCGCCTGGCCATTTCGGGCCGTCTGGGGTTCGACGGTAAATATCAATTCTGGACGTTTCGGGCCGTCTGGTACGCGAGGGGTTAAATAAAGGATCTGCAAAAGGTAACGAGACGCATTTGCAAACGACGCAATTGCATACTCATACGAATTATATGGAGTCTCCTAAATCCTCCGAGAATTTATCTCATCCTTCGCAGCCACTCTAAAACAATACGTCACTAATGCTCAAGGTTGAGTCAAGACCATCTCCTACTATACTTCTATCCACCGCACAAGTATATGCCCAGCCTAATAACGCTAATGGAAAAATTATAGTGAGATGTCTTATTGACAATGGTTCACAAAATAATTTAGTGACTGTTGAGTGTTGCCAACAATTAAATTTAAATATTATCCCTCTTAATAATTCATATATAAAAGGTGTTGGTTTATCGTCAAAACCAATCCATGGCTTTGTGTATTTGAACATAGAGTCTCGCTTTCAACCTAATAATAAATATAATATTCACGCTTTAGTGGTCGATTGTATAACTGACCAACTGCCCTCACACTATATCGAAAGGACGTGTGATATGACACATATAAATAATCTACCACTAGCTGATCTCACTTGGAACATTCCAGGAACCATACATTTAGTATTAGGTGCCCAATTATTCCCATATATTTATTTGGGAAATAAGGTGGAATCTAAAACTAACGCTCCGCCCGCAATCTTAACCGCATTTGGATATGTTCTGATGGGGGATTATCCTCATAGAAATCCGCATCCAAAGAATGCTTATTCCGTCACCGCTCTTGCTCTCAATGATCTTGAAGCATGTTTACATAAATTTTGGCAATTAGAAGAAATGCCCACGAAACGATTTCTCAGTCCGGATGAAACGGAATGTGAAAATATATACACCGCATCCGTATCTCGCGATGAGCAAGGTAGGTATTCTGTTGCGCTACCTTTCTCAAAGAGTCCTGCCGATTTAGGTAATTCTCGAACCGTTGCATATCGCCGTCTTCTCGCTCTGGAACGAAAGTTTAAAAACGACCCTATGCTCCGCGTAAAATATAATGAAGTGATTATGGATTATATTCAGAACCGGTACCTATCCGAAGTGCCTGAATCTGATAATAATGTCGACGGTTACTTTATTCCGCATCATGCCGTCGTCCGGGCAGACAAGCCACTTCCTCGTATTGTGTTGGATGCTAGTGCAAAAACTCATACAGGATTGTCACTTAATGACATCCTCTATGCTGGTCCTAATCTACAGGCTGATCTATTTTTACTTTTGATAAATTTTCGTTTATTTCCTGTTGCGATGACCGCCGATATCAAACAGATGTATTTACAGATTGGTGTTGTTGAAGACCATCGTAAATACTTAAAAATATTATTCCGCTTTAGTGACAATGAACCCGTCCGTACATATAATTTTGATCGCGTGGCCTTTGAGCTTAAACCCAGTCCGTATTTAGCCATGCGATGTATACGCCATCTAGCTGCAGAGAATGTGCACCGCTATCCTGAAGGAGCAAAGATAGCTGAGTCACAGCTCTATATGGACGATTTAGTTCATTCCGCCCCTACTGAAGACACCGCTAAACGCCTATCTCAAGAACTAATCGCCTTATTTAAATCTGCGTCCATGGATCTAGTGAAATGGACAAGTAATTCACCTGCACTCCTTGAGAGCCTCCCTGACTCGCATCGAACATCTGTAGATTTTTCTGATGATAATGCTACGTCGAGGGTATTAGGCCTTTCATGGGAACCCGCTAATGATCAATTCTCCATAACTACTTCTCTATTTGATGAGAAGTGTACAAAGCGAAGCATACTTTCATTAGTCGCTCGCTTATTTGACGTTCTAGGTTTGGTAGCTCCAGTCATACTTTATGCTAAATTGCTGATCAAAGAACTTTGGCTTTGCAATATTGGATGGGATGAAACACCACCCGAACACATAATTAATCGCTTTTCTGCTCTTGTACAAGAATTCCCTTTACTAGATACTTTGAGGATTCCACGACATATTGGAGTATCAAATGGATTTACTGTCAATATCGTCGCGTTTTGTGATGCAAGTCTAAAAGGCTATGGATGTGTCATATACTTGCATATTACCGATCCTGCAAACAACATAACAGTGAGACTTTTGTGTTCCAAATCTAAGGTTTCACCCACAAAAATAACAACACTAGCTCGCTTATAGCTTTGTGCCGCTCTTTTAATGTCTAAACTAGTTAAAATAGTTCTAGATACTTATGAGACCCGCATTTCAATCAACGGAGTCTATGCATTTTCGGACTCTACTATAGCACTCGCATGGATAAATTCATCGCCCCATCGATGGTCTGTCTTTGTGAGTAATCGAGTAGCTCAATGTCATGAGAATTTAACTCCAACTAACTTTAGACATGTCGCAGGTGTCGAAAATCCTAGTGATTGTCTCTCGCGTGGTATGTTGCCTTCTCAGCTCATATCTCACGAACTTTGGTGGAAGGGGCCTTCGTGGCTTATGTCTGCGCCGACTAAATGGCCTATAAAAACTTCATCTCACATCGAGTGTGATAAGCTTCCTGAATTCAAATTAAAAACATTTACCGCTGTTGTTCAATGTGAACAATCCATATGCTATGACTTGTCTCAGAGAATATCTTCTTGGGATAAGTTACTCCGCATTCTTGTCCTTGTATTTAGATTTATAAAGAGGCTACCTAATATTGGAATTGTCGGAATGATGTTATTCGCTGAAAGAGCTGTCATTAAAGCAGTACAGCGAGTACACTTTTCAGAAGATATCCATCGCATAAAACTAAATCAACGATTATCTAAGAAACTCCAAAATCTGAGTGTATTCATTGACGAAGACGAAATTATACGTATAGGAGGAAGACTATGTAAATCCGACTTACCATTCGAAGCTAAGCATCCCGCTCTTTTGCCAAAACAGGATCATGTAGTTGGTCTTATAATAAACCATTTTCATAAAATTAATTGTCACACGGGACCTGGTCTGCTTATGTCAATTCTTCGTCAACGCTACTGGATACTGGATGCCAGAACTACTATCAGGAAGATTGTGCGTCAGTGCAACGCGTGCTTCCGCGTGAAGCCTACGCACCCCACGCCAAAAATGGCTGATCTTCCGACTTACCGCGTCCAAGAAGCGAAAGCATTCGTGCACACCGGTGTAGATTATGCTGGTCCACTTCGAATTACGCTCACGCGCCGTCGCGGTCAACAATCACAGAAAGCATACATCTGTCTGTTTGTTTGTCTTGTGACCAAAGCTGTACATATTGAGCTCGTATCAGATTTAACTTCAGATATATTCCTAGCCGCGTTTAAGCGCTTCATTTCACGCCGCGGTCCAGTTTCCTGTTTGTATTCAGACAATGGGACGAATTTCGTTGGTGCGAAAGCACAACTGGACGAAATGTATAAATTTCTACTTACTTCTCAGTATCAGAACTCCTTCAATGAGGAACTTACAAAACGTCGCATTGAGTGGAAAATGATACCACCACGAACACCGCATTTCGGATCTATGTGGGAGTCCTACATAAAGAGTCTCAAAACTCATTTGTATAGAGTTATTGGGAGTGAAATACTCTCTTATGAGGAATTACAGACTGTTCTTGTGCAAATTGAAAGCATCATGAATTCACGTCCACTTTGTGTAATTTCGACGGATCCACATCCTGATATCCTAACGCCCGCTCATTTTCTTATGTCCACACCGCTACAATATTTGCCCGCATCTGACTTGTCTGATGAACGTATCAGTCTCACCAATCGAAAGAAACTATTGGATAGCAAGGTCCATTCATATTGGAAAAAGTGGAGTACTGAGTACCTTCACACGTTGCAAGTCAGGCAGAAATGGTCTAGTCCAGATCGCCCTGTTCAAATAGGAACAATCGTGCTGGTTGGTCAAGAGGATACCCCCCCGCTAACTTGGCCACTCGGTAGAATAACAGCAGTTTATCCAGGCACCGACGGTGTAGTTAGTGTTGCTCTGGTGAAAACAAGGTTCGGAACCTTCAAACGCCCTGTAGTGAAGCTTTATCCAATCCCTTCCCAATAATCAACCGCATATTTCAACCGCCAATATTTCAACCGCCAATATTCAACCGCCCACAAACAATCTCAATAGATTATATTCAACCGCTATTAATTAACCGCAATATATATACATACTTATACATATCTTATTATATTTTATGTAACATTATCTTCTCTTTATTGAAAACTATGCGAGTTTCCAAGGTGGGGAGCATGGTTGCGCGCAAAGTATCTTTTGCATCAGCATTTAATTAGGTATGTGGATGTTCAATTTCACTGACAGATGTTGACTCCGAAGAAGAAGAACAACTACTTCAACGCCGCCAGTACTGCATTCGCTCAAAATGCCTACCCGCCGCTAGTGTTTATAATCATCCGCCGCGCGGTCACGACGACTGCACATATATTTATCAGAGTTTGCATACTTTCGCGACTCCGAACCGCTTTATTTACCGCTTTATTTATTGAACCGCTCCGCAAAAGCATAGTTAAAACTCCGCGAAGGAACTAATCCGCGTCGAGTGAGTTTTGTGTGAGGCATTGTCGAAAAGACTTGCGTGAAAAATCCACCAGCAGGAACCTCGAGGGTCCGTAGCAGTGCTGAGACTTCAGCGAAGCGAGGATCATCATCACAGGTCAGTCGGTGTTTTACAGCCATATATCTGATTACGTGTTGATGTTTGAGGGGTTTGCTCGCATCGATTTTGTCTCATTTTGCAAAGTACCCGCATATTAAAATCTATTTATTTATTTTATTATTATTTATTTACGGTTATGATCCCGCCGGTTGTTCGACTATTTACACGTTGAACAACCAATCCCTTTGGCAGCTAAAAAGGCATCTCCCTGTTATCTCATGTTTATCATAATCTGTCTTTTATTTAGTTTTATATTTTTATGTTTTTTTCTTGTTCAATGTTAGCATTAATTTAGTTATGTAGTCATTTATTTTTAGACTTACGCTCCAGCTTTAATATTCAAGGGCGAATTGGATTCATCTGTAATGCCCTTGAATACTATTTAAAACTAATAAATAATAATAAATAAATAATTTATGAAGATCAAAACGATCCAAAGGTTTGAGACAATTGACAGCTGTCAAAAACATCGTATTACTTCTCGGGCTCCACCTCAGTGCAGTTGCAATAACTTAATTTTAAAATAGTCAATTACTTCATAAGACGATGAGTGATCTAAATATGGACTTTTACAGCATCGCGACTGTTAAGATTGAAGAAAATATCGTCATTAAAGAAGAGGTCTACGATTCTGATGATTCAGATTTGGATATTCCTCTGAGCGCCTTCATCCCTGATGAGCGAGGTAACGTGGTCGAATTCTTCGAAGATGATACTCGTGTGATAAAGCCGGAGCCAATCGAAGGTGAACCATCTGGAAGCAGTAGTATTGGCGACAGCGTATCTAGCGTTGGACGTGTCAAATCGCATGTTTGTCTGAAGTGCGATAGGGCGTTCTCTTGTAAATCTACTTTAAAACGACATATTAAATTTGTTCATGATAAATTGAAGAAATACGCATGTGGAAGATGCAACCATTCTTTTGCAGAGAGAACAAAATATAAGTTACATATAGACGCAGTTCACAGGAAATTCAAGCAATATGTATGTGAGAAATGCGGCTGCGCTTTTGCAATGCCACATTTAAAGAGACATGTAAACTCTGTTCACAGAAAATTCAAGAAATACATGTGCGGGGTTATACGGGTGCGGGAAATACATGTTCTCGATTATTGTCCACGGTAGGATGCTTGAAAAGTCATATAGCTGTAGTCCATAAGAAATTGAAGAATTTTGTATGCGGAGAATGCAATCGTAGATTCGGTCAACGGTCAAATCTGATTGTGCATTTAAAGAAAGAGCACGCTGCATAATCAATGCTAATAAATAAATAGCGTTTTTCAATAGAAATGTTACAATTTTACAGGGTATGGCCGCATAAAAATGTACAAATATTATTTTTGTTTGTCCCGATTTTATTTTCAAAGTCAGTCATCATTTCAAAGGTATTTGATAAATGAGATTCGTTGTACATTGTTCTGTAAGACGAGCTTCTGCTTAAATTATTTTCAGAAATCTAACCTAACTTAACGGAAATGTGAGCCATAAAAAATGTTTTTTTTAAATTTAATTTAAAAAGTACTGCTGTCACTCCCATACAAAAACTTTTTGTCCAACTATAGTCTTTGTATCGAAAACTGCCAACACTTCCTAAACAGAATTGTTTCTTCGTATTTTTAATTTATACTTAAGCTTTAAGATATTCCCTCAATGTGTTTCTAAACGTGCTTATAAAAAAGTTAGTTTTAGCTACTTTTTTTCTTTTAAAAAAGTGTTTTTATTTTAATCTTTAAAAAAGTGTCGAATTTTATGATGAGTGTGTAACGTCATGAATATAACGTTTGTTTCTATCATTTTCCTTTGAGTAATTTAATTATTTTTGCTATTTTCATAAATTGCAACACTATTGAGAAAGACGCCAACATTCAGAATAAAGTCGGCCATATTTATTCGAATGAAGATCGTGATTTCTGTTGACATCAAATTTGTCGATAAAAAACATAGTATTTGTGTGTTTGATTGCGAGGCAAGTGTACCTACTGCTTATTATGTTTACTGTTGACATGTATAAAAAGGTTTATTATCACAGAAAACGGTAAACCTACGTCACAATCCATAGTTGTTTGCAATGAAATGACATTTGAAGTTTAGTTTATGTCGCGGTTGTTTGACATTTGAATTTTACTTTTAGTAATGTAAAGAAAAATGTAACGTAAATGTGTAACAATGAGTCATGTTACATAACGATGTCATAAATGTTATTTGTACATTTTTTTTGGGGCCATACCCCAGAACCATTTACTATAATAATTTCTTCCTAAAAGTAGTGGTCAGGTTAGGTATAGGACGATTAGTTGATATTTGGTATATTACATTATGCTGGGGCCACACTAATGGGAAACGTGAATGCTCATCATCGCGATAAATATTAAATCGTTTAATTGAGTGGCCACACTCGAACGTTCGACTTCAATGCCCATTCTTGGCAATAAAATTGGCGTTAATATTCCTTGATTTTTTTCTGAATATAATACGATTTCGAAGGTATTTTCGGATTAAAAGGTGTACCTAATTTAAACAAAAGTAGTTAAATTTGCTACTGACTGCTTTTGTTAGGTACTAACGTACGTATTTAATTTGCGGTTGATTTCATAAAACCCACGTAGGAAACTGTTCATTGTTTCGTATGCAAACCAGTTAGTCGTGTAAACGTCATTTTTTCAGCTCGAGACTTCAAAGACATTTTAAATTTGTTTAGATGGGTTCTATAATAACCCATAGGGTTTCCTTTTTTTTTATTTTTTTCGATTGTTGTTTTAAATGTTAATAATTCCATTATTCGTCGCCAAGCATCATTTTGTGATGCATGAATCTTGTAACTTTTGTGTCTCGGATCCCACATACGTGGCTCTGTTTACAGAATATCGAGAAACACCATGACTTTCTCGCTAGTCCACTCCATATATTATCGAATACAAACACGTGCGATCCCATCGCGCTCACGGTGCACAATGACAAACGTACAATACGCCTCTTGGGAGACGGTACTGAGACATGTCCCCAGATTATTTAGTCTTTCTATTCTCGCGTTATTTTTTTTCCCAAAACGTAAGGACTACTCTTTCAGGCCAGACTGTAAATAACAATTGTTAATATAAATTGTTGCTATTATTAGAACCATTTACTATAATAATTATTCCTTATAAATAGTGGTCAGAATTACTCTTGCACGATTATTTAATATTTTTTATACTACAAATATGAAATAAAAACAGAGATGCGGAAATCGCGGTTTTAGATAACTTTTTAGAAGGATAATATTAGTTAACGAAAAATTTTAATTACAAGAAATGTATGTAAGTGATAGGTAAATAAATTAACATTTTGAGTTATACATTTATTTGGGTAGTTACCTATCTGACTATTTTTTGTTTGTTGAATAATATTTTGACATTAAGTATCGTACAGTCTGTCTGGCCATCAAGAGTAGACATTAATTCGACATGAAGGGAAAATATTTTGTGGCAATACTTACCCTTATATCAGTCAAATTTTGTCCTTTTGGTTTGTTTCATTACATTGCGTTTATTCATTAATTGTCGTTATTCTAATACTTTTGCGTAAAAAAAGAACACAATATTCGAAGCGCTGCTAGAGAAGTCGATTTCAGTGTCTCAATATGTACTTCTAGGTACACTTTGAGGTTATGTTTAATTAGATATTTCGTATAGTTTAACCACAATTTAATATTACCTAACTGTCTTAATCGTAGTCAACATTAATAATTATTTAACGGAGGCTAGACTAACATTTTTTCTTTTTCTCTGAAGCTCACAATCATTCAGTCGATGTTACGTGATAGCATTGATTTTATTACACTATAAAATCAATGGTGATAGAATTAGTAAAGGAGCAAAAACACTGGTCTGAGTACAATACGCCTCTTGGGAGACGGTACTGAGACATGTCTAGATTATTTAGTCTTACTATTCTCACATTACTGTGTTGCTATATAAATATTTTTTCCCAAAACGTAGGGTTTACTCTTTCTGGCTAGACTTGTACATAAACCCTGAACACATTACACTCCTTTTTCTTGAGCAGTCAATTTCATAAAAAAACCTTACCATTTTAAATGAAAATAATTTGTTTAATGTATACGCTAATAATTTGCAACATTTAATTTTTGGTAAATAATTGACGGACTGTTTGTCCTCCCTTGTTGGTCGCAGGAGAATCGTTCGTCGGTGTGTTTGTTTGTCCTCCCTTGTTGGTCACAGGCGAGTCGTTCGTCGGCGTGTTTGTTTTTGGATTCTGTGCACCAGAAGCAGCAGTAGAAGCAATCCCGATAAACTGAAAGAAATAGACAATGAGAAGTGCGACAAGGTTCAGAGCGAGATTGAGGAAGATAGAGGTGAATCATCACCTGCATCAGCACGAAAATATCACCATCAAAAGATTCCCTGAACTCTCTTCTGTTGAATGATGTATAAATCAAAGACTCGCGTTTGCTTGACATTTTAAATAAGGTAACAATTAAATTTATTAAAAGGTAAAAAACACGACTGTCGTTACAAAAAGTGAACTACTGTTTTATAATTATTTTTATTACAGTTTTTTAATGAAATATTTGTACTTTATATATTTATGCATATAGAGATACATACATATTTTCAGAATGTACTCTATCAGCCCTTTCATTTTACACTAACTGTGATATACAGTCTGGTCCAGAAAGAGTGAACCCTACGTATTGGGAAATAATACTTACATATATTGCGACACAGTAATGAGAGAATAGTATGACTAAATAATTTAGGGATATGTCTTAGTACCGCCTCCCAAGAGGCGTATTGTGCTCAGACTAGTGTTTCTACTCCTTTACTGATTCTATCGCGTAACATCGACTGAATGATTGTGAGCTTGAAAGAAAAAGAAAAAACGTTACTCTTGTCTCCGTTAAATACTCATTAATTTTGACTACGTTGAGACAGTTAGGTATCAACACTTTATGGTCATACTATACGAAATGTCAGATAAAACATAACCTCAAAATGTACCTAGAAGAACATTTTGAGACCCTGAAAATGACTTCCCTAACTCCGCTTCGAATAGTTTTGTTCATTTATAATGCAAAAGAATATTAATAACGATAATTATTGACAATATGAACGCAATTCCACGAACTGAACCAAGAGGAAAAAATCAGCTGTCAAGGGTTAGTGCTGCCATATCATAATATTTTCCCTGTCGTCGAATTGATTTCTACTCTTAATGGCACTTTTCGGTAAACTTTGGAGGTCACATAACCGATTTTTTTCCGTTTTTTGTCGTCCAAACTGTACCAATAGAGTTTTCCGAACATGGTTTCTTACAAATACGAACTCATTGGAATTACCAACGACTTGAATAAGAGGGTCCCATCATACTTGCAGAAGGCAAATTTGCAGACGGCAATCTTGCAGACGGCATTCTTGCAGGCGGCAGTTTTGCAGAAGGCAATCTTGCAGAAGGCAGTTTTGCAAATGTCAAAATGACCTAACCTAACCTAACAGAAAAACTTAAAACATTTTTTTTAATGTTTAGTTTGATGTATAAAAGTCATCCACTACAAGGATGCCGGTAATTAATGTCACTTCGATTTTAGGGAAAGAAAAACCTAACCTAACAGAAAAACTTAAAAACTGTACTGAAGGTTGCCGCCTGCAAGGTTGCCGCCTGCAAGGTTGCCTCCTGCAAATCTGCCCTCAACAAATTTGGAACTGTCAAAAGTGACATTTGTGCAAAATTGCCGCATGCAAAACTGGCGCCCCCCGAATAAGACAGGACTTCATCGAAAATAATACATTTTCAACACTGGCAGTTACCAAATTGAGCTAATGGCAACATCGACAAAAGTGACAGCTGTCAACAAATCGTATCCCGTCACGTAATCCGCCTTGCTGTAAAAAATCTATTACTTAGTTCAAATATCTTAATGGTATTTCTTATCAACACAAGCTTTGTGAAATTACCAAAGACTAATTAAGACAAAAGGATTTCATTTAAAACAGTAAAATGTCTACACTGGCACATATCAAAACGATCAAAAGGCAACTTTGAGACAATTGACAGCTTTCAAAAACATCGTATTACTTCTCGAGCTCCGCCTCAGTGCAGTTGCAATAACTTAATTTGTAAACAATTACTTCATACGAAGATGAGTGTTCTAAATATGGACGATTACAGCATCGCGACTGTCAAGATTGAAGAAAATATCTTCATTAAAGAAGAGGTCTACGATTCTGATGAATCAGATTTGGATATTCCTCTGAGCGCCTTCGTTCCGGATGAGTGAGGTAACGTGGTCGAATTCTTCGAAGATGATACTCGTGTGATAAAGCCGGAGCCAATCGAAGGTGAACCATCTGGAAGCAGTAGTATTGGCGACAGCGCATCTAGCGTTGGACGTGTCAAATCGCATGTTTGTCTGAAGTGCGATAGGGCGTTCTCTTGTAAATCTACTTTAAAACGACATATTAAATTTGTTCACGATAAATTGAAGAAATACGCGTGTGGAGGATGCTATCGTTCTTTTGCAGAGAGAACAAAGTATAAGTTACATATAGACGCAGTTCACAGGAAATTCAAGAAATATTTATGTGAGGAATGCGGCTGCGCTTTTGCAATGCCACATCATTTAAAAAGACATGTAAACTCTGTTCACAGAAAATTCAAGGTTGGGCATTCATTTTACATGTGCAGGGTGTGTTCTCGGTTATTGACCTCGGTTCGATGCTTGAAAAATCATATATCTGTAGTCCATAAGAAATTGAAGAATTATGTATGTGGAGAATGCAATCGTAGATTCGGTCAACGGACAAATCTGATTGTGCATTTAAAGAAAGAGCACGCTGCATAATCAATGCTAATAAATAAATATCGTTTTTCAATAGAAATGTTACAATTTTTACAGGGTATGGCCGCAAAAAATGTACAAATATTATTTTTCTTTGTCCTGATTTTATTTTCAAAGTCAGTCATCATTTCAAAGGTATTTGATAAATGAGATTCGTTGTACATTGTTTTGTAAGACGAGCTTCTGCTTAAAATATTTTCAGAATTCTATCCTAACTTAACGGAAATGTAAGCCATAAAAAAAAGTTTTTTTAAAATTTTTATTTAAAAAGTACTGTATGTGCAGAATGTAATAATGTAAGAATTATGTATGTGCAGAATGTAATCGTAGATTCGGTCAACAGCAACATTTGATTGTACATTTAAAGGAAGTGCACACTGCATAATCATTGCTAATAAATACATATCGATTTTTAATAGAAATGTTACAATTATTAAAACCATTTAGGGGGCCTTGCGCCAACCGGCCTGTTAAATTCTACTAATAGCTGATTTACAATCGAGCCTCGTATCCGTGTCTCGCCTCGCGCCTCGCGTGATCGAAGGAAAATAAATTTCTGTTTACACTCTCGTGGTACGTGCGAGCCAGCAACTATTAGCCAAGAGCCAGCGACAAAAAAAGTGAAGGAGTTTTGGAAAAGCTGATACTTCCAGATCAGACAATATTTTGGCCATAGAATGCCGGAGTACAATCAGCAGGCTAGGTTTTGGGACACCTGGCGCTGGCGTACTAGGAAAGGTGTAATTTTAATGAATATACCATAGTGTTTTGGAAAAGCTGAAAATTCATCAGTAGACAGTAGATGCAATATAGAACTCGAAACATACAGTCACACTGCTTTATAATCTAACGCGTGGCGTCAGCATCTCCATGCATGTCACGCATCGGTCTAAGACGTATCGGTCTACTGTGCCGTGCAATATAATGGTACGGACATGCGGACGCTATGCGTTCGATTATGAATCAATCTGACCATTTGTTTCGTGCTTTATTGCATCCACTGTCTACTGATTAATTTTCGGATTTTCCAAAAAACTTTAGGGGACTAATTAAAATGACATCTTTCCTAACCCCCCGACTATTCGTCCCGATGTCCTTTGACTCGTGCCCAAAAAAACGCTCCCGACGCGAGCGCCGCGAACGGCGAGATGAGACGCGCACCGTGCGGCGTAAGCCAATCGACTGTGCACTCTCGTCTCGCGCTTCGTCCCGCGCCTCGCGTAAATTAACTCTTGACAGTCGTTAGCTAGCCACGATAAACAATTTTACAGTCGGTTAAATTGTGTCGGCTTGCACCAACTATTTGGACGTGCCGGTTAAGTAGCGCCCGATCGGAGTCAGCAAAATCCATTTTTGAGCGTCAGAACATAACCATAGACACAACTAAAATCGCAATCGCTCGCCTCAGCCAATCACATCACAGTTCAAAATGGCGGACGGGTGGTTTTCAGCTCATCAGCTGTCAAACTGCCAAATGCTTTCGTTCATTTCTCGCTTACGCGTCTTTCCTCATCAACATCAGACATATCGGAAAACATGTTAAGAGCGCGATAAGCAACAAAATCAAAATAAGTGAAAAAAACCGATCGGTCGACGACGTAATCAAATCTAACCTCGAAAATTGACAGCTAGCGTTTGACAGCTCGCTAACGGCTGGTTAGTGGCGCTAACCGGACACCAGGGCTCGGTTAGCGAATTTAACTGCGGTTAGCTTAACAGAGCATGGTGCACGCAGTTTTGAGTAGTTAACTGCGATTAGGCTCTTTAAACACGGTTATCTATCTTAACCGAGCTTGGTGTAAGTCGCCCTATATAATAATTATTTCCTAAAAATAGTGGTCAGGTATATCCAGGAACGATGAGTTAATATTTGTTATATTACTTTAGAAATTATGATTAGTTTACGAAGAATTTTAATTATAACATGTAAGTTGTATGTAAATAAATTAACATTTTGTGTTTTACATTTTTTGTTGTTAAAAAATAGTTCGACATTCAGTATCGTACCTTTCCATACATACAGGGTGTGTCCCGAAAATCATTCACCCATTCATGATTGAAATGTTCCAAGTGAAAAATCTTTTCGTACAATAGGATGTATCTAATTTTTTCTTTTACTTTTCTGTTTAAGGAAAGTATTGTGGACGCACTTCTGTGTGTCTATGTGCTTCATCAGATTGAGCTGAAATTTGGCATGCAGGCATCATTTGGTCATGGTATGAGCCGAAAATATTGTGGTTGAACTCGGTCCACCCAGGGTTGACTCCCAACGAGGGAACTCCTCAACGGTTTTTTTTTTGTATACGCATTAATTTATGATAGCAACTTCCACGATTCACCATGACATGGCTGATGTACCCTGGGTTGGCTCCCGATGAGGAAACTCCTCAGCGGTCAACAGCAGACACAAAATTCGAAAAATCGTAATGTCGAAGAGTCGAAAAAGTCAAAAAAGTCGGACAAGGCGAAAAAGTCGAAAAATTCGAAAAATTCGGGAAATTCGAAGTCCAAGTCAAAGTCGATTTCAATTTCAAAACCTCAAAAGGACGCTCCGGGGATACCTTTTTTCTCGATTGAGGAGATACAAACTGAATCGAAGAAAGTTCTAAAGGCCGTTCCGGAAATCGTCTTTATTAACTGCATTGGCATTGGGAAAATAGAGGGGGAAGAAGATTTAAAAGAATAAATAAAGGACTAAAAAAATAAATTGGTCTTACTTTTTGGATACAGTAGTATATCTATATCTATTTCTATTGGGAGCTAATGGGCCCTTGCTGAGTTGGCCACGAAGACCCATTCTGTTCAGGGTTGGTGACACTCACGGGTCAACACCCATCCGGCGGCCTCCACGTTTGAAGTGCGAGCCCGGGTAGGACCCTGGCCTTAGGGCTAGTTTCCCCTAGGAATCAACCTTCTGGCGCTCCTGGACGGTCTGCGCACCGTGCGGCGTAAGCCAATCGACTGTGCACTCTGACTAACAGTCGGGGGAGTCTTAAAGCAGTACTGTTTCCTATAAAGCGGGGGTGGTTGCGGAACTTACGGCGACTGCTCTTGAAACAACCATCGGGCAAAGGATGCCGTGTTCCGCGATAGATTCGGTATACACCGTTTCACCGCTTCGTATGGGAGCGGTGCTTCGAACTCGTAACCAATCGAGAGACCGGAGTAATCTGGTCGCAATTGTCAGCAAGGGCGTGAGTGTAAGCCCGTTGCGTAACATTCCTGGCTATCTCGCGGTTAATGCGTTGGCCTCTTGCGGGCATGTGGCAGAGCTTGGCGGTGGATTGTTTTGTCCAAGTCTTCTGCGTTCACTTCACGGGAGAGAGAACGACTAATCGTTAAAACTTCCTGAGGTGACGGTTTTGCCCGTTATTGTTGACAACTCTATATATCTATTTCTATTGTAATAATCAATATTCTTACCCCATTAAACATATTTTGTAGTTCTAGTATCACTGTTCCCGCAATATCCATCATCGGTTTCATTAATCCTATAATACCATGACACTTTGTAGGATCAACGGGAATACAATATATATGACTCAGCAATACAATAACGATAAAAACATGTAGTTTACCCAACATTATTTTAATCAACCCTAATTTTGTAGAATTGTACAAATCGAATCGCAAAGATTTTATAAACATATAACCATAGACAACTCTCTAATGATATTCAGTGGTAAAGACCTCTCGACTCCAGTGACCGTTGTCACCAGTACGTCATAAGCATTGTTTTTTTTATTGTTTTGAATTCATTATTTAAACATCTGCATATCAGAAGTATTGTTTAGTATTTTTCAAAACAATTACTTTTAAATAATAGGGAATAAATTCAAAAGATTGTTATTGATTTCAACCCTATGCTGGAGAGCTAGAGTAATTGTATCTCCGGGGGGCGATTTTCGAAACATATTTGTCTGTAGTTCACTTGATTTAATAGTACCTACATGGGCTATAGATAAATTTCGCATGCTACTTTTTTTCAAGAATATGCCTCCTGGCGGAAGTTAGCGCTCGCGGCCTGCCAGATAAATCACTCTTTATATAATATGTTGTGGTCTCTCCAGGAAAATGAGCAACTCCCTACTAGAAGAAATACCTAAAATTGCAATTTCCGCATCTCTAATTTTATGGCTTCAAAGGGGAAATGGATGGGTGGTAAGATGTCCGCTCACATGTGGCAAGACAGCTGTCCCAAACCTCTTCGCTAGTCCGGAGTCTAAAAGTAGCCAGGCCTTTCAAATTATAATCTGTGGTAATATCAAGTTTTAAACGTGTAACAATAAGGCCGACTAAGACACACAGAACTGAAATGAAATGACTAGTCAGACTCCTCAATTGTTCTACCTACGCCAAAGCATGCGCATGACGAGTATCACCCGTAAAACGTACCCAAAGGTTTAAAGATGTTGGTCTCTCCATGAAAATAATCAAGTCCTTCTAGAATAAAATATCTAAAACCGCAATTTCCGCATCTAAAATTAATGTAAGGTGATGCTCTCTGTGGCAAGACAGCTGTCCTAAACCTACCTAAGCCGGTCCTTAGTTCGAAATCCAGTAAAATCCATTTTTTTCTGTAATATTTATGGCCTCTGCTGCATTTTAGTGTTAATTATGACTAATAATTCAAATACATAATTAAAACACTCGTTTATTAATTTAAATATTCATGATAGTTTCAAATTATTCATAAATGAACAGACGGACAATTTGGAATTTTCTTAGTTTTGTTTTAAAATATATTAATTTTACCGAGAAACCGTCGCTAAAATGAGGCCAGTATTTTGTATGGCATTTCTCTTTATTGTTATACAGTTATTGACATATTCGGTAAGTTTTTTCTTATTTCATTTTTAGTCTTGTCTTCCACTCCGTTCCAGTCAGGATAGTAAAATTTGGATTCCTACTCGTAATTCTTCTTTTTTTACGTATTTCTACACCATTCATGCAGCTAGACTATGGTATCAGCTCTCGTCCAATATTAGTAACTCACCAATGGTTTCTACTTTTCAAGAGTCTCTGAAAAAGCATTTCGTGTCCCTAAATTCCTGGTTAACTTATCTTATTCTCCGCTTCTTGCGGATATTCTCTTAATCCTAATTATATTTTACAAAATGGCGTTGTTGCTATTTGAATAATTTTACTTTTCCGGCCCACAAACCGATGAGGCGGGAAAGTACTCTAAATGCACATTTTTTTCAAGATGAAGACGGAAATATCGATTTTAAACATCCCTGTGACGATTAAGACAATTTCCAGATGGATGTAGGTATGTATGTCTGTCTGTCTCTCCGTGTGTCTGTGTGTATTCCTCCACTATAGCGCACATACGCTTTATTCGATTGATCTAAAATTTGGCATGCAAGCATCATTTGGTCATGACAAGAGTTCAAAAGCGCATGTGACTTCAAATTTGGTACATAGATGCTTTGTTGGGCCGAAATCACATTGGATTTTACAGTCGATGCAATCTCACTATCCGCGCTCGTCGTCGACTATCCTTGCAATCAGGTCAGCCTCCTTTCCGAATGGACATCACGTTCAAAATCCTTCCACAAGTCCTTGTCTCCTTGGCGCGAAGGTTTTGTGGTTTTTATTTATTTTACTCAACTAACATTAAATCATTTCTTTTTTACGAAGGTTAGCTGTAAAAGATTCCAATTTAGTCCACCTGTTGTTATTTTTGTTTTTTAATAAAGAATTTGCAATAAAGAATTTCTATTCTTTACTTTCCTGACAAGGAAAGTATTGTGGACTCACTTTTGTGTGTCTGTGTGTCTGTCAGTCTGTATTCCTCCACGATAGCGCCCAAACTCTGTTGGGGAGGGGGGATATTGGGAGGGGGGCGTTGTAGGGGGTGTTAGGGGGAAAAGGGGACGTTGCGGGGTTTAGCGTTAGCGTTAGGGGACGGTAGCGTTGGGCGGGGGTTAGGGAGGGGGTTAAGATATGAGGTTGAAAGGGGCGATAAGCGGGGATTGAGGGGGTGGAAAAGAGGGGGAGGGGTTGTGGTGGAAGAAGTGGGGGTAGGAGGGGAGGGAATGTGGAGAGAGTGCGGGGTTGAAGGGAGGGGGGTTATTTTTATCTATCTAGTGTTCCCTACCAAAGCTTATTGGCGAAACATCATCATCTCTGTATGTCTGTATATCATCATCATCATTATAATTAGTAGGTAGGTACTACAACTCTGTATGAGTCTTGGCTTTATCATAAATCTTCATACATTCCACCCTATCCTAGGCTTTGGTTCTCCGTTTGTTCACTCGCAAGTGCATTTGAAGTGTACTGCTTGATAATGAAGTGTAGTCGCGATAACTGCCCAACAGGGGAATGATGTGTACCCGCGGTAACTGTCCACTAAGGGAATGATATTGATCGATCGAAATGTACTGCGTTTTATCGTGTGCAGTGATGCAATAGTTGTGAGTGGGGTGAGAAATAAGTGTGTTAATTCGTATCGATCAGAAGAAATGACATTAGTCATCATTTGACTGTGCATAAAATGCCGAATTTAGTTGGAAATCAATTGCAGCTGGCTCGTGTATATTCGAGCGTGTTTGCGAATTTGATTCAATAGAAATTACTTTTTTGTTGTGGGTATGTTGGACCGAGTCTCCAACAGGCTTTCGGATTTTATTGAAGACGATGTCGTTGTTTTTCGTTGACCGTAGGTTACCGATTCCACCACTAATGCAGTTACCTTCAGCCATATGTTTTCAGGAGGGGTTTTCCTCTGAGCCTTAAAAAATACGGTTCATTTTATCTATTCACGTCTCTTCACGCGTCGAAGAATCGCGAAGAGACGTGAATAGATAAAATAAAAAGAAGAGATAAAGCTTCATTTTATCACTTCACGTATTCCGTGCACTCGAAGAAGACGCCTCGATTCTCTTTAGGTCCAAATACAATTTTGCGCTATCTCTGATACTGCCCTCTCTGTTCTGTGCCAACTACAGAATAACCAAAACTTCGATTCTGTCCAATTCTAAGGATTCGGCAATATCGAAGCACGTAGTAAGTGGCCGTAGTGAACCAAAAAGTTTATTTCTGGAATCTGCCAGAATATCACTAATCTGGGGTATGGCAGTACAACCATGAGCGATGTCAACCTTAAGAAGACCCTCTTGCGAGGAGATTACGACAGAAACAGTATGGCTCATGCTATTGGTCTTCAATGACAGAATGACTGGACAAGTTGGGGACTTTCGGATTTCTCCTCCTATGCACTGCGAGTTCATTTTGAACGACTGAACATACCAGAGATGTAGATATTTTATTGAAATGCCTTTCATCATACACTTCCAGGCCCCAGTAACCTCGCTCGTTGGAGATATTCAGAGGACAGTACATGTCCCTGAAATGCATATATTTTAATTACCATGATCACAATATTACCGCACGCGTAATACATATGACAAGAAACAACACAAAAATAATCAACGCATCCGCTCAAGCCGCACAGGCCACAGGAACATACCTGTTTAAATTTACCTGTTGCGCTGCGACGATTTACCTTTTAGTATTTCAGTATCTCGAAGGGCCCTGTTAAAAGCTCGCGACGTCCTCCGCTAGCTGTATTAGTTTTAAGCGAGAATCTCAAGTGTCGGGTCCGTGGCGCTGGCTTGAATGTGGCTGGTTTCTCCTTCCTGCTCGGCTCCAGCCGCAACCATCTTCTACTCCATGGCGGCGGGCCGCTGCGCTCCTCTGCGCGGATTGGTACCAATACAATACAATACAATACAATCAACTACTCCAGTAGATAGGCATTCCTACACTTGGATGCGTCACAAAATTAAATGCTAAAAATTTCATTATTATAAACATAACTATCGTGATAGTTGTCATGGCTGTAATATTATATTCAATATTACCTACATACAAATAATCAAAATATGCTAATGTGATGTGTCAGGGAGAATAATATATTAAAATAGAAATGCAAATTCTATGTAGAATAATCAAAAAATATATATTTTATTGCCAATCCAGCAATATGCCTTCGTATTTTTTTTTAAAAATGAATTTAATTATATGAAAATTAGAATGTCAGCTATCATAATACCATTATATTTAAAACTTTACGCATTTCATTAATCATCAACATGGATAATAAACTCAGAATTTTCAAACTCCCTTATACCATAAATTGGGTTTCTTACCAAATTATGTATAATTATCTTTTTAAATTGGTCCTCTCCAAGGCTTTTCATTTGCTCTGGAATCTTATTATAGAAGGACAAATTTTGGTGAATAAAACTGTTTCGCACTTTGCTAAGTCGCTGTCGGTTTATGTGGAGATTGGATTTATTCCTCGTATCGTGATGATGAAAATTACTATTCACCGGAGCTTCTGTTAGGTGTCTACGAGCGTACATAATATTTTGGTAGACGTAAGAAGAAAATAGAGTCATTATTCCTGATTTTACAATTGCGCGGATTGGTACCCCCAAAGGTCTCGGGTTCGATTACCGTCTGGGTCACCATTTTCCGTTAGGATCTAATTAACGGAATTGCATTTTCAATTCTGTCGATTGAATGCAATAACAAGACACAAACACACACACACACACACACACACACATGTTACACGCAGACATACATATAAACGCGTCATAGTAGGGTTGGTTGAAAGAGATTGTCATATGACAATAAACCCGCTCATTGTGAAATTTCACAATAAGAAGTACAAACAAACAAACAAATCCTTACTCTACACATACTCAAATCTAATCTACAAACCTACATCTGAATTTTACAGCATTTATTTCTTCTAGGTTTGCGAATCAGCTGCTACTCCAAACGGATTTAGAGACTTCCTTAACCCGCTAGAAAATTGGAGGCATAGTATGCTCGACCTGTGTTCGACCTTTTTGGGTTTTCACTCCGACAGGGATGATACCGACGAGAAACCTAAAGGAAGAGTTCAGCGCAATAAAGAAAATAGAAAAAAGAAGAAGGCAGATGCTGAACCAAGCGCAGAAGACACCGACGAAGAAGAAGACGACGACGACGACGACGACGATGAAAATTATTATTAATATTCATGAAATGTTAGTTTTTTTACTAATTTGATGATACATACACATGAAATATGTTGCATACACATATCATACGACAGTAAATTTTCAGTATTTATCATCTGTATCATAACATCTGTTTTATTTACCATCTGTATCATAATTCGTTAAATATCAAATATACGGGGTGTTATTACTGCACGGGTATTTTTTTCTGTCGGTGAATCAGTACAACGTGGTAAGCAACTTTTGATATTTTTTTTTGGAAAAAACCAGGGAAAAAAAAATTGTTTTGGAAAAAAAATATTTTTAGTTTTTTTTTTAATTTAAAAATTTGAAGAAGTTGACTGTTAAATAAAGGTTTGAGAAGCGTTTCAGCGCGCTGCGCCATCTAGGGGTAGGTAATAATTCGTAAATAAACAATATCAGCGATATTTTACCAACCGCTAGATAGCGCATCGTGATCATAGCTTTTCATACTGTTTAAAAAAAAAGAAAAAACAAATTTTAACGGCGTTATTAAAAGTTGCTTACTTCGTTGTACTGAGTCACCCACAAAAAAATGCCCGTGCAGTAATAACACCCGTATAATAGAAATAAAATTATCAGTAATACAATCTTCTTCTTTTTTCCTTTTGGCAATCCGCCCAATGAGGGTGATTTCTGCCAGGCGAATACTTATTTTTTTTAATTTGGGAACCTTATTGTTAGCAGGACAGCACTGAAACAAACAGACACACAACCTACACTAAAGGAAACAGTAGAAACTATTATATTATGGAATGGAATATTGTTACTGAAGGGAAATGCGGTTGAGGGAGATAAATTTACAGAGGATTTTGAAGACTTTTGGAGAGTTAAGGGGAAGGAGATTGTCCACACACAGTGGAAGCTGAATTTTGAGGTCTGTAAGGTCCGAGACGAAATTAGGATAATTGTTGTTAAATGGGCAGTTAAAAAAGAGGTGGTCAGCAGTGCAGACCGCATGACCGCAATCGCATTGGGGGGGACGGGAGGACGTGTATCATATAGAGCTGAGCGGGAGTGCAGCTGTGGCCAATACGCAATCTGCAAATGACTGCTATTTCCTTGAGGCTAAGTGGCTGATGATGGAACCATGGCTTAGGTCGGATCCCCGGCTGTAAGGTGGAGTACCTTTGCGCCTTGATTTTGGATGACAGACGCCACCTCTGTGTCCATTTGTGGGATAACTGGGAATCAAGGGTGGGGAAGAGATCAGAGGGGGGCAGGCGGATGCCGCCACAGTAATACAATCGTAAAATCATCCTTTGTACAGTCTGGCCAGAAAGAGTAGACCCTACGTTTTGGGAAAAAATATTTATATTGCAACACAGTAATCTGAGAATAGTAAGACTAAATAATCTAGGGACATGTCTCAGTACCGTCTCCCAAGAGGCGTATTGTACTCAGACTAGTGTTTCTGCTACTTCACTCATTCTATCACGAAACATCGGAAGTTTGAATTATTGTGAGTTTGAAAGAAAAGAAAAAATGTTTGTCGTGCCTCCGTTAAATAATCATTAATTTTGACTGCGTTTGAGACAGACAGGTACCAACAATTTGTGGTTGAACTATACGAAATATCTAACAAAATATAACCTCACAATGTACCTGGAAGTACATTTTGAGACACTGAAGTGCTCAAGAACTTACCTAGTACCGCTTCGAATAGTTTTATTTATTTTAACCCTTCGATTAGCGGCATAATTTCATGGCAGACCGCGGCAATTTATTGGAATTTCTTGCAATATCGCCGCGCTCGACAAAAAGTACTATAACTATGGAACTACTACAGCAATCATAAAAAGAATAACTATGCAATGATCGCATTGAAATTTCGTATATAGAATATTGAAATGTCATTTTGTAAAACAATTAGATAATTATGAATAAATTTGAAAAAGTCCAAAAAGTGAAAAAAACTCGGCATTTCTAACTTGTACTTGTCATACGGAAAAATACGGAACCCTATTTAGAAATTGTAAATACTATCGTGATCTTTATTAGATTCTCTAACAAAGGTAATATTTCGTTTTGCTTATTTACATTCAAAAATATTTAGATATTAGCTCATAAACACTAATAAAATTTTTGATGATTTCTCGAAAAAAAAATATGATTTTGACAATGGAATTTTATCAGAAATATCAGTGAAATGACGCGCGAAATTCCCTTGGAATCAACCTTCTGGCGCTCCTGGACGGTCTGCGCACCGTGCGGCGTGAGCCAATCGACTGTGCACTCTGACTAACAGTCGGGGGAGTCTGGAAGCAGTACTGTTTCATATAGAGCGGGGACAGTTGCGGACCTTACGGCGACTGCTCTCGAAACGACCATCGGCTACCCGATCCTGGGTGAACAGCCGGGCAAAGGATGCCGTGGTCCGCGATAGATGCGGTATAAACCGTTTCACCGCTTCGTAAGGGAGAGGACCGCGCAAGCGACCTCGAACTCGTAACCAATCGGGAGACCGGAGTAATCTGGTCGCAATTGGAAGTAAGGGCGTGAAAATAAGCCCGCTGGCAAACGGCGTTGGCCTCTTACGGGCTGCGCTCACTTCACAGAAGATAAAACGACAATCGTTAAAACTTCCTGAGGTGACGGGTTCGCCCGTTTTAGTTGACAACTCTATTTGTCTATTCATTTTAATCATAATAAAACTCGAAGTTTTTAATGTTTCTTCATTTACCTTCTTCAATTTTGATTCTACTCAACAAAAAAATAACTCTAACATTGCATATATTTATCTGAATAAACATGCAATGTTTAAAAAATCTTAAAATGTATATATTTTTTAATCAGTACCTATTAGCATTGATTTTATAAAATCAATGCTATTAGTATCTGACAGACGCCCAAGAACTGCAGGCAAGCAACAATAAGATAAAACGACAAATTAAATAATACAACAACAAAAAACGCCGATCTATATGTGAGTCCCTGTACGCGCCAAAAATTTGAATTGCGTTTTTTATTGTTCGTGGTGTATAATCCCGCTCCGGATCGTTCTGGCCATGATGTCCCGAGGGCTCAAATTGTTTAGTTTTTTTTTGTAATTCTTCATGCAGTGACATCTCGCAGGCATAAATTGATGATTTATAACCGGTGATACCTCTTACGAGATTAGTAGCAATTCCTCGCATAGTTCAGTCACTTTAGCAAAAATAGGTGGTAAATCTCGGAATGAGAGATAATAAGCTGGAAACTCGTATACACCTTTATTTCGGCGTTCTATAAGTTGTCTCAAAAGTCTCATAAAATCTCGTGTCTGCGTCGAAAGTTATTCAAGGTCACCACAATTATTTTTTCACGATTACCTAGGTTTCTATAGCTCCAATGATGTTAACATCTATGATAAAAAATGTAGAGCATACGATTTGCGACAAATTTTGTATGAAACATTTTTTCATGCGCTAAACCGTTTTTGAGATAGAGGGCGGAGGACGGAGAGCACACAGCGCTCAGCCATACCTACATACTGTAATGCAAGTTGAACTGTGAATCTCAGTGAATAATACTCTGTATAAAGTTATTAAATCATTTAAATATCATTAGCAATGAATACTTTGTATTATTTATTAGCTAAAACATTGTATTTTAATAACATTTTACATATATCTAATATATTAATTGAAGGGGTCGTGGCAATAAGGGACCTAAGCCTCATTTGTAAAATTTGTAGTAAATGAGGTTTAAAGTTTTTGATCAAATCCTGAAACCATAGTTTAATTTTTTATAATGTTTAACTTGATTTATTATAATATGTATAATAGATTGTTACATATCCTTTACTAAGAAAAATCCAAAAAAAAACTGCATTTTCCGAGAAAAAAAATATAATGAAAAATAAATGTGGCTTGTGACCTTTTTGATAACAAAACGAATATAAATGAAAGTCAAAAATATACTAAGTTATTTTTTATTCAAAAGTATCAGTTTCTACATCGCCGTCTATATTCTCTGTTTCATTAACTTGGTCAAAGTCTTGATCAGTATTACTGGAGGCGTTTTCAATAAAACTGAGATAAAACTGTTGACTTATGGGGGGGAATGTATTGTAAAAGTTTCCTTAAAATTGTTAAATTTATATAGGCGTGTCCCAAGTTTCGACGTTTTTTTGCTTTAGTTTTTTTTCTTCCTTCAATATTTAATTTTCTCCATCGGCTTGGCGGAAGTTTTTCTGTGCTCAAAACTGAACCTCTGCTGCTTTCTGCTTGAGCTCGATTAAAATTTGCAGTTGCACTGTCATTTTGTGGGGTCCTCTGAAAAACAAAATATATTTTAGTCAAGAAGGGTCTCTTGTAAATAAATTACTTTTTGGGGTATTAGCAAATGTTATTGGCTCAAAAAACAAAAACAAATAGAAGTGTTAGTGACTCTTTATACATAAAAAAATAAAAACGAGCTATTTTAGGCCATATCATATTAAAAAATAAATTAAATGTTTTTATAACCCTAATAAGACACAAGCCACATATACTGCAGCAAAAAGGGCTCAAGCCACTAAAATGTTTATTTAGGTACCTTTTTTGGTGTAGATTCATCACTTTCACACGAACTGGTGTCTGGAGAATATTCCTTATCCTTCACTGAATCGTAGGAGCTAAAATCCGAACCTGAACAACTGTCTTTATCACTATAAACCAATTTATTTCGCTCCAGTGACATTCTGTCACCTGTCGCCATGAGTGTATATATATAGTGCGTTTTGAGCCTTAATTATCCTCGTCTTGGAATATCACCGCGAATCGAGTGTTGGGTAATTTGATGAGGGTGATTTAGTGGATCGGTACGACGAATAGAGCTGCCCGCCCGAAGAAACGCAATCGAGCTTTTATTGTGGCTTATGACGTTTTTGCTTGAAATTTTTCCACTATTTTGCGCGTCGGCAACAAGGTCGTTATAGCTTGGTGGCTCCATCTGTCATGCAATAGCCGTACAACTTGGATGGTGGCTTAAACCCTTCTCTACGGTTACCATTTCACTAAAATAGTAAAAATTCAAAAAATGTGGCTTAGGTCCCTTATTGCCCCGACCCCTTCAATTTATTAGTACTTACCTACATACTTTGTGTTATCAAAAACTCATTAAATAAAATACTTATTATATTAATAATATATAATAATTTATTTAAAATAGATTTTAAGTAGAAAATTTATAAATAATACAAATTATTCATTGTTAATCATAATTTAATGATTTAATAGGGCATTATTCATCGAGTTTCACAGTTGACCTTGAATTACAGTTTATATGGCTGAGCGCTGCGCGCTCTCCGCCTTTTATCTCATAAACGGTTGAGCGCATAAAAAAATGTTTCGTACACAATTTGTCGCAAATTGTATGCTCTATAATTTTTATAATAAGTGTTAAGACCATCGGAGCTATAGAAACCTATATAATCGAGAAAAACCAATTTTTGTGACCTTTGACCTTGGTTAACTGACGACGCAGACACGAGATTTTATGAGACTTTTGAGACAACTTATAGAACGCCTTAATGAAGGTGTTTACAAGTTTTCAGCTTATTATCTCTCATTCCGAGGTGAAACCCTAATTTGACTGGACTATTAGACAGTTTCAATCATTAGTAGTAAGAGGCCGTTCACATATTACGTAATCACGTTTTTGGGATTTTAGACCCCCCCCCCCCCCCATGGCAACAGACGTAATCAGCGGCCTGATCCCCCCCATCGGAGATTACGTAATCAACCGAATTCGCAGAAAATGTGAAGACTCGTCAACACAGCGTTTGTAAAGTGTTTGAAGCGTTTGTAAAGTTTCCAATGAGGCAGAACTCCGGATCCTTTGTACACATTTTGTATTTCTTTTTACTGAGAAACTCCATGTGCAAATCCACCATAGTTGATTAATCTTTCAAAGATCGAATTGGAGCGTGCAGCGGCGCGCTAGGCCAGAGTTGCATCGGTGCACCTACCGTGCTGCGCGACGCAGAGCGGCCACCGGCTTACCAGCGCGCGCAGGAACAGGCCCGGGCCACTCAATCGCAGACGAGTGCGTGGAATATCAAGCACCCCCCCCCCCCCCCCCGTTAGCTTCCCAAATGCTACATATAACTAATGTATACTAAAGTCATGGCTACTGACTAATATATGTTATTTTTTTTCAGTCATTTCTCCGAGGGAAAGAAAACTATTGGCCGATTTGAAACAAAAACTAAATGTACATTTCCATCGTTGAAGAAAAACATCAAAGCGATTGACAGTATCTATGTCACCAATGTTCAAAGACATGTTTAATTTTGTGATTACTATTTTTTTATTGATGCAATAGCCCGAGGGTATTCTGGAACCTCTCGGTAATATCCGGTTCCATTGGAACTTTTCTTAATACGTTGTTCAATGTTTTGGTATTAGTCAGTTTTAACTTTAAAATGGCGAAGCAATATGTAACAAGCACACCCTTCCTATGTGAGCTAACCATATTTGGTTAGACGCTTTCCGCGCTGTGCTAACTGTAATATTTATATCATTATTATCTTAATTGTTTTACGAGATAATGTTGTAACGTTATAATATTTCAAATTTCAATGCGATCATTTTGCAGTTATTCTTTTTACGATCCGTATAGTAGTTTAAAAGTTATGCGCAAAACTATCCCGGGCAGAAATTTTTCCCCGTCATAGGAGGGGTTAATCGTTATACTATCTGACATTAGTTTGGCACTCGTTCTTTTGCTTTAGTTTATTTAAAAAATCCACTGAACCAACCATTTGAATGGAAGTGCATTGTGAGCTTGTTTTTTTAGAGTCGTGCAAATGCTGCAGTGTACGAGAAGCAATAAAATAAAATGCAATTCAGAAATAGAATGAGACTTATATAAAATTTAAACACATTGTTAGTTATTGGGTCCAATTACGTTTCTTCGGCAGTTTTATTACAAAATTCGTAATAAAATTTTTAGGTCACATTGGTATTGCGATTCATCTGTCAGATTTTGGTGTTAACTGTGTTTAACGCATTTTGTATTAAATTTATTTCATTCTCGCAGAAACGCTATTCCGTTTCTCAAAATTTGACAGTTGTCCGAATAAAAACCGGCTTGAACGTGACAATTTTAAAACACGCGTTTTCGGTGCGACTTAGTGGGTGACACTTATGTTTTTACGTACGAATTTGCCGTTTTTGCTGAAACTGCTGAAATGTTCCCGTGTATTGGGATATTACAAAAGAGATCGAATGTATAACGACAACGGTACGCACTTAAGGGTATTATTCTTTTCGATTCCGAACAAAATTCGTCTTCCGCCACATCAGAGATCATTCGGATCAAAAGAAATGCCAAACACACCTGCTAGCCAGCCGCGCGCGAAAAATGGATTCAGAGCGCCGATTTTAAGGTTTCGAAAAAACCTGGGTTGCCACCTTTTTAGTACATTACCATAGACATAGAATGAAGTCGTAGATTTTGTTACGTGTGTTAAATCTGACAGAAACGCGATAGCTATTATTTTAATGCACGCACTAATCCTACTTATTTTTAAAGCGACTTAATTTTAACACAATAGAAACGCAATAGGACCCATTAATTCAATGTATGTTTGTATTCTAGCAATTCTTTAAAAATTCTGATTGTTTTGGCATTTTTTTTATTTTTTTCCCAAAAAATCCTAAATTATCAGAAATAATATTTGTTTATTTGACTAATTTTGTTTAGTTGGAAATTGTGGATAAAATTTGTGACTACATTATCAATGAAAAGTATAAAGTTGATGTTTTAGTTGTAAGTACACCGTTCGTAGTGTAATTATTATGTTCCTAATATCTGTTACTGTAATACTGCTGTAAAATTACTGTTCGATAATCACGTTCAATCCATTGTTTCTAAAGCTTCCAAAGCTTTAGGTTTTGTTATGAGGAGTGCAGCTTGCTTTCACCGTGCTAAAACTTTCAAGATCCTTTACTGCACTTTTGTCAGAAGCATCTTGGAATATGCATCTCAGGTATGGAACCCTTGTTATGACAAATATATAAATATAATCGAGCGCATTCAAATGAAGTTCGTGAAATATCTCTGCTTCCGTCTGAAAATCCCTTACAGCTCATCTAACTATAATTTCAATTTATGCAAGAAATTTCATATCCTCCCCTTGATTAAGCGGCGTGAAACCGCGGACTTAACCTTTTTGCTAAAAATTACCTCCAATAATATTAACTGTCCTGACTTACTAAATAAAATTAATCTCCGTGTTCCTTCCAAACTCAATAGATTTAACCCTGCTCTTCATGTTCCTCATGCTGGTACCAACTATAGGCAAAATGCATTTCTGTGGCGAACAAGTGACAATTTCAATGACATGATTAAACGCTTTGACTTTGATCTATTCTGTACGAGTGTTATCTCAGCTAGGCAGCGGCTGAACAGTGAATTTTTTTGCATTAATTGTTGAATAATTTTTGATGCATTTTTAATCGATAGCTTTAATTGAAAGATCACATATGTTTCTACAACGTTATTTAAACGTGAAAACCTTTAATTGGCTCTCTGTTATGTTACTCCGGCTTCGTTAAATTATAATTAGCTGTTGGTTTTCCTGAAAATAAATAAATAAATAAAATAAAGCTGTGTGAACATAATGAACTGTTCAATATCAAGCATATCGAGGGCCTCAAGCTGATGTATCTAAAAACGTGCGATTAACAGGAGAGAGCCTTTTTAACCCTGTTGTAATTATGAATAAAAAAAATGTTATGTTACGTGTTTTTATAAATGGACATCTAATTTATCAAACTATAGTGTTACGTTCTTTCATCATGTTGTACATTAGTCAGAATAGGACGATTTGCCCCAAGACGTCATTTGTTACCAATTCTGTAAATACTTTTTAGCTTGAGGCCCTCGGAATGTATTATGCAGGAATAAAGGTTGCCGAATTGTTTATTAGAATTTTGTGATATTTTTCTGCGTTCATTTTTTGGTACGCTTTATTCATTTACTAGCTGACCCGTGCCCACTTCGTTGGGCGGTAAATCTTTTTACTTGTGATGAAATTATGAGTGTGGTTCGGTTAGTACTGAGTGCTATGATTTATTTCCTGACTGCCAAAAGAAGGGTTATATTTTTACTGCATATGTATGTATGTATTTGCATGCTAATTTGACTATATTACCGTTATTTGTGAGTGTCTTGTGAGTGTCTTATTTGTGAGTGTCTTATCTCTTTAACCATGTATGCAGTAAAAGGGAAATTATATGCAGTAAAAGGGAAAAGTCTTTTGTTTTAAACACTTGAGACGATAAATTTACTTATTTTGATAAGAATTCATAATTGTTGATAATATGACCAATAAACATGACCGAACGATTTAAATTATTTTTTTAATATAAAAAACTACTTTTTGTGACTCAAATTTTAAGGTTAGACATATGCTGTCTTTAACTTTTTTGTACGTATTATCGAGTTCTACAACTTTTCTCTAGAACTTAATCATATATCTCTCATCGTTAAGGCAGCGTTAGTTAGAGACGTTTTCGTTTTTAGCCGACTTACTTTGCAAATCCGACTACCACAAAAAGTCTTTTCATTTTTCGGATTAATATATAGCCTATGACACTCTCAAATAACGTGGCTTTCTATTAGTAAAAGAATTTTCATAATCGGTTTAGTAGATCCAGAGATTACTTCCTACAACCTCACAAACTTTACCTCTTTATAATATTAGTATAGATTTATTTATTTTATTTCAAACATAATGATAAAACACATAAAAATGGTCATACCAAGTAATGGTGCGAAGTAAACAACGGTCCACATTCACATGACCACGCTCAGCGCATACCCAACTAGGCCGAATATAGCCTGTAGGTATCTGAGCATACGATTATTTTCTGACTTAGTGAAGAAGCCTAACTAACGTAGGTACTCACATAGACACGTATACACATACACACATACATATACATACATACACAAACATTTAAATATAACGATCTAGATATATTATAGTATTATTCTTTTGCATTATATTACAATATATTACACTTTGTTTATTATCATATTATATAGTATAACAGTAAAGTTATGCAGAAATATATTTTTTTAAAGATATGACTTACAAAACTTTGTTCTCTGTCCTTGAACGACCTACATATGTCGTCAAGAAATCTTTTTTTTTTTTTTTAATAAAATGGTACTTTTTTTTTCTTTATTTTGTCATCAAGACGGTTGAATATTTTCGGTGATATATAGTTGAATAATTGTCTTTGGGCAAATGAAGAATTAACTTGGGGAACGGCATAATTCAGACCTACAGATGCTATATGCCATGACAACAAATTTCTTGCTGCAATGAATTCCGGGCTTTGGGGGTGCGCTCGACGGCGTACGGTCAAAAAATTTCGTTGTCGATAGTTCTGTCTCTCTCTAGTTGAGTAATCTTCGTTTGAATGTGTGTGTGTGAATTTAGTGACGTACTATTGGCAACGGCGGACAAATAGTTTGTATATTTTTTGTATGGAGTTCCACATCTCATTATATTATCTTTGCACAAAATGGCCGTCTCCCTAGCGATGCATTTTCACAAGTGTGCGTCTATCGTACTCGCAAAGTTATCGTAGGTATATATTAAAGGACTAAACTAGTATTCACTCGGGTTAATCGGTTATTATAACGCTTGTATACTGAATGTTTTAATTAACCGGAAAAATTGAAGGGGATGAATCAGCACGAGTAAGTTAGCAACTTTTGATTAAAATTGTGGGAAAAACAACAAAAAACATATATTTTTTAAATTTGAAAAATGTAGTTTTATTAAAAATAGTATACATAGCGTTGAGCACGATGCGCCAACTATCGGTAGGTATAGTATCGCTAATATTGTTTATTCACGATATTTCACCTACTGCTAGGCGGCGCAGCGCGCTCAAACCCATGTCAAACTTTTATTTAACAGCCAAGTACATGAAATTTTCAAAATAAAAAATATTTAAATTTTCTTACTTGCTCGTACTGATTCATCCCCTTGAAGGATGCCGGTTAATTAAAACTCAACCTGTATAACGCCCTCAAACTTTCAAAGGTATATAAAGAAAAAACAAAATTTACAATATTTTCTATCAAAATTCTAAGGGACTCTCTAGACGATCAAGCATGCTTGTCAAGCATCGCGTTGCGGGCTGGGAGGGGATCATAAACAGCAGGAATTATATATTTTTAATATTTACCAAAAATGCCTAATTTTGTAGTTTATAGCAGGGAGTCACGTTAATTAGACATAATTAATTGATGAATGACGTAATATTTAAAATAGTAAATATTTTTAAAAAATATTTGCAATTTCGTGCGGTTTACGATCTTCTCCTCACCCGTGACGCGATGCTTGACAAGCATGCTTGATCATCTAGTAGAGATCCCTTTACATATTTTCGTAAATTATCAAATGAATAATAGTACTAATAATCAAACAGAATTATTGGATAATTTGACAAATTATCATATAGGATAATATATAAAAAATATAAATACTAATAAATCAGAAATAATGTCGTAGTGATATTATTTAACATTTGCTATGATTAGTGCAATTTTGCCGAAATGTATGGTGCTATTATATAACAATAGCTATGTCCACACTGTGCCTTTTTTCGTTCAACAAGGGCATGCGTCATAGCGCAGTCAACAGCGCACGTGAGGCATGCCCTTTGCGCATGCCTTAAATCAGTTGAAAGCATAGCACGCGCTGCGACGCAAGCGTTCCCGCGGTCCGTGGATTTCTGTGCAACATAGCGTTCAACATCAAGATGGCGGACGATATTACATACTTTATAGTTTATTGAAGACTACAGAAATTTTCCACAACTTTGGCCACAAGTAGGCCGCACATAGTAGAATCATCTCGTCGCACATGTTGTTATACTGAACGATAATAACGACTCCTGTCGGATGACGCACGGACATGATGCATTCAACAGTTGCTTGCCCTAAAGGAAAGTTGAATAGAATGATGAAGGGAAAGTTGAAGATGAAAGGGGCACAGTGTGGACATAGCTAATAAACGTTATCTATAAAGAAAGTCGTAAATTTAATTTCTGACTGGCTGGCAGCGAGGTGCCTGAGAATCTAAGTAGTGGTACCGTACGGATAACGCGCGCGTGTATGAGTGCAAAATCGGTGCGTACCTGCGTACTATGTAGATGTTATACTCTTCTTGTTATACTATGGTTCTGCCTTCGAGTATGCAGCAAGTGATCTCTGCTACAACATGCTTAAAATAAATCTGTCGAATTACAAATAATCCGTCTTATTCCATTCTTCGTTAAGATTTCATTAAAACCGAGCATAAAATTGCAACAAGATGCTGCATAGCTTCAAAACCAGAGGCACCTAAATCTGTCCCACCTGCAAATTATTGAATGTGTATGCGGAATATTAATATTATTGTTTTTACACGACTGCCTAACAAAAAAGGAGTGTAATGTACTCAGGGTTTATCTATGTTTTACATTTCTTTATTCCACCATGATTTATAAACGCTTGTACCTACTAATGGTGGGGTCCGACGACCTGTTAGCTCTCAGGTCACCGTATTAATGTTCTGGCGTCTCCGCATTGCGATTGTGGACACGAAGATTGCACGCTGGACTATCTATTTTTTAACTGTCCCATCGTCAATAATTATCCGAGTTTTATCCCAGACCTTGTAAAGTATAACATCCAACTTCCTCTATGTGTTCTCCACTTGTTATCCCTCAACTCTCCCAAAATATATAAAGTAATATGTAAATTTATTTCCCTTAATAATATTTCTGTTTAGTGTAATAGCTTATTTCACACCCTTTCCTTGTTTGTATCATCCCCAATAACCATGTTTTATGCTATATGTACCTACATTTCGATAAATAAGTATCCCTTGTTTCAGTATTGTGCCGTCTTATACATGTAACTGTGCATGTAACAAACTAACTTAGAGGCCCTCCGAAAACGACTTGGCAGAAAAGCACCGACTATCGGTGATTGTCATAAAGCAACAAGAAGAAGAAGCTGCCAGGTCGGGCCAAACGTTGCCATGCTTATCGAGGGTTGGCGCGGCTGGAGCCGGGCGTTCCCACGGCGCGGCGCCGCAGCTCGCGCGGCGTGTGTCGGCTAGATGCGGAATATCTTTCGTTCGACCACTCCTCATGTGCCCGCAGATATGCACGCCCATAAACGAAAGGAATGGAGGATGAATGAGTGAGACCGACGCACGTGCCCAAGGCCGTCGTTGGGACGGGTGCCCTTTCGCCGCGCGCGTCGCGCCTTTGAACTTACCGACTACCGATGGACCGAACAACAACCAACACACCAGCGCAAGCGCGACGGTTCTCACGACCTGTAGGCTTGGCGCGGCGTAGTTTGGCCCGCGAGATAGCACGCCGTGAGAAAGCGGCTTTAGAAATCTGTGGTAGTTTTACAATCGTTATGTCATCTCGAGTGTCATATGGTAGGTACCTTAGCCACAGTATACCAGAAAGTAGCCTCTCTTAGAACAAAATTGACATCGAAGCGAATACGTCACGAGTCGTAAGGGCTCGGATATGGACACCAGATGTCGGTCACTTGGCCCACGCGGATATGCAAACCTTCGATACGTCGTCAACCTTTACCTGCGCGTAACGCTAACCGAAGGTGTTCGTCGAGACGCACCTCTCTGCCCACATTCCTCGCACCCTCTTCCCGCATTGCCCTGTAGCTCGAGCGTAAACCTACTGGTTGGTATACTGTGCCTTAACTCTCCAAATATCAAGTAGGTAAGTAGTCGTCAATGTCCGAATGTCAATAAACTAACAGAAATATATCGTGTTTAGTGTCAAATGAAAGGTCTGACTGAGTAGGTACATTCCGGAAATATACAAATATACATCTATTTGGATAAATACATAAATACAAATATTTCATGAAAAAACCGTAATGAAAATAATTATAAATACAATGGTTTACTTTCTGTAACGGCAGTCGTGTTTTTTATTCTTTTTAATATATTCACTACCTAGTTATATTTTTATACTCCAACGCCTAATATTATCTTGCGCGCAGCACTGGCTGATTGAAAATTTCTCAATAGCCCCATCGAATAGAAAAAAATTAGGCGGGCGGGTGTTCGTAAGAACAACTATCGTACGTGCGATAATTATCGATTCGCATCAGAGTCTGATATTTGAAATGGTAGGTAATCTTTGATTTTCCCTGCGGATTCGCTCGCGTATATTTAATATATTTGATCTCAATAGTTCAATATATTAAATAGACGCCAGCGAAATAATAGGGTAATAATAACTTGGCCCGATCAGAATGCCAATATGATGCTGACGGGTAAGGAACAATTGGAGTGAAACAGGCATAAAATCATACCCACTTTGCGAAATTGAGTAAAGTTTTATTTACTTTATGTTTTACTGGCTGTTGCACGTCTCGAATCGATTTGTTAATTTTAAGTAGGGTCGCGTTTATTTGCCTTTTTAGACGCTACCTTCAGATATATAATGCAAGACGTCCCCCCTCAGATACACGCTACCTACCTAACTCGTAGATGTACGCGTCTTGTTCATCGCCACCCGCGCCGCCTTCCGCTGAACGCTGACCTTGCTAGGCCAGCAGCCGCCGCCACCCGCAGGTGTTTGCACGAGTTAGTAATTTCATTATATCTCTAAAACTACACTACCTAAAACTTAAAGCGTAAGGCTTATTTTTGCTTTATTTAACGCCCGTGATGATGGAGCAATTTATTTTGATATGGATTCTTATTTTATTGCTAATGTTTTCAACAAACACGATTTACTTATTTTTATTATTTTTTGAGATATAAAAGCAGTTATTTTAGATTTAAAATGACAAAAATGGACGACAATGTGGATTCGACTTGACTTCAATAAGCGTGATACTTTAGATATTTAAACCGAAATATTCTATGTATCTATTTGGTATGGATTTTAGGATGCGTTCGAATTAGAAAATAATATTACTGTGCGCTCCGGGAGCAAGCCGCCAATATTGGTCGTTACGTAGTCAACGGTGCTCTGATGTGCAACCAAATTTGGTCGTTACGTAGCCGAAGGGATAAAAGTTAAATATATTCTGTCACCTGCCTTTTTATAGGTCTTTTTAAGGCCGATGTTTTGGTCCAATATTGTTTTTACATATATCAAACCGTTTCGTCAGCGCACGCCGATAAAGCAACTCACCAGCTCATTTTCTCCGACTTCATTTTAAAATATCGTGATTTCGTATTGAAAACCAATATTTATCACAATAAAATATAGCCTAAAACACTCGTCCATAATGGAGCTTTCCATTAATAAAAGAATTTTTGAAATCTGCTGAGTGGTTTCGGAGATTACCCCTTACATACAAACATTATTTCTCAATGATATTAGTATAGATTTTATAAATTTATCCAATACAAACAAATAGATTTGGGCAAAAACAAAGAATCAATAATTTTAAAAAATACAACTTTTTGTACGAAGCAGATAACATTACATTTGTGTGAATTTTATCACCTCACTAGATTGTATGCACCCCCCTTCCCATCCCACTGTATTTTATCACCCCATTAGGTTCTAGGGTGATAGTATTTAAAACTTAGCGACTTTTTTCCATTCATTCCGATCGCTGATTCTTCTAAAAAATTAAAATAATAAGAAAGATAAGAAAATAACAATAATAAAAATTAAAATAATAAGAAGATAAGAAAATAAGAAACATAAGAAAATATTTAAATATAAAAATAAATCTATAAACAATAAATCTATAAACAAAATTGTAACTCTAATTATTTAGTATAATATTTATTATTAATTTGTTTTAAACATAATCAACTAAATGTAATTATTGTCAATTATCAAGTAACAAATGAGGTCTTTGTCAGGATGTGAGTCACCATTTCTTCGCACTGGCTTCTATTTTTCGTCATGAGCCACTAGATAATATATTTCTTCAGTCAATCTGCTGATCGTAACTCTTTGCACTTTAGGCTCCGCAAAGGAATCATACATACCTACGTGGTGCCAGAAACGCGTAATGCCTCTGTCCAAATATCGTGTTCAGTCGTTGGTGGGCTAGTTGAATTACCAAATTTTGAAAAAGGCTACTGTGTGGTCAATAATCAACTCTACTAAATTTCGCAAAGTGAATATGCAGTTTTACTTTACTCGCCAGCCTCATATTGGCATTCTGATGAGGCAAAGTTGTTTGATCGCATTGGAATTATATAAAATAAAATTACAAAATAATTCAATTGTTTCTTTATATTAGTATCGATATAGTATAGATATAAGTACATAGTATAGATAGTATAGATATAAGTATAGTACAGATATAAAATAAAATTACAAAATAATTCAATTGTTTCTTTATATTATATATTAGTATCGAAATTAAACGAACAGTATTCTTCGTTATTTAACTTCTCAGCGACAGAATTGCATAGTGTAGTAACTGATAACAGAAGTGCCAGAAAACTTATTACTCTACTTACAGGGCTCGATTGCGTTTCTTCGTGAATTAATATCGGAAAATAGTTCATGTGAGCGAGACAGAGCAGGACATTAGAGTGGAATAAACGTATCTTTTCCCGCACAAAAACTACCTACCGCAAATAAAACCATCTGCATTATTTTAAAAAATCGGTTGTCACCCCAAAAAATCCAGCAAGTATACAAGCACCCCCCCCCCCAAGCGTCAACCAAGGCTCCATCCGCGCGCCAATTCGTAGTATATTTGTAGTATTTTCATGGTATGTATTAAAAAAACATGTATTTCTTAAATATGGTGGACTTTGAATATTATTTGCACTGCTTGTATACGAGATATTCCAAACAAAATTTCACTTCTTAATTTTGATCCAACAAGTCATCTGTGTACCTTCAAGTCTTTAACAGCAATATTTCGAGATTGAAGTATGGCTAGTGCGGCCTCTGGTGTCAATCTGTTCAACTCTTGCCATGACCAAATAATGCCTGCATGCTAAATTTCATCTCAATCGTATAAAGCGTTTGGGCGCTATCGCGGAGGAATACACACAAACACAGATACATACACAGAGTTCAGGAAAAGTACAATATCGCCAGGTCTTACATTGTGCCGCGTTATGTTGGATTGCTAGCTCTATGTTGGAAAACTGAAAACTATCCATTTTATATTCCGCTCTAACGTATTGGCCTGTCTCGCTCGCATGAACTAATTCCGATTTTAGCTCACGAAGAAACACAATCTCGTTATTCCATTTCCTGCAGGGGAATTTTGAAGCGACGATACGATCTACGATTGTCGTCATTCCACGATAGTTGAAATCGCCAACAGTAAGGTTGGTACAGACGACAGCACGTGAGATGACGTCTGGCCGACCACGATAAGTCGTTTTATTCTGGTTCATGAAAAAAACGCAACAATAAGTTATAGACTTTGTGGCCGATATCGAATTCAATGTCGTATCGCGTTGACGTATCGTATCGCCGATCGCCACTTGAATTCCCCAGCTGCAACGCTCAGACACGACTTTCCACTTTGACAGATGAAAATAATATAGCGCTGTTTGAGTGCTGCAACGTATGGATAGGAAATGATTGCACGTTAACATTTTTATCTGAGAAAGAGGTATCTTAAAATAGTGAATGTAAATTTTGATTCAATGCAATCATAATGGCCTCGATTGCGTTTCTTCGTGAACTAAAATTAGTTCGTGTGAACGAGACAGGACAATACGCGCGAGCGGAATGTGTAAAGAACGGTTTTCCCTTTTTGCATTAAAACTATCCATCAAAGGTAAATGTGTTCAACTTTATTCGTACGAGTATAAGTTCGACAGGTAGTTTTTATCGAGGATCATATTACTCTCTATCATATTTCTCTACCTCTTTCACTTGAACTAATTTCAGTTTTAGTTCACAAAGAAATGCAATCAGGCCTGATAGAACTGTCTATTTGTTTCTTCAATTTATAGTCTCACCAACAAAAACGAACTTTTTCTCTGCTTAGATTAATTTATTTAAATATAAATGAAAGGATAAAAAAATAAATTGATTAAAACTAAGTTTCATAAAAAAATACATTGCCTAATATTATCTACCTACCTAAAAACAAACCCATCAAAAAAACTAATAGTAAAATCCTCTATATAAACTAAAATTATTATTTTTTTTATAATAAACAAACCACCGGGGTTTGCAATTCAATTTTTTAAAAATCAAGTAAGATTAAAACTCTTTTAAAAATATTAAATGTGATTATTTATTACGGTTTCTATCATTAAACACGTTGTTGTTACTTTTTGTTTTCCTTTTTCATTATACATATTTCCTAAACAACTGTACAGACTAAACGCTTTACAGTCTAAGGCATTGTTTTGATACAGGCAACTATTTAAGGTCATATGTACTAAATAGGTAAGTAATACGATAATAGTAATCCGTATAATATTATTTACGTGACGTAATAATGCGTAGTAGAATTTGATATCCATAACTTGTACTTAGATAAACCTCTAGATGAAGTTTGAAAACTTCAATTAACTGACGTACATCTAGATTATATGACGTCGACAGCAGCGCGTTTAGGTGTCGAATGGTTCTCGCCACCCCACCATGCGCGGTAGAACGGCTTTGCTAACAAAATGTGTTATCCAATGCAAGCTCGACCCAGTATTGCTCGAAAACAGCCGCGAGCGGTCGCATCGCGCGGTCCCGGTTGTGCGGGAACCGCGTTAGTACACTTCGCCTGGTGAACGCCAAAGCCCGAGTCTGAGAGGGAGGTAAACTAGTATCTAGTTGGACGGTCAAGTCAAGAAAAGCTCCAAAGCCCACGCCACCGAAACAGCCGCACGAAGCGACCAGCTGCGCGGGTTCTGTCCAACCGCTCCTACCAACTGCTCTGGGGTCTCCGAGTCGTTGTCGCCGTGCGGTTCGGTACCCACAGAGGAGCGAAGCAGCCCGCCGCCTTGCGGTAGAAGGTAGTCGCGGCTGCAGCCGCAATTTCGAGTATACTCAATAATCCATGCAGGGGAGGAGTCGAGCTGGTAAAAAATAGCAACTTTAAATGGCAATGGGCAGGCCATATACTTCATAGAGTCGACAACCGCTGGGTACAAAAGGTTCTCGAATAACGACCACCAATCGGCAAACAAAGTGTGGGACGGTCCTTCACAAGATTTGCCACACACGGCCCTTCACAAAAGACCTTCACAAAAATGCCACATTCGTAGGAAGTAGGTAGATGGAGGCGACTCAAGACCGTTCGTCGTGGCAATCTATGAGGGAGGCCAATGTGCAACAGTGGACGTCTACCGGATGCTGATGATGATGAAGAAAGACAGCGCTTCTTAGATTCGAAGATGAAGTCGATAATTATATACCAGAGTGGACACTTTGTTAACAGGCAGTATAGTGGTAATAAAGCACGGAACGTCATGAATGGACTGAGCAGTAGGCGGAAACCCTTCACAGCAATTTTTAGTAGGCTATAAGACGCGCTCGCTTTCGGAAGGAGATTACAGTAGATAAAGGCGAGGATGCACTAAAATGTGACTGTCAATATGTTCAGTAGTCTCTTCTGACGTCTATCGGCTGATGATAGTGATGAGTGCATCGTATGCGCGGGTATATTAGGTAACCGTTGGGTTTCTGTGCATCTTTCGCATGTGAGTCTTCAACGCATCGAGTCCAGGGAAAATCTTATTGCAAACCCAGCACCTGAGTTTGGCTTTAGCGGTGTGCTCGACGCCAGCAATTTTTTTCTCAGTGGCGCGCGCGACGCGTTTCGTATGAGCGGTTTTCGTATGGACATCCAGGAACCGCCTGCTGCTGAACACTCTCTCGCACAACGTGCACGCGAAGGTGACGTCTTCGGAGGATTGCGGCGGTTGGCGCGTCGCTTGAAGGTGTGTATTTAAGCAGCCGGTGCTACTGGAGGTGAGTTCGCGTTGCGAGTGCGGCAACGCGGGGCTCACACTCCCGTGGCTCTGCATACTGTGATTAAAGCGTTGCCTCTCAGTTGGGAAGGCAGCGACGCATCGAACGCAGGAGAAATTCATCCTCTTTTTGTCGTGCACTTTCAAGTGCATCTTAAGAACAGACCGAGTGCTGTACGCCTGGTTGCACACATTACAAGTTAATTCATTTTTTTTGCTCGACCAGGGGTGCGCACTAGCCTTGTGCTTCTTTGCCGTTTCATTGGCGTAAAAATTGTCGCAAATATCGCAGAAATACCCTTTGAGGAACACCAAAGTCGCGTCCCTCACCGATAGACAGCTTCTAAACTTATCGATGCACTTTTTGCAGAGATGCTTCGTTTCATTATCAGAAGCGTCCGTTATCAACTGAGCGTCCGACGAAGAGAGTTTCGATTTGCATTTGAAACACTTCACTAAATCGCTGATCATGTGCATATGAGTAATATGCTCCTGTAAATATTTCTTTTTTCGGAATACCCTTTGGCAGAAATCGCAGAGATGATGATTGGAATATACCAAACAGCCATCTGTCATAGATAAAAATTCACTAAACGCTTTGACGCAATTCCCACAGAAATATTTCTTTTCGTAATCAGACTCTACTATTACAGGACGAGTGACAGAAGAAGGATAATTTAATTGACACATACAACACTGGACTAAATTACTCACTTCAGCACAAATGAAACTGTGAAAAGAATCGTTGAAGGTACTAACGTTCGGTCTTCCGAAATGAGCGTTACTCGTCGTTCCTGGTTCCTTTTGAACGCGGACGCCTTCGTACACTTTCGTTTTTGGCGGAGCAACGGTGGGATTGGTAGAAACAGACGCGACAGGTTCGGTTGTCCCGATTGCCACACTCTCCGGGTAAAATTCAAGGACGTTTCCCTCGACATCGACATTTTCCCGCTTGATTTCGACACTGAGATCGCTTTTTTCCGTCTCGATCATCTCGAGCGCTTTACTTTCCACTTTGACAGATGAACACAAAATGGCCGACACGCTGACGAGGCTTCTTCGTACGAGATAAATTATCGTACTCGCGAAGATTATCGCACATGTTTATTGAGTCTCACCCAGATTTAAATTAAATACACTTTTATTGAAATATATTTTTCGTATGAGATAAATTATCGTACTCGCAAAGATTATCGTACTTGTTTGCTGACAGCTGATACAGAATGAGTTTTAAAACCGGCATCCTTCAAGATCAGTCCAAGCATGTAGGCAACTTTTGATTATTTTTTTGGAAAAAACATAAAAAAGCTTTTTTAAATTATTTTTTTTAATTTGAAATTTGAAGAACTTGACTGTTAAGAAAACGTTTGACAAGCGTTTGAGCGCGCTGCGCCATCTAGCAGAAGATAAAATATAGCTAATATACAATATTATCGATATTTTATCTACCGCTAGATGGCGCATCATACTCAACGCTTTTTATCCTATTTAAAAAATATATTTATTTCGAAATTTTGAAGAAAAAAAATTTTTTTTTTCGTTAATGTTCTCACATTTTTTTATTAAAAGTTAATTAATAATTAAAACTGATGATAACATTAATTACACTTTAATTTAAAATTACTTTTTTTATATGAGAGAAAATGGCTTGATTGCTTGGAAATTAGTCCATGTGAACGAGACAGAGCATTACGTCAGAGCGGAATGTGAAATGAACGATTGTCACTTTTCCGCATTAAAACTACCCTTCGTAGATAAAGCATCTAAATCTAACAGTGCACGAAATGTGTTCAAACTTATTCGGGCGTCTATAAGTTCGATAGGTAGTTTTGGTGAGGGAAAATCGACGATAGTTCATTTTATATTCCTTTCTAACGTGATACTCTGACTCGTTCGGTGAACCAAGTTTCTACTTTAGTTCACGAAGAAACGCGATCGGGCCTAATATCGTACACGCGTAGTTATCGTGCTGATTAGTTAAGAGGGCCCTTTCCGCTCGACTCTCTATACAAACGCCCGTAATCGATTACGACGTTAAAATACGCATTTTAATATTGAGATTTGAGTTCATTTGAGATCACTAAAGTTAAAACTAAGATTATGTAGTGCCAAAACTTCGAAATTTCTATCAACATCCTAGTTATTAGCCCTAAAAAGCGTAAATTTTGCCTCAATTTCACCTTAGTTTGGCGAGCCTTAATCTACTTTACAAATAATGAAAACTAAAAAATATTTCGAGGCAATCCTCCTACATGGAAAGAAGATTAAAAATAATTTTACATGAAGGTGCTAATGATAACGGTTTGGTCAAAAACATTTATTTCCTGGAACAAGAATTTACAAGAGCATTCGGTTTGTTTCCGTTTGAATACCTTGCTATCTCTTTCGTCGTTCTACAAAGCGCTATCTCTTTCGTCGTTCTATCTCTCTCGTCGTTCTATGTCTTTCGTCGTTGCTATCTCTTTCATCGTTCTACAGTCCCTCTCTTTTCAACAATGGGTGAGATAAAACAGCAAGCTTTTAGGACCACGCGCGGGTCGCAGTTGCGGCGTCCGTACAGGGCCACCTCAAGTCTAACCCATACATTTTTTATTCAAATTTAAAAGTCACACAACTCAAATACAATAAAGAATAGCAAAAACCAAAATAATCAATCACTCTACAATATAAAATTCTTTTGGGACTATTGAGAAATTTTGTCGATTTACAATTGAAAATGTAATAAAAATAAAAAGAATGTTACTATCAATATTATGCAGGTGAGTTTTTTATTTGTGACCCTTGATATGGATGAATCAGTCCGAGCGAATACGCAACTTTTGATAGTACTTTTTGGATTGCTTATCAAAAGTATGCTTCTACTCTTTATTGTGAAATATCACAATGTGCTGGTTTACTGTCATATGACAATCCCTTTTAACCAACCCTATTATAAAGTGTTCATAGGCACAGTATACCAACCAGTAGCATTACTCTCGAGCTACAGGGCATTGCGGGAAGCAGGTGCGAGGAACACAGTATACCAGACAGTAGCTTCTCTTAGAACAAAAAGTGACATCAGCAACTTGGGTTGTCGACTACAACGGGCGAGCCCGTCACCACAGGAAGTTTTAACGATTAGTCGTTCTATCTCCCTGGAGTGAGCGTAGAAGACTTGGGACAAAAGAGTCCACCATCTAGCTACGTCACAAGCCCGCAAGAGGCCAACACCTTAACCGCGAGATAGCCAGGAATGTTACCCGGCGGGCCGACACTCACGCCGTTACTTCCAATTGTGACCAGATTACTCCGGTCTCTCGATTGCTTACGAGTTCGAGGTCGCTTGCGCGGTCCTCTCCCTTACGAAGCGGTGAAACGGTGTATACCGAATCTATCGCGGACCACGGCGTCCTTTGCCCGGCTCTTCACCCAGGATCGGATGGCCGATGGTCATTTCAAGAGCAGTCGCCGTAAGGTCCGCAACTACCCCTGCTCTATAGGAAACAGTACTGCTGCCAGACTCCCCCGAGTGTTAGTCAGAGTGCACAGTCGATTGGCTTACGCCGCACGGTGCGCAGACTGTCCAGGAGCGCCAGAAGTTTGATTCCCAGGGGAAACTGACCATAAGGCCAGAGTCCTACCCAGGCTCGCACTTCATGCGTGGAGGCCGTCGGATGGGTGTTGACCCGTGAGTATGACCAACCCTGAACAGAATGGGTCTTCGTGGCCAACTCATCATGGGCCCATCAACTCCCAAATGTCACACAGTGACATCAGCAATCTAAGGGCTACCATAAATCGTAATATATAATTACTCGTCTTCTTCTTGAAGCATCGTCCCGACCGCATTTACGGTGCCCCGGCGACACAGATGCTATTATGCTACCGATTTGTTCTGAGAATACCATATGGTGTCTACTCGTAGATATGCACAAAAAAGTAATAAACACACCGGACGTAAGAGCGGACACAAACTGCGCCCACAGCGCGTCACAGCCCACAGTGCCGTAACTATGGGCCTAAGGGCACGACATGACTTAACCCTCGCCCCACTTCCGTTGCACCCTCTTCCTGGATTGCCTTGTAGCTCTTGAGTAAAATTACTGGGTGTTATTATACTGTGGCGAGGATTGTGGGTAGAAGGGTACCGCGCAGATAAAGTCTGGTGAGGTTTTCGAAAGTTGTATATCTGCGTGGGCCGAGTAGCGAGACATCTGGCAACCATATCCAAGTCCTTACGACTAGTGGCGTATTCGCTTTGTTTTAAATTGTGTTCTAAGAGAAGCTACTGTCTGGATATACTGTGTTATACGTATTGCATTCGCTCGAAAGGATCGAAATGCAATTCCGTTAATTTTATCCTAACTGAAAATGGTGACCCAGCCTGGAATCTAACACAGGACTTTACAATGTAAGATCATGAGACCTAACCACTATGCCACCACATACTTCAATCTGGAAACAATCCTATTATCTCAGGGGGGCTCAAAATGGACATTTCCGTCTTCATCCTGAAAAAAAACCAAGGATCCGGCAATATCGAAGCATGTAATAAGTGGCCGTAGTGAGTCAAGTGATCTACAAGCCCGCGTAGACTTCCACAAAAAGTTCCTTACTGGAATCAGCCAGAATGGCACTGGTCTGGGGTATGGCAGTACAACCATGAGCGATGTGGACCGGAAGAAGTCTCTCTTGCGGGGAGATTACGACAGCAATAGTATGGCTCACGCTATCGGCCTTCAATGCCAGAATGATTGGACAACAATTGGAGACTTTTGCATTCCTCCTCCAATATTCCTCCTCCAATGCACTGGAAAGTAATGTTGTATGACTGGACGCCAGAGATGCTGAAATTTTATTTGAACGCCTTTCAGCATACACTTCCAGACCCCAGTAACCTCGCTCGTTGGAGCTATGCCGAGGATAGTTCATGTCCCCTTTGTAGCAACACCCCTTGCACAGCTAGACATATTCTAGCTGGCTGCAAGGTGGCCTTGGATCAAGGACGGTACACTTACCGCCACGACAAAGTCCTTGCTATTATTCGCGAGGTAATTAGCCTCTCAGTAGCTCGAACCAACAAGGGTTCCACAGTATCCTCCAAACCCCCAATACAGTTTGTGCGGGTTGGTTTTAAAGGCTAAAAACATCTCACTGCAAAACCTTTCTCAATAATCGAGAAAGCTTCAGATTGGATTATTGAGGTCGATTCGGTCTCTAAGCAGTATAAATTCCCTGAAAGTCCATATATAACTCTTTACTCTCTATCTCGGAAGATGGTCCTTATCGTAGAATTAACTGTTCCATGGGAATCAAATATCCCAAAAGACCACGAGTACAAATTAAATAAATACCATGATCTCGCAAATGCCGTCACCCGGAATGGCTTCACTGTTCACCTTCACGCGGTGGAAGTTGGCGCTCGTGGCCTGCCAGCTAAATCTCTGTTTCACCTCTTTAAAGATCTTGGCCTTTCCAGAAAAATAATCAACTCTTTCCTGGAAAAGTTATCTAAAACTGCGATTTGCGCATCTCAAATTCTATGGCTTTGAAGGGGGATTGAATGGGTGGCAAGGTGAACGCTCACATGTGGCAAGACAGCTGTCCTAAACCTACCACAGCCGGTCGTCAGTCCGGAATCCACTGCTCACCTCCCAGAAGTGAAATAATTATATATGATGGGCCCGATTTTTGGACGGTGAATTCCATGGCAGCCCCGTTTGTATTAATTTTTTTTATATCGCATGTGTAATCGCTAATTTGCTCGTACTGATTCACCCAGTTCAAGGATGTCACCAATTAGAAACTCATCCTGTGTGTGAATTCATTACAATTAGCGTAAACATGAGAATAAAAAAAAAACAGTTAATATAGTTTGAAAAAAGAGCCAAATAAAAATGTAAGGAGCTCTCTAGACAATCAAGCATGCTTGTCAAGTATCGCGTCGCGGGCTGGGAAGGGGATTGTAAACCGCAGGAAATATGCAAATATATTTTTTTAGTATTTACTAAAAATGCCTAATTTTGTAGTTGAGTAGTAGTAGTAGGATGTGACTCCCTGGTATAAAACTACAAAATTAGGCATTCATGGTAAATATTAAAAAAAATATTTGCATATTTACTGCAGTTTACGATCCCCTACCAGCCCGCGACGCGATGCTTGACAAGCATGCTTGATCATCTAGAGAGCCCCTTAGCATCGTCAAAAAAGTTTTTTGTTAAATAATACATAAACAAGTATTTGGCGGTAGGTTAGATTAGTTTTTTTTTTAAAAACTGAGTTTATAAAAACTTTCTTTTTTTTTGTAAGTATGTTAATTTGGTTTTGAAATTTTACGCGTCCGAAGCTTTTTACTTTCACATTTAGCATTACAATGATCGAATATAGTAGTATTTCTTTATTTTTTCAATTTCTGAGAAAGGTTCCTATACTGCAATTTTTCCTTTAGTTTTGTAGTATTTTTGGGGGGCGCCAGTTTTGCATGCGGCAAACTTGCACAAATGTCACTTTTGACAGCTCCAAATTTGTTGAGGGCAGATTTGCAGGAGGCAACCTTGCAGGCGGCAACCTTGCAGGCGGCAACCTTCAGTACATCAAACTAAATGTTTTAAGTTTTTC
>OX155979.1:6416459-6423959 GCA_944548615.1 Micropterix aruncella | reverse complement strand
CAAACGACAGAAGTAAATGGAACAAGAAGCCAACCGATTCTAGTAACAAAGGGTGTACCTCAAGGTTCCATTCTAGGTCCATTTTTATTTTTAGTGTACACCAATGACTTGCCGGGATGTGTGTCATCCGAGAATGATGACATTACACTGTTTGCAGATGACACATCTCTTATCTTCTGTGACCAAAATAAGGAATCATTAATAAATAGAATTAGGTATAAGATTGATCAACTCTTGATTTGGTTTAATTCTAATGAATTACGTCTAAATATTACAAAATCAAAAATAATTCCTTTTCGCTTAAGACCTGCCAATGTTGATTATTTAAATGAATTGCACGACTATTTTGAAATCGACATCACAGAAGATATAAATTTTCTAGGATTAAGAATTGACAGTAAATTACAATGGAATGCGCACATCCAACAATTAGCTAGTAAGCTATGTAGCTCGATATACTCTATTAAAAAAATCAGAAGTCTTTGTGGTTTTGCGGCAGCCAAATCAGTATACTTTGCATATTTTAAATCATTAATGACTTATGGACTACTATTTTGGGGAAATGCTGCAACCAGTAAAAGAATCTTTCTTTTGCAAAAGAGAGCACTGCGCAGCATGTATCAGGTAACGACTAGGACCTCATGCAAAGAATATTTCAGCAAGGCAAGGGTAATGACTATGTATTCGGCGTTCATATACCAGTGTTTAATGTATGCTAGACAGCACCTAACAGAAACCCCAATTAATGCAGACATTCACTCGCATGGTACCCGCGGTAGCTCCCTTTTATGCGTACCCCGAATACGACTGGCAAAAGTACAGAAAAGCTAATTGTACCTTAGTATTAAATTCTATAATCTACTCCCTACAACATTTAAACAGCTGGAGGACGTAAAATTTAAAAAAAACATCAAGGAGATGCTGATAGGCCACCCTTTCTATAATTTGGCCGAATTTGAGGGCCACGATTTTTCAAATATTGTGCCCATTTAAATTACTTAAAAAAGTAGAGCCTTATTGTCTGATTATTTTATATGGTCTTATATCTGTACTTTTAGTTTAAAATGCATAACGTAGATTTAATTTGATTATTTAACATTTTAATGACAATTTGAATATTACGATAAATAATTTTACAAGTATCTTTTCGAATCATTAACTACTTCAAATATTATTAAGCTTCTATTTTGATTATTTATATTTATAGTTTGACAATCTAGTAGTTAATTCTTGACTAACTATGTATGTTCAGTAAAGAGTAGTAGCGAAACTTACTACATAACCCAATTAATTTGACATGTCCAAGAGCGGTCTTTAGCCGTCAATTGGACACGACTAAAATGTTATGTAATGTAATGTAATGTAATTACCTCAGGCGTCACCTTAATCTACTAAACTAAAGGGCCATTGACCTGCCAGTAGGAGTTCATCCGCCGTAAGCCGTTGGCTTCCTGAGGGCTGCTAGGTTTCTAGCCGCCATAGAGGGTTATTAGTGACTTCAATATATTTATTTTTTCTTTTTCTTTTCTAGGTGGCAAAACCGCTTATGCAAGAAGTGGGCAAATCGGTTGATGGCGTTATTACATCATTAACCGCTAGTATCACTAAAGCTGCGGCCAATACGGCTGGCCTTCAGGACACTGCTACTACCGCTGTGAACAATGTTTCTACTAGCCTTACAGGAACCCTTACTGATACTGCGAAACCAGCCACCACACCATAAACTGAAATGTTGCTTTTACGATTGCCGGTGTAGATATAATAGATAAAATAATATAAATATGTATGTACTATTCGCTTATATATTTTATATTTCATATTTTATCATATTTTGTATGTTTCATTTTAACACTATGTGCACATGAATAAATATTTGCCATACATAAGACTCTATGGTACGGGCAATGGCCTAGTTAGGCAGATTCTGCAACTAATACAATTGTCAATTTATGTTTTTGAATGAATAAAATTATTATTATTATTATTTGAAGAGATCATATATATATATATATATATATATATATATATATATATATATATATATATATATATATATATATATATATATATATATATATATATATATATATATATATATATATATATATATATATATATATATATATATATATATATATATATATATATATATATATATATATATATATATATATATATATATATATATATATATATATATATATATATATATATATATATATATATATATATATATATATATATATATATATATATATATATATATATATATATATATATATATATATATATATATATATATGTATATATATATATATATATTGATATTTTAAGGGTGTACATTTTTTTAAATTATTTTCAATAATATATAAAATTAGATTCATGAAAAGTTACTTATCTGGGGTCCTGGTGGACCAGAAATATTTTACCGATAGTTAATGTCCTCTTTAAATACTTAGGGCAGCAGCACCTGTTTCCGCAATTGATAACTTATGATGTTCTTAGTTATTGCTCACTGCAGCCGAGTTATTGTATGCCCTTGGATGTAATGAGTATAGGAGGATGGTTTCTGTAACAGAAATGGATGTTAGTAACTTATTTTAGAAGAAATTATATGACTGAAAATATTTCGACACTAGTCGTATTCATCTCTATGACATTTCTGATAGAACAATTTTTTCAAAATTTAAATTAAAAAAAAACTGAACATAGAGAAATGGGTTAATAATTATAATATATATATATATATCAATAATATATATATATATATATATCTATATATATATATATATATATATATATATATATATATATATATATATATATATATATATATATATATATATATATATATATATATATATATATATATATATATATATATATATATATATATATATATATATATATATATATATATATATATATATATATATATATATATATATATATATATATATATATATATATATATATATATATATATATATATATATATATATATATATATATATATTATATTAATTATAATATATATATATATATATATATATATATATATATATATATATATATATATATATATATATATATATATATATATATATATATATATATATATTGTGACCGACACGATTTCTCGGTACTTAGGATACCTAGAAATCGATGTGGTCGCTTGTTTGTAGAAACTAAAATTATAAAGAAAACATTAAATCACTTGAACGATGACATTTAATTAGTAAAAGGCAGATAACAATAAGAAAATATGAATTTTAAAGAACTGAAATCTATATTTACAACTATAATATCTGATTAAAAACTTTGAAAACAATTAAAAACTTTGGAAATTAATATTTAATACATTTCAAAAACTCTGGAATCTAGCTCAGAACAATGGGACTTTTCTCAGAGGCCGGCTGATCATGAAGGGTCAACAGTCAGACGAGTGGTAGGTAGAAAACAGCAGTAGGGTAAGTACAATAAAATTTACAGTAGGGTAAGTACAATAAAATTTACAGTAGGGTAAGTACAATGGAATGTTCTGGAAAGTGGATTCAAACTTCCCGCCTTCAGCTCGATGATCGCGGCGACGTCACGTGGTTACGTGGCGGTGACTGGTACGATGTAAGCCGTAATCGTATCGTACGGTACGGCGACGAATAGCGGCGCTGGCAATCGAACAACCCGGCTCGGGCTGATCTTCAGGAAAGCTGGAGTGGGCGTATCCTTTGATTTCTGGAGCTCTTCGGCCGTACCCTTGTACCCCGACCGGCTGGAACGGTTGAATTCGGGAGTACTCTTCAAACGGCTGGAACGATTGAAGTAGGCAAGGCTCCCAGAAGTTTTGCCCCCCGTGGAAGTTCCTGAAATTATCCTCCACTTAGACTAGGGATTCAGGTGTTGGGGTAGGAGCGAATAAGGGAAGCAGAGACGGCACCCTGCGTTCCGAGGAAATCGAATCTCGCTCCCCCAACTCAGCCAGATAAACCCTTCAAAAAGCAATACCAAGATATAATTAATTATCGAACGCACTCACCGAGAAATATAATGTCTAACACAACAGAGAATGAAGACCACCCCGGAACTTCCACTAACTAGCGCCACGGCTCCGATTTGAAATGCCGGGAAACGAGTTTTTGGCGCTTCATAGTTCATATAGGCTCATATCAAACGTTCCAGAATTTTCTAGCTCGTACTCGAACAATCGATCATATCCGGTTCACCGTTTGCTGAGTATAAATTGTGTAGCTAATTTCTAAATTTTATTAATTTAATAAAGAAGTCAAAACCGAGATTAATTTTATTATAAAAACCTTTTTGAATTTATTTATCCCCAAAATTCAATACAAGGACAGGACCACCTTGACTCTATGTCGTAAAATGGTTACTTTATTAGAAATAAGTATTTTATCAAAATAAAAATTGCTGTTTTAAAATATTCAATGTTTTATTTATTTTGCATTTTAATAACCCAATCCCATAGCAATTTATCGCATAAATTATAATAAATTATTAAATATTAAGTCGCTGATTTCGACTCTTGCGGTTGGTAGACGAAATTCGGTTGTATGGAATTGGCAAAACTGCATATATGTCAAACGATCGGTGTCAGTGTCGTGAAACAACAACAATGGCGAGGATTGGGACTCAACACGCGATAAATTATGGAAATTCTGTATTTAATTTACAGAAATCGCGTGACAATCTCCCCTCCCGACAAAAAAAATTTCGGTGGAACGAAAATTTTTTATTAACTGTGAGTAATTGTGTTCATTAACAACGCTACAGATTTTGTAATGCACACGCGGACATTTAACCTAACTTACGAGACCGTGTAATATCATTAAATTCAGTTGAAATCTCTAGTAAATGGATGAAAATGTTCCTTAAAATCATTAAAATTGAAGTAAAAGCATTGATAAGCTTCGCACAGATGAATTTAAAAAGACTTTTGGTTTCAATTTGTCTAAATCAGAGTTAGACTTTTTCGAACCCACGCTCTGACTGAACTAGCCATCAATAGTATTGTAGAAATAATCAGAGTATACCACAATAGAAATATCAGAGTATTTCACTAGTGCAATCTTGCGGAATGCTTTTTTATCAATAATTAGTGCTAAAGATATAACCTTTCAAACATCGCGTCCAAACTTCTCATTCATTCTTCCACATTCAAGTGCCCGTGACGACATCTAGCGCCACTTGCAATACCAAAAATTGCCGTAGTCCCAATGTACAGAGAATACAAGCCCTCTCTTGAAGCTTACAAAACTTTGATTAATGATATGGAAAAAAAAATATTGTGTGTCTAGAATTAATATCTGAATTTAACAAGTACAACGGGAAAAAAAAAATACAAGAAATATGAAGTTTTTGAAAAGTTTGGAAATTAATATTTTGGAGAGTAGCGCCTAAGACGAGTTTTTTGAATTATTCGTATTGTGAACGTCACTAATGACCTCCTTCGACTTGCAGTTGGTGCACGTAGGCCGCTTTTGACCAGGTGCCTTGCAACGAAAGCACATGATCTCCTTCCGACGCGGGCATTGGAAATGGCTATGTTCATCCGTATCGCATCTCAAACAAGGACGATTCGGAGCGAACGAACGCACAGTATTGACACGTGAGTTAAATTTAGCATAATTATTATTAATATTTTTGACATGAGCAGGCGCAACGTCTGCTGGGAAAGAATTTTCTCCGCTTTTATGTTGCGGAGCCGAAGAAACGAAATCTGCGGGCGTTTCGCTGAAAAATTTCGAACGCATATGATTTAGCTCTAAACGTTCACAAAACGATTGCAGTTTGGCTACCGAATCCAATTCATTCAAACCGAATTGGTTTGAGTATACCGGCCTGACATTATGGAGTAATATTTCCAGCTTTTGCTCTTCTGACATTGGCCTGGCTAACCGACCGAATAGTATTGTCATTTCTGCGAAATAATCAGAAACAGATTCTGTTTTTCCTTGAGTACGCGCAAATATTTGTTTCGACAATCTATATGAGTAATCTATAGGTACGAATTTTTGTTTCAGAAGCTGACAAAATTCATCCCATGAATTCAACGTGCTACGGATTTGTCTGAAGTACTTCAAGGCGTCTCCGCTAAGAATTTCTGGAATGCCACGCATCAGAGCGCTGTCCGATATGCAACGACTCGCTGCTAACTCATTTACCCGCTCAATAAAATCAAATACACAGGACTTGCCATCGTAGGAAACTGGAAGCTTCGATAAATTCATCGGCCTGCTACTATCCTGAGTCATTGAAGAAAAATTTGGAACATCTACATTACGGGATATCGCTGCGTTATTATAATTATTAACGCCTAAATCGCTACCGCTTTTGTCAGCGTCCAATGATAATTTATTTAAATTAGGTATTTCTGACTGTGCCATAACGGTGGAATCTAAATTGTCTGCACCGAAATCGAACAGAGGGCCTGAAATTGATTTCGCTGGTTGTATTGTAAACTCATTCCATGAATCTTGAACAAACTCCCATATTGTTATAAGAAAGTCAGGTGTTCCTGTCATGATATTGTACCTACGCGATATTGCATTGTAATTTTCTTCAAAAATTTGAATATTAACACTCGCATTATCGGTTTTTAACGATTTAATATCGGTTTTCAGCCTAATCAAGGATTTATATATATCACTTTCCCATTCAGGTTTAAACTCGCAAGCGGTCGCCGGCTCTATTTGAATTAATGATTTTAAAATTTCTCTATTTTTCTCTACCGTATCTTTGGGAACTTCACCCCGTATTATAATTTCGAAATCCAGTTCTGCTTTGCGTAAAAGTTTAATTTTTAACGACATTTTTGGTGGTGTTACGTTCGACACTTATAAAAGGCAATTACTCCCTGAAAGGAAACCCACCAAGCTAGGAGAACGAAAAACGACTCACCCAATGCAGACTGTCGAATCGACGTGAAGGAACCTATCTGGAAAAGGAGGAACGGAAGGAATATTTTATTGTACCATAATACCCTTGCTGTAATTCGATTGCATGTAATTATATTTAATTATACTGTATATAGTTTGTAGAAAATAGAATAGAATATGTTGTAGAATTAGCCTTTAAAGTAGGATTACTTTTGCTGTGCGTAGTTTATAATTTGATTATTTGTAAAAATTAGAATGTAGAAAAATAGATTTGTAAAAGATTAGATTAGATTTGATTTGATTAGTTAGTCTACCACTCCTGAGATTGACCGATCATGAAATACTTAAACACGTTGTAGGCGCCAATTGTGACCGACACGATTTCTCGGTACTTAGGATACCTAGAAATCGATGTGGTCGCTTGTTTGTAGAAACTAAAATTATAAAGAAAACATTAAATCACTTGAACGATGACATTTAATTAGTAAAAGGCAGATAACAATAAGAAAATATGAATTTTAAAGAACTGAAATCTATATTTACAACTATAATATCTGATAAAAAACTTTGAAAACAATTAAAAACTTTGGAAATTAATATTTAATAC
>OX155979.1:6343519-6416259 GCA_944548615.1 Micropterix aruncella | reverse complement strand
ACTGACAGGTTATCAAGGCGATAGGTGAGGGCAGCAAACCCCGCCCACCGCCCGGGCAGTTATAACGACGAGGGTCGTCTTGTCTGCCCGGGATGTCGTGCTACGACAACCCTGCGCGTACCAGAAGGGTAAAACGCGCAGGGGGTGAAATAGGGTAAACCACCCCCCCCCCCCCCCCGTACCGCATATTATGTATTTTCAAACGCAAAATTTAAAACCCATATTATGGTATAGATTTATTGACGACATAGTAATGATTTTGCCACACGGACAAACTACTCTAACAACCTTTCTTGACGACGTAAATAATTTTGGCCCTTTGAATTTCACTCATACCATTTCTAAATCACAAATTACTTTCTTAGATGTTGATTTAACAATTTCCGAAGGTAAAATTAAAACCGCGATTCATATAAAACCTACAAATAAAGAACAGTATTTACACTTTGATAGCTGTCATCCATTTCACACCAAGAGATCCATTCCCTATTCAATGTCCATTCGCGGACACCGTTTAGTTAACAACAAAGAAAATTTAGATAAATATCTCAATAATCTAAAGCAATCTCTTCTTGAAAGAAAATACCCTGCTCCTCTATTGGATAAACATATTCTAAACTCTGAAGTAAAATATATACCAAAACCTAAAATTTCTTCAAATAAAAATGATAATAATAATAAAATCTTTCTTAGCACCACTTATTTTCCTGGTGCTGAGAAACTGCGAGATATATTATCTGATTTATTCCCCATCATTGGATGCATCCACTAAGGATCTCTTAGATTCACTGCCAATTTTATCTTTCCGCAGACCACCTAATATTAGATCAATATTAAACAAAACAAAAAATAATCAAAATTTCTCTCTTGGTAATAATACTTTTGGCCTTCAACCTTGTGGTCGTCCACGTTGTAAAACTTGTCCTCTGTTAGATCTAAGTCCTTTTTTTACCAGTCCAAATACTACTAATAGTTACAGGGTTCCCTTTCATTGCAGTTGTATTTCAAAAAATATAGTATATCAACTTCTGTGCAGGACTTGTGATGCCTTTTATATCGGTGAAACAACAACACCACTTAATATTAGACTAAATAATCATAGGGCTAGTGTAGGAAATGAAAGCCAACTCCCAATATCTTTGCATGCCAGGGCGCATAATTTATCTTTTGATCAATGTTTTAAAGTTAAAATAATAAAATGCCTTGGTGATAATGCAAAAGAAAGGGACGTCAAATCTTGGGAATTAGCTTATATTTATATTTTAGGCGCTTGCAAAGTTTCCGGTCTCAATAGGCAAAATTAATAAGGTTTATCATATTATCATAATCATCAAATGCTTTTTATTTTAATAATTAATCATTCATTTTAAAATAACGTATTGCACGGTTGGTTATGGTACCTTAACTAAATCGTGTAAAATATTATTAATCCATTTCTTTTTGTTCGATTCCTTGAATTTAAATTTTCAACGAATTGTTCGATTTCAGAAATGTCACATATCTTGACGACGGCTGAGCCGAAATATTGCTATACATTTTATAACAATCATTAATATTTAAGAAACACTAATCGCCTATTATTTTCCAGCATTCATTCTCGTCTCGCATTGTTGTGTTACCGCTGTAGGAGACAGTAGGAAGCCAGTTTGATCAGGTTCCAATACCACAGCAGGAAACACTTAGCAAACACTGAAAGAAGAGAAGAAAAAGGCGTGGAGTAACTAATGGTCGCCACAGACCAGATAAGTGCCCTTTCATTATTTTATCATTTCATTTATTTAGTAATAAACATAATTTCAATTTGAAAATATATATATATATATATGTATATATATATATATATATATATATATATATATATATATATATATATATATATATATATATATATATATATATATATATATATATATATATATATACACTTTTTAGAATTGATCAATAAGATGATTATAAAGTAAATAATTATAAAAGCCACTTACATCGTGACGAAGGATTCCCTTGATCGGATTCGGGAATGCTTTAGGTGTTAACGAGAATGATGAATGCCTCTCACTTGCGGAAAGAGGAGTAGGTTTAAGTTGGGCCCATTTTTCAACTAGTAAACGCTCACCCTTCATCCAATTATTTCAAAAATTTGATAATAATAAACCCTTCATCCAATTTGAGATAATTGGATGAAGGGTGAGCGTTTACTAGTTGAAAAATGGGCCCAACTTAAACCTACTCCTCTTTCCGGCAAGTGAGAGGCATTCATCATTCTCGTTAACACCTAAAGCATTCCCGAATCCGATCAAGGGAATCCTTCGTCACGATGTAAGTGGCTTTTATAATTATTTACTTTATAATCATCTTATTGATCAATTCTAAAAAGAATATATACACAAAACTATCAAATATTTCTATATATATATATATATATATATATATATATATATATATATATATATATATATATATATATATATATATATATATATATATATATATATATATATATATATATATATATATATATATATATATATATATATATATATATATATATATATATATATATATATATATATATATATATATATATATATATATATATATATATATATATATATATATATATATATATATATATATATATATATATATATATATATATATATATATTTATATATATATATATATATATATATATATATATATATATATATATATATATATATATATATATATATATGTATATATGTATATATATATATATATATATATATATATATATATATATATATATATATATATATATATATATATATATATATATATATATATATATATATATGTATATATATATATATATATATATATATATATATATATATATATATATATATATATATATATATATATATATATATATATATATATATATATATATATATATATATATATATATATATATATATATATATATATATATATATATATATATATATATATATATATATATATATATATATATATATATATATATATATATATATATATATATATATATATATATATATATATATATATATAGTTATATTTGATAAGGTTTGTAAAGATATCCGTTTATAGGATGATGTTTTTATTTAAAATAAAATTAGAAAAGCTACTTAAAAAGTAGCGAAGGAAATCCCAGCTTGTATTGGGAAATGCTTATGTTTGAATGAGATATACTTACGGATGTGCACGACTTTCGACGGTGCAATGTAAGTTTAAAGGTCCTTTTGCAGTCGACTAACGATCACTATTCATCCATATATCTCATAAATATCTCATAAATAAATTGAAGGCATTTTGTGTTGCATAAGGATAAGCCCTATTTATGAGATATATGGATGAATAGTGATCGTTAGTCGACTGCAAAAGGACCTTTAAACTTACATTGCACCGTCGAAAGTCGTGCACATCCGTAAGTATATCTCATTCAAACATAAGCATTTCCCAACACAAGCTGGGATTTCCTTCGCTACTTTTTAAGTAGCTTTTCTAATTTTATTTTAAATAAAAACATCATCCTATAAATATATATATATATATATATATATATATATATATATATATATATATATATATATATATATATATATATATATATATATATATATATATATATATATATATATATATATATATATATATATATATATATATATATATTTTGATATTTTAAGTGTGTAATTTTTTTTAAATTATTTTCAATAATATATAAAATTAGATTCATGAAAAGTTACTTATCTGGGGTCCTGGTGGACGAGAAACATTTAAACGATAGTTAATGTCCTCTTTAAATACTTAGGGCAGCGGCACCTGTTTCCGCAATTGATAACCTATGATGTTCTTAGTTATTGCAGCCGAATTACTGTATGCCCTTGGATGTAATACGTATAGGAGGATGGTTTCTGTAACAGAAATGGATGTTAGTAACTTATTTTAGAAGAAATTATATGATTGAGAATATTTCGACACTAGTCGTATTCATCTCTATGACATTTCTCAAATTTGAGAAATGTCATAGAGATGTGTACATATATATATATATATATAGATACAAATTTCCATTTTTCACCATGACAAAATATGTATATATATATATATATATATATATATATATATATATAGAAAGCATAAATTTTACAATTATATACGATATAAATGAAATAATAGCTGTTTCATAAGCGAATTAAACGAATATTACGTCATAATTCGCGATTTTTCGTCATAATTCGCGAAAAACAAACTTTTGCAACGCGTTCGTATGTCGAATTATTTTACACGATAATTCGTGAAAAAAAGCAGACGAGCTGTCCCAAATTAGAAATTCTCTTTCGGAAACCTTCCTAGAATGCAAATTACTTACGGTTTTGCAGGAAATAGCACAAAAATAACACGAAAATCTCAAAATCACAGACCCTTCGGGCGTTGCACAACGGCCGCACGGCGGCCCGGAGAGTCGCGGCGGGCGCGCGGCGGGAGACTAGCCAAAACTGATTATTGTAAGTAATTTATTGGCCAACAGTCGTCGATTAGAGTTCGCCCGTTCGACGTATTCGATATCGCATACTTTATACGCGGATAGGATCGCAATTCGAGTAATAAATCGCATTTTACGCAGCGCGGAGCGCCCTAACCAATATTGATTAGAGACCATCTTGGACGTGTAATTGTCTAACCAGCAATGGTTAGTTCAAACGGGGAGGGTTAAAACGTATATACAAGATCAACCCCTAGAATGTGTAACGTCCCTTCCGGGATGCAAAAGGTACGGCCGAGTTTTCACTTCACAAGTTTTAACACAAAACGCGGCTGATATACGTATTTTTTTATTTATTTATTTTTTATTTATTTATTTATTTTTTATTTATTTATTCATTTGCAGCTGTTATAAAAAACATATACAAAAAAAAACAAGAACACACAGATTAAAAATTAAAACTATAAATAGACAAAGACTATGAAATAAAGCTACAAACGCTGCAAATTAGGGGTATCCTCAGGATATCTCTTATCCTGGTTTTCAGGACACACCTATTAATTATTGATACATAGGTATATGATTTTTAAAATAAAATAACCTAATCAAATAAATCTTAAAACAAAAAATCCAAATAATCATAATCAAATAAATACACAAATTGAAATAATTAAAATCAAGATATTTAACATCAAATGATATTAAAAGAAAATAACGTAATTACATAAATTTAATAATCTACATATAATAAATCAAAAATAATCAAAATCAAAATATTTAACATTAAATAATCAGGTTACAAATTAATAAATAAACGAAGACAATAGTAATAATCCAATTAGCAATAGTTATTTTAAAATAAAATCAAATTATGACATCTAAATATCTTCCTTTAATAATAAACTTTTAAAGTGGTCCTTAAATACTGCAATTGATTTCGATCGCAAAGCCATTCCCAACCGATTCCATACAACCGCAGAATAATACGAAAAGCTGCACTGGAAATGTGTAGTTTTGTGCTTGGGTATTATAGCAAGTTGTTCACGTGCCCGTGTTGAATGGACATGCCGGTTACGGGACCACGTCATAATCGAGTAAAGATATCGCGGCTGTTTATTGCGTACTACCTTGAGTACAAGGGTCGCAAGATGGAGCTGCCTTCTTTTACTCATATTCAACATGGAAGCTTTCGCAAGGAATGGTGACACATGATGACGCGGAGGAATCCTAAAGCAAAATCTTGCGCAGGCATTTTGCATTCTCTGAAGTCTCCGCTCAGTCTTTCTATATAGACAGGGGCCGTACACACAGTCGCCATAGTCCATTATAGACAATATAAGGGCATTTACAAGTATCATATTAGGACATATTAGGACATCAAGTATTAGGTCCCTTCTTTAGGTTCTGGGGAAGAAAAAAGTTATATATTTGATCTTTATTTTTTAACCAGATATAAGGTTGGAAAAAAGATTTTTTGAGCGGCTTGACTTTATAAAAGACTTTTTCTATTCGTAAATATATTCTGATATATTTCATATATCGCGGTGGCGATTCGACGTGTACGCATCATGTACAAAATCATGGGAGTTAATGGGCCCTTGCTGAGTTGGCCACGAAGACCCATTCTGTTCAGGGTTGGTCACACTCACGGGTCAACACCTATCCGTCTGGCCTTATGGTCAGTTTCCCCTGGGACTCAAACTTCTGGCGCTCCTGGACGGTCTGTGCACCGTGCGGCGTAAGCCAATCGACTGTGCACTCTGACTAACATATTGAGATGTCAACCACAACGGGCGAACCCGTCACCGCAGGACGTTTTAACGATTCATCGTTCTATCGACCGTGCAGTGAGCGTAGAAGACTTTGGACATTACAAATCCGACGTCTAGCTACGCCACAACCCGCAAGAAGCCAACGCCTTTACCGCGAGATAGTCAGTAATGTTACCTGGCGGGCCGACACTCGCGCCCTTGCTTCCAATTGTGACCAGATTTCTCCGGTCTCTCGATTGGTTCCGAGTTCGAGGTCGCTTGCGCGATCCTCCCCCTTACGAAGCGGTGAAACGGTGTGCACCGAATCTATCGCGGACCAAGGCGTCCTTTGCCCGACTCTGAACCGGGATCGGATGGCCAATGGTCATTTCAAGAGCAGTCGCCGTAAGGTAGGCAACCACCCCCGCTCTATAGGAAACAATACAGTTCCCAGACTCCCCCGACTGTTAGTCTGAGAGCACAATCGATTGGCTTGCGCCGCTCGGTGCGCAGACCGTCCAGGAGCGCCAGAGGTTTGATTCCCAGGGGAAACTGGTTGACCCAGTGTCCTACCCAGGTTCGCACCCCATGCGTGGAGGCCATCGGATGGGTGTTGACCCGTGAGTGTGACCGACCCTGAACACATGGGTCATCGTGGCCACCTCATCATGGGCCCGTTAGCTCCCAAAAACTCTGACTAACAGTCGGGGGAGTCTGGAAGCAGTACTGTTTCCTATAGAGCGGGGGTGGTTGCGGACCTTACGGCGACTGCTCTTGAAACGACCATCGGCCATCCGATCCTGGGTGAACAGCCGGGTAAAGGACGCTGTGGTCCGCGATAGATTCGGTATACACCGTTTCACCGCTTCGTAAGGGAGAGGACCGCGCAAGCGACCTCGAACTCGGAACCAATCGAGAGACCGGAGTAATCTGGTCACAATTGGAAGTAAGGGCGCGAGTGTCAGCCCGCCAGGTAACATTCCTGGCTATCTCGCGGATAAGGCGTTGGCCTCTTACGGGCTTGTGAGGTAGCTCGATGGTGGACTGTTTTGTCCCAAGTCTTCTACGCTCACTCCAGGGAGATAGAACGACTAATCGTTAAAACTTCCTGAGGTGACGGGCTCGCCCGCTGTAGTCGACAACACAAGTTGTGGTGTTCTTCTTTCGAGGAGGCTACTTGATAGGAGTTGAGCCAACCAAAGATAACGAGCGGGTCATAGTGGATCAAGCTGTCCAGGAACCATTAGCTGCCCGCTCTGGAATCACGAGTACAGCATGCACATGAACGTTATCAATATATTATGACGGACAAATAAAATAAAATTGAATTTTAATTCTTGTATTTTGTCCTCTGGCATAAAGGTTCCTCCGGCGTCACATTAATCCACTAAGCTAAGTAGTCATCGTCCTGCCAGTAGGAGCTCCTCCGCCGTAAGCTGTTGGCTCCCCGAGGCCTGCTAGGTTACTAGCCGCCTTAGAGGTTTATTAGAGAATGAAAATAAATTAATTATCCGTTTTATACTTTAGTTCACCTGTGTGGACTCGCCTGACCCTCAACTATTATAGATGCAAAACTTAATATATCTTCGCTACATGGGGAAGTCAAAATTGGGGATGGATATGTGTATGTAGGGTAATGGGCCACTACGACAACGACGAGACATTTTACGGTCGCTACACCTAGATTTTGACGATCGCCAACCAAACAAATTATAAGTTTTCATCTATTATAATTTAAAGAATTAAAGAGTTTTAACCCCTCGCGGCCCGCGGTTTGAATTTTAATGTGTGCCTTACGGCCCGTAAGAAATTCGCGAGTCTCAAAAAAAAGATGGCGTTTCAGAAAAAAAACGATTACTCCGAAACTGTCATACCGATCGTCTAAAAAAGACCTGTTTTATGTTCCTATTGAAATTTGCTATTAGATATTTGTAACATGTAACATTGAAAAAACACGGCACAAAAATGGCCAACGCCCGTAATCCGCGCAGGATGCAATTCGCACTTGAAATATTTTTGTTCAAAATACTCATTTCGGTAAGCCCTCGGTATGAAATTTCTACTCGAATAAATAATAGTATCATTATAATATATAAAGAACTTACGATTATGACGATATAATCACTTTTAACACTTTTAAATCACTTTTAACAGAACGTCTTGTTTACCGGCCGAGCGATCGCGGCACTATGGATCTTCAAAAATTTGTAGTGGCTAGTCAACGTGACGAAAAATACTTATCTGGCTACCAAACGGTAGAGAATTTTCTCCGCTCCTCGCACATACTACTGGCTAAGTGGTTGGTGCGAGACAGTAAGATTAAATAATCCATAATTAGCGGTCGGCCTCGCCTGGCCATTTCGGGCCGTCTGGGGTTCGACGGTAAATATCAATTCTGGACGTTTCGGGCCGTCTGGTACGCGAGGGGTCTGTTTTTTTTATTTCGGAACGCTGTATCTACATCAACGAACATTACACTACTTCATTATTTATGGTAACCTACAATCCTACATTAAAAAGAAAAACTAATTAACCCCTCCTAAACCGCTTCTGTAAGATGGGTACCAACAAAATAACATAGGTGCTACATCATTTTTCTAAGTATAATTCAGTAGTTTTTTAATTTTTAAAAATGTTGTATTCGGTGAGGGACCACCCCTCACAAGACTCCAGGTTGTTCGGTGTGAGGTGGTGTTGTCAACTTACGAGTTATCTCCGTAATTAAAGGCGGTCTTGAATGAAGTAGAAGGAATATATTGATCGAAGGTTTTATATTGCCAGTTATAACGCTTGCCGAAGTAACGAGTGCCCGGATTACTTTATCGAGACGCGAGGGTTGCGCGACGGAGGTTACGTAGGAATAGTGGATGAGGATTGTGCGTGTGCTCCTAGTATCTTGTACTGGACACGGCTCGAGTCTGTGGGATTACAGACTGATGCTTCGAGACTCAGGGAGAGTGAGGAAAGGAAACCAAGGAGCCGGATCCGTTGAGCGACCTCGTGAGAGGGGTACCGGATATGCCGTCGCAACCTTGGGGGAAGGTGATCACTCGGGGAATGATAATTTGGTTGCATTTTCGCCGGTTTATATATGCCTTGAAATGATACAATCCGAAAATATTCCGAGTAAAAGTATCGTTTCATAGTGCTGATTCATAGCTACACGAGTCAAAATAATAGCTGAATTGTGTCTGTGGCTTTCACTGGAAATCGATACATTTGTTGATCGCATGTAATGGATTTAAGGTCCGTTACAATTGCAATGAATTCGTAAGAACCAAAAACGTTTAATTGAAAATCGGTAATATTTTGTGGAGTGAGTGTAATAAATAAATACTTTGTAAGATGAAGTTTATTTCTAAAAGTTTATTTAACCCCTTTTTAACAGTCCTAACAACATTTTCTGCTGCTCCGTTGCTGACAGGTCTGAATGGTGGAGAAGTTAAATGACGAATTCTATTGTTCGTAAAAAATACAGAAAATTCATCGCTTGTACAACAAGTTCTATTATCTGATATGATAATGTTTCGTATACCGAAGCGTGCAAATGTTTGCCATTAAAAATTTTAGTGACTCTTCGCTGTCGGCCTTGACTACCAAAAACATTTTCTTACAATAAGGTCCATAAAAACCGACATGTATTCTTTTGAAAAATCTAGTAGACTTAGACCAGGGAGTTAGAGAACTTTTAGGCATTTCATTTTAGTTAGATAAGTATATGCTCTTTACAATCTGCTCCAGCTCTGCATCTAACCCGGGCCACCAGAAGTATGACCTAGCAAACGATTTCATCTTAACAATACCCAAATGAGTTGAATGAATTTCATCTAGCAATAACCGCCTATATTTAGCAGGAATTACAACTCTGTATCCCCACATCAATACTCCACCTTCTACACATAACTCATCACGTCTAACGTAGAATGGTTTGAATTATTTTTCTTATGTGGGAGACCATCCTGCTTCGTTTAACCTAAACACATTTGACAAAATGGGATATTTTCGGGTCTTCATTCGTATTTGAAGATAATCAATAGGTATAAAATCTTGCATAAAGTTCAAATAATCAGAAACAGTTTCTTCAGAATGATTTTCTTCTTTCGGATATTATTTTATTTACTTATTAGTTTCAAATATTATTCAAGAGCATTACAGACGAATCCAATTCGCCCTTGAATATTGTTAGGTTTTAGGTCTCGGACGATAACACAGCACCTTCAATGCATGCACTCGGGGATCAAAAACTATGTACCTTGACTCTTCAAATTCAAGACTACTCCTCAATGATGAAACATTTTTATCTACAGGTATAGTTCAGTAGCGTACTATTCCCTATAGTAACATTGTTATCTATACGTATAGTTCAGTAGCGAAAGGTTTAAATGGGTGCTAAAGGTAACCTCACTATAAGCAAAATTGTTTTTAAACAATCAAAATGGATAAATGGATTCATAGTTATATCACTAAGGACATTGAAAGAAGGACTTTCAGGTGTACGAAAATAGAAATCTGCATTTCTTTTTTTTTTTTATTTAGGTAAAAAACAGTCATAAACAATTGTGTTAACAAATACACTTAAACAAATAGACCTACATTACAATTAATTTTAACAAAACTTGTAAATGTAGTTACAACAATGTAAATTTCTAGTCGGATCGAACTTTTTTCATTTAGTACGAGTACCTAAATTATTAGCTGTAAACTAAAACTAATGCAACAACAAATCACTCAATTGTTTCCTAAAAGTGATAAATGACACTGAGAATATATCTATATCGTTCAAAACTTCATTATAACACATGCAAGTGCGTCTGAAGAAGGTATTTTTTGCGTAGTTTGAATGAAAAGAGGGAATATAGAAAGTATGTTTTGAACGTGAGAAGGAAGACCGCGGGATTTTAAAAAGATTTTATTTCCAAAAGGGGTGCAGAGTTGATGTGGTTATGAATAATTTTATATAAGAAAATGCTGTCTAAGAATTTTCGTCTTGAATACAGAAAATGCATTTTGTGTGTTGTTACTCTCTCTGCGTAGTCGGTAAATTGTTTAAATGTGGCCACCGATGCAAATTTATAAAACCCTCTCATCATCACTGTAGCTACTGTAGTAAATGTAGCGCTATAGCGACCAATCGCCACAGTAACATGCTTCTTATTCCTGAACTTAGGCATGTATCCTGGCCTGGTAGATTTATTTTATTTAAAAAAAAGGTTTATTAATGCTTTTTAATTTTCCGGCAGAGGAAAGTACTTTAAGCCTTAGACGCATTAAAAAGAATAACAATTATAATTGGAACTATTATCTTGAATATATTAAAGTAAATTTCCATTACTAGGGGAAGCGCTATAGTTATTGGCCATTTAAGGTCTTTCCATTCACTTTTTCACTCATTACTTTTTATCTCACTGAAATATTTCTTTGTAATTTTTTAGGCCTAATCTTGTATATATTTGTGATTAGTTATTAAAACTTTTATCTTAATAATAATAATATTTCATATATATATATATATATATATATATATATATATATATATATATATATATATATATATATATATATATATATATATATATATATATATATATATATATATATATATATATATATATATATATATATATATATATATATATATATATATATATATATATATATATATATATATATATAGTAATATTTCATACATATACAAGCTTATTAACTGAGCTTTCAATTTGTTATATTGCTTTTGTTGATTAGCAAAGCTTTTTGTAAAGTAGTGCAGGGGTCCGGGCTCCTTACCTTGAAGAGGTAATGCGACTCTAGGGAGTCCGGGGACAAGTTCCCGGGACGCGCGCTTTTCTTCCTGCGTCTCGAGAAGTCCTGGGTAATATTACTATCGTAGGTAACTTCAGTGAGTATCGTCCTAAGGACGAGCGGGCGCCATACCCAGGTCCTCCCGAGAGGCTTTACCTCTGTGCAGACACCGAGGTTGTCCTCCAGTGTCGCTGCCTAAGTCCTAAGCCACCAGCTCAGCTATCCGGTTCGCTCAGCGGAAGGGTGTGGGTGGTGAATAGCTGGTAGTAAATACACGCTGGTGACCAACTTGGCGTGTTCTTAATTCGTAATAAGTCGCAACTCCTTCCGATTCAGTGAAAAAACTGTATTTATAAAAGTTAATGATTTATTTCCCTAAAATGCGGGTTCTATGGTTATTTGTAATTTTGCATAAAAACGCCTTCCAGCTTCCTTTTCTTAATTTACATAATATAATTTTACAGTAATGATATTTCCGTTTACCTCGCGGATGGCTAGGATAATTGCGGATTCAATTGAATTTCCGACAAGTTATTGGTTTTTCATTTAACAAAAGACTAACATTTGCAGTTTCTCATTATGATACATATTAATCAGCACAATTTATCCTTTTAGACACGCTTGATAATCGACACGATCATTGATGCACTGTTTGGACTTTGCGCCGCACAACATGCAGCAGATTACTTTACGTACTTTTTAACCCGACAAATGAAAGGCGTCCTTTTGGGGATGCAAGTTTTAATACACTGGAATGACAGGCGTCCACTTGGTCCAGTGATGACGACACGATGGAGGCCGTTTGCAAAAAAATCCATTGTCGCCATTATTATCTTAATTGATTTACGAGATAAGGTTATAATGTTTTATGTCAAATTTTAATGCGATCATTTTACAGTTCTTCTTTTTATGATCCGTATAGTGGTTTACAAGTTATGGTCGTTTTTATCAAGGTCGTCGATTTTGCGCGCGAAAAGGTCGCGCGCGAATGGGACAGCTGAATTTTTACTCCGCGAGGAGAGGGGTTAATTAATCAGATTTTAGTTTATTTTTAATTTGAAATACTTTAACTGAATTATTTTTACTATGTTTTGAATGAAACGGTACTACCATGCGGTTTTTCACCGGCTTCTTATCTTCAGGGTACTTTCGATCCCTACGCCTCTGCTACGTTTTAAACCCTCGATTATGTTAGATTTGGAATACTCGAAAAACTAAAGAGCTGACTAGACCTCACAGAAAAATTGGAGTACTTGTACCTTGATTCTATCCACGGCGCACGTGTGCTGCATCTACCAGCTGGACGGATTCCTAGCGGCTTTGCGGTTACGTCGTGCAGATACTTCCGTCTTCAGAACAGTAGAATTATACTACATTCCTCAAGGGCGAGCACGTGGTCGGTTCTATCGCCGTCGCGCGTAGTGCGTATATACGGCTTTGATTCCGATAATCGATGATGTGGTTGAGAGCGGAGGCGATCAATCTAATATAATTAAAAAAAACCCTCTAGAAGAACAAAAAGGATGGTCTAAGCCAGAATCCTATATTTTAATTTAATACCAAAAATTTACTCACGCCAAACGAAAGGAGCAACCTCTTGTAGGAAATAATCGGGGACAAGTGAAAACGAATACTATCCGGTCTGACCAAGCGACCTCCGTCCATCCGTATAGGGACGTTTATTATACGGCAAATTCTGTCGACGACACTTCGCCGCTATTGTTGGGGCCTATCGTACTATGTACGATTTATAGTAACCTAGATATGGTAGAACCCCAAACATTACAGTAGATTCTTTTAATCAACCGTTGTCGCATTTTTGAAATCTAGGAGAATTGGAACAGGTTGTGTTAACGTTCCTAAGTTACATTTTTAGGTGTGGCTTGCTAGGCTTGTGTCTTTTGAGACTCAAATAAATACATTAGGAAAAATGAGAGAGGCATGGCTATATTATAAAGACAAGAGTTTCCCGATGAAGCATTTGCTACACGCAATAACAGTCGACGCAATGCGGCACTCGATGTTAGTTTCAGGCGAGTGTCTTTTTGATTGCAAGATATGAGTTGATATGCAAAAATTGTTTCAATTATCCCACTTTAGCTAAATATGAGAAATGTTCAAAGAAATAAAATGGTACATAACTGCTGAAATAGTAGTACAGAATGTAGGATTGAAATTGTGCGTTTGGCAGCCCTGCTACAAGCAGGCTGGCACGCTATACTAAAATAAATATATAATTCATTAAAAGAAATAATTAAGTTTCGGATCATACGGAGTCGTTTGATCCGAAACGTTTGCCTTTTGCCTTTAATGAAAGCCCATTGTTTTCAGTAGACACAAAATAACAGACTTTGTATTGTTGTATGCGAAACAAATCATCAAGACAGCTGAAATTACACTTACTTTTTACACATATACACTTGCACATTACACATACACTTTCCAGATCACTATATAAATGAGAGACAAAATAGTTTGGATACATAAAACATACAACCATGGCTAAATTAAGCTGGATTCTTTTTACACTAGTCTTCATCAAAGGCTATGTAAGTATTTTTTTGTTATTTTATTTTTTATTTAATTTATTTATATATCTTACAACTAAGTAACTACTACAAGAACTGTAATTATAATTTTTACTTAGATTTTACCATATTTCGAGAGGTCATTTATTAATATTTATCTAATATATGTAAAAGAATATTTATTTAATCTATATATTATATTTTATCTAATGTATCTTAACCCGGCGTGCATAAGTTTAAAAGTTGTAACGGAGCATAGGGTGGGTGTGACAAACCCATATGATTGATTGAACAGTTTAACATTTTAGTATAGATTATATATTTTTTTAAATATAATTATTCTGTGTTCGTTGTTGCCTTCGGCTACGTAACGACCAAATTAGGTTGCACATCAGAACACCGTTGACTACGTAACGACCAATATTGACGGCTTGCTCCCAGAGCGCACAATAATATTATTTTCTTATTCGAACGCATCCTAAAATCCCTACCAAATATCTCATTATCACCATAGATACATAGACGGCCGCCATCATAATTTTTATTCGAGAAATCATCTAAATTTTTTTTTTTTTTTGATCTAATATCTAAATATTTTTGTACATAAATAAGCAAAACGAAATGTTACATTTGATAGAAAATCTAATAAAGATCCCGACAGTATTTACAATGTCTAAATAGGGTTCCGTATTTTTCCGTAAGACAAGTACAAGTTAGAAATGCCGAGTTTTTTCCACTTTTTCGAATTTCTCATATTTATTTTTAATTATCTAATTGCTTTATAAAATGAAATTTCAATATTCTATATACGAAATTTCAATGCGATCATTGCACAGTTATTCTTTATATGATTGATATAGTAGTTACATAGTTGTATCACTTTTTGTCGAGCGCGGCGATATTGCAAGAAATTCCAATAAATAGCCGCGACAAAAAGTACTATAACTATGGAAATACTATAGCAATCATAGAAATAATAACTGTTAAATGATTGCATTGAAATTTCGTATATAGAATATTAAAATCTCATTTTGTAAAACAGTTATAAAATTATGAATAAATATGAGTAAAACGAAAAAGTGAAAAAAACTCGGAATATCTAACTTGTACTTATCTTACGGAAAAATACGGAACACTATTTAGATATTATAAATACTAACGTGATCTTTATTAGATTATCTATCAACGATAATATTTGGTTTTGTTTATTTAAGTACTAAAACATTTAGATATTAGCTCAAAAAACCAATAAAATTATTGATGATTTCTCGAAAAAAAAATGATAATATTTGACGATGGAATTTTACCAGAAATATCTTTGAAATGACGCGCGACATTATTCTAGCGGCCGTCTATATATCTATGGTAATAATGAGATAATTAGTATGGATTTTAGGATGCGTTCGAATTAGAAAATAATATTACTGTGCGCTCCGGGAGCAAGCCGCCAATATTGGTCGTTATGTAGTCAGCGGCAGTGCCGGATTAGCCACGTAGCAAGAGTAGCAAATGCTACGGGTCCCGCGCATTGGGGGGCCCCGCGCACCCACGCCTGTCTGAGCGTAAAATTATCGCTGCAGCCTGCAACAGGCCAACGGCAAACGTTAAATATAATCAACGGCGGAGCGCGGGCCCGAGTTTGGGAATTAATATCTCCAATTTAAGAAAAAATAACTTCACGCACTATTTCTATGTGATGTATAATATCATTAGCTATGTATAGTGAAACTTTGAACTTCCTAAAGTGGGATTCTCGATGCCTGCCAGACCGAAGTTTGAGCGGCCGCCTCGCCTATTAAATATTTATAATCATCAACGGGGCGCGGACCCGAGTTTGGGAATTAATATCTCCAATTTAAGAAAAAAGGACTTCAGGTACTTTTTATATGTGATGTACAATATCATCAGCTATGTGTAGTAAAATTTTGAACTTTCTAAAGTGGGATTCTCGATGCCTGGCAGACCAAGGTTTGAGCGGCCGCCTCGTCCATTAAATATAATCATCGGCGGGGCGCGGGGCCGAGTATGGGAATTAATATCTCCAATTTAGGAAAAAACGACCTCACGCACTTTTTATAAGTGATGTATAATATCATCAGTTATGTATAATAAAATTTTGAACTTCCTAAAGTGGGATTCTCGATGCCTGCCAGACCGAGGTTTGAGCGGCTGCTACGACCATTACGTACAGTCGTCGTCGCCTTTCCTGAGTTTTGGTCGTAGCTATGGCGCCGATTTTTTTTTATTTCTCTTTGTAAACATTTTTGTATTACACGGTACCTCCAAAAATTATATTTTATTACCTTGTTTTAGGAATAAAAGGGATCTATCAAAAAGTTCTATTTTATTTTACAACCTAAACTTAAGAACCTAAAGCAAACCAAGGGCCTTTTGAGAGAATTTGCTACGGGCCCCGCGCTGGCTTAATCCGGCACTGGTCAGCGGTGTTCTGATGTGCAGCCAAATTTAGTCGTTACGTAGCCAAAGAGTTAATAAGCAGTCATTAATGCAAATGCCAAGGAACTAGACAAACTCTATTGTCCAACCTTCTTCAAAGTATTTATCGAAATTCTTCAATACGGACGGACCACTGTTGCGCTAGTCATGCTCAGATATTTAATTCTACTACTAGCATTGTCACTAGATATGTATATCCTCTGTCTTGCCAAACATCTTCTTTGTGTTGTGTACTATATATACATTAGGAGATAGAAAACATTATATTTTTTACAAGCTTTTATTTACGTTGCAATGTGTGTAAGTTTGTTTAGGGAATATCTCGCAAGCTAAATTAGAACCACTTCCTCTTATCCTATGAAGTTATAATTTTACATGCTGGTTGAGTTCTGATGACATTCTTATGGTGAGCATGACCTGATTCTACACCCAGAATCGGCTCCCGACGAGGATACTCTTCCACCGTCAACAGCACAGACACACAATTTTGTATAGTCATAGACATAGTCATATTTTATTAATTCTAAAAGGTACATACTGTGGAATACGTCATTTTACATTTGCTAGAAGTTATTACAACTTCATTACGAGTACATATACTTTTTATATGTAAAGGCAAGGCACCATTGGATCAATTATAAAAATCTAATCAAACAGACTCAAATAACAAAAAGAAATATTATCAAAAATTTCATCTAGCAATAAGTTTTCTTAAAATAGTCGATCAAATTTTTTTAAATAATCAGTTAATAATCAATAAGTTTAACAATAAAATCAACACTACGATAACAAAATACAGAACAAAACAGATTTGATAAATGGTAAATTTATTTTTGTAATTAAGACGGCCTTGTCGAATTTATCAAAATTATAAAGAGCATGCATGGTTAAGTTTCTTTTTATGCATTTCTTAAATGCAACCTCTTGAAGTATTTTAATGTCTGCTGGCAAAGAGTGGAAAAATGTAAACCCCAAATATAAAAATGATCTCTAGTATAAAGAAAGCCCCACTTTGCAAATTACTACATTATTTTTATTGCAAGTGCTATGTTCATGCGGACTCGAATGCTTTTCCTCGTTTTTAAAATTTGCTTTAGCATAATTTAAGCACTGATATATAAATTCAGATTTTAAAGGTAATATTATTCTATTTTTAAAGATCGGAGGACATTGATCGTCTCTTTTTAACCCCTCAGGCCCTGATTGGCCGATATCGGCCACAACACGATTCAGCGTGACGGCCCCGTTTTAATTTAATTTTAATTTAATTTGTTTTATTTTATTATGTTTTATTATGTTAATATGTTTCATTTTAAGTATGGGTACAGTGGTTTGGCAGTAAATAATGTTTTGGTGCAACAGTGTCGTAATTCAATTTTTTTACTAATTTTTACTAAATTTTTTTGGGACAGCAACTTGTAAATCGGCTGAGGGGCCGAGGGTTAACCTAAATATCATCCTGAGAACTTGCTTTTGCAGTATAAAAATACGATGGCTATCTGGTGCGTTACCCCATGCTAAGATACGCATTCAATTATGATAGCCTATTCTAAGTTTCACCGCGACAGGGCTGCTGCACCCAGGGTTGGCTCCCAACGTGGGGACTCCTCAACGGTAAACACACAAACACGAAATTTTGTATAGCATTCCATTATGATAGCCCGTTCTAAATTCTACTATAACATGGCTGCTGCACCCAGAATTGGCTAGGGACAGAGAGTTTTATGAAAAGCTTGTTTTTAAAAATGTATTTTTTCTTTTAACTTATTGTTAAAGCAGAGTATTTGACGCTGGTAAAACCACTGGTACAGCTTGTACGTGATTGTAATACATATATGGCAGACATATTATTGTATTTTTTAAAAGTCTGGTTAACACTCGAGTAAAAGAAATGCCTCAGACGTCACCCTAATACACTAAGAAAAGGGGCCGTCGACCTGTCAGTGGCAGCTCCTCCGCTGTAAGCCGTTGGCTCCCCGGAGGCTGCTATGTTACTAGCTGCCTTAGAGGGTTATTAGTGAATTAAAATTGCTTAATTATTTGTTTCTCCTCTAGGACGCAAGGCCGAGTCCCCGTTCAATCATTTGTGGCTCTTGGCAAATTGCTACAGGCGTTTTGGGCCCCATTGTACCCAACTATGCAAAGGATAGATGGAACATTGCAGGCGATTTTGTGTGCCCCAAAGCTTGATAATGCAACTAGTATTATCTGATAATACAACTGGAGCATTTATTTATTTATTTATTTATTTATTTAGTAACACATTTAGTAAAAAATTAATGTCATATTTGATTAAGATGTTAGCAAGAAATTGATGCGACATTATTTTTAATGATTGACACAGTCGCCTAACTAGGCCTAGGCCTGTTCTAAGGCAGACTTTTAATGACGATATTAAGTGTGCACTATCAACTTAAACTATAGTTAGCACTTAGTTTTAAATCGACAATTGTCCTTAAGTTGACGATCGCCACCTAAATAATATCATAAATCTGTATTTAATATTTAGAAAATATATAATGTAACATTTCGAAAATATGTATAATAATTATTTCATCAATATTTTTTTTGTTTTCGGAATGCTGTATATACATCAATAGGTTAATAGAACACGAGCTCCTATTCAGAAGCCTCCTCGTGCGGAAGGCTACCCCGGGTAAGGCCTCACAGCTGGTGGACCGGTTTCTCCTGGCGGGATTGGATCCCGGCGCTACTGGATGATTTGCGCACCGTTCGGCGACGCCAATCGGTTGTGCACTCTGACTAATTGCCGAAGGAGTCTGGAGACTATGGAAATAGACTGTCTCCTAAGCAGCAGGGTGGGTTGACCTGCTGTCATGCCCCTCGTGAAATGACCTTGAGCCACCCTAACCCGTATGGCACTACGGGCAAAGGACGCCCAGGTCCGCGATAAATTCAAACTAAATTACCGCTGTAATACAACAGGTGGAGGCCGCGTAAGCGATTTCGGACCCGTAACCAGTCGGGGGGAAGGAGGTATCCTGAAGGTAAACTCTAGATGGAGATATCCTATCAAAACTGGTAGTTAGGGGGCGAGGCTGCCAGCTGTGTACCTTTCCCGGTGCCTCGCCGTAAAGAGTTAGTCTCTAATGGGCTGTTGTCGGAGCTGGACAGTAGATTGTCTTGTCTCTAAGTCTTCTACGTTTATCCCACGGCTGAAAGAAGTATCACTTATCGTTATACCAGCCTGAGGTGATGGCTCCGCCCGTCGTAGTCGACACCACCCTACTGTTCCAGTAGGAAATATAACAAGTTTTTCATTTTCATAAAAAAATATGTTCACATTCGGTGGCGCGCGATCGGGCACGATGTACCTATGTATTCCAGAATCACAGATATTTTGCATGCGATGCAGTACATTAGTTTATTTGGTTAGGGAGGTGGGATGGGGGGGGGGGGGGGGGGTTGCGCAGGATTTAACCATAGACCGTGCAAAATTAACTAGAATAGGTCAGTGCGATTTTATTTTACACAAATTTAAGTCTCTGTGTCGACTCACTTTTCACTGTTCAATATAACCTCAAATAACACTGCTGGTAGGTATGACTCAATTTATTACCGATTCCCAAATACCTATGTAGTTTCAGATCGACGCCGCGACATCGCGAGTTAAATTGCATTCAACGCCATCTCTCGGAATTGAAACTACCTACATTGACATTATATTTTTTTCTGCCGCAATGGCTGTTCTACACATCCTGTGTTGGATGAATATTTTTGTTTTTATTATTTTGCATACATAGCACAACCTGTATGGTTCGTGTGTTGCATGATTTTACCGAGCAACGTCCTTTTCAAAACCACTACTGATAGCCGGCCAGTAGTAGTTTGGTCGCAGTCCGCTGGCAGACAGCCGACCGTCGCGACAGCTGTCGCGAAGAATATTGGCGCCCTATTCTCTCGCATACTGTTCAATTTATTGCTCTCTCTCTGTCGCATGATTTACAAGCCAAAGGGTATGTGTAGCCAACTTATTTGTATCTGGGGGCATATCTAGCTAATAATATATCGATGCGAGCAAGCCGTTTTTTATATATCCATATTTTGACCTACTTGAAAAAGCAGTAAAAAAGTTTGGCATAGATAGTAAATAAATAGGCCGGAGTGTATCTGGAAATTTGATGACATATATTTTGCCATTATCCATCACGAGTAAAGATGTCGGACAGTCAGGAGCACCAACAACGAGAACTATCAGTAGTCCTGGGAGTAAGAACACTTTGTTCCTTCGGCTATGTAACGACCAAATTTGGTTGCACATCAGAACACCGTTGACTACGTAACGACCAATATTGGCGGCTTGCTCCCGGAGCGCACAGTAATAATATTTTCTAATTCAAACGCATCCTAAAATTCATAACAAATATCTCATTATAACCATAGGTACATAGACGGCAGCCAGAATAATTTCTCTTGTCATTTCTTGGTTATTTCTGATAGAATTCCATTGTCAAACATCAATTTATTTTTTTTTTCGAGAAATCATCAAAATTATAAATTGGTTTTTATGACCTAATATCTAAATATTTTTGTATGTAAGTAAGCAAAACGAAATATTACCTTTAATAGAGAATCTAATAAAGACCACGACAGTATTTACAATTTCTCAATAGGGTTCCGTATTTTTCCGTAAGACAAGTACAAGTTAGAAATGCCGAGTTTTTTTCACTTTTTCGACTTTCTCATATTTATTCATAATTATCTAATTGTTCTCTAATGGTATCTAATTGTCCCATAGTTATAGTACTTTTTGTAGGGCGCAGCAATATTGCAATAAATTACAATAAATTGCCGCGGTCTGCATGAAATTATGCCGCTACTCGAAGGGTTAAGAGCGTGTTAGCATTTTACACGCGTAAATCGAGAACTTGAGTCTTTTTGAAGTAATTCGAGTCACATAATTTACCGTTTTAGCCTTTTTTGACTTAAATCACCGTAATTATCATATATTTTTATTTAAAGTCTATTGGATGATTAATATAAAATTGGATAATTGACTACGAAAACAGCGGATTTCGAGGGCGCGATTTCCAGATGATGCTCGATGACTTAACTTTGAAGTAACCACACCAATAGTTATTACTAGGTAAACAGGAAAAAATATTAACTCGAACGGGCATATAATGAAACGTAGAATTTAAGTATTAGCCCTTCGAGTAGCAGCATAATTTCATGGCAGACCGCGGCAATTTATTGGAATTTCTTGCAATATCGCCGCGCTCGACCAAAAGTACTAAACCTATGGAACTGCTATAGCAATCATAAAAAGAATAAATGTGCAATTATTGCATTGAAATTTCATATATGAAATATTGAAATCTTATTTTATAAAACAATTAGATAATTATGAATAAATATGTGAAAGTCGAAGAAAAAGTGAAAAAAATCACGGCATTACTAACTTGTACTTGTCTTACGGAAAAATTCGGAACTGGTTTTAGAAATTGTAAATACTATCGTAATCTTTATTAGATTCTCTATTAAAGGTACTATTTCGTTTCGCTTATTTAGATACAAAAATATTTAGATATTAGCTCATAAAAAACAATAAAATTTTTGGTGAGTTCAGGAAAAAAACATTTTTTAATGTTTTTTTTATGAATAGGTACGCCGAAATTAATTTACAAATACGCCAAAAACATCATTTGTCAATGTATGTATTATGTCATAATATGTATTTTTTCAACGATTTAGGCAGACATTTTGAATTTTTATAGTTATTTATCGCAAAAAAACTCAATAGTTAGTAAGGAAGCCATAGCGATAAACCGCACCCAATTTTTCAACAAAAAAAAAACAGGTAAAATTGGAATCAAATGTACATAAAATCACTGAATTCGGTTGATAAAGTGTTTTAGAATCAAATTTACTTACATTTCTATTCATATTATAACTGAAAACACTAAAAAAACACACAAAAAAAACTGTTCACGACCCGATGTTTGACAATGACGACCGAACAGCGATGTTTGACAATGGAATTTTACCAGAATTATTCATTCAATGACGCGCGAAATTATTTTAGCTTCCGTCTATGTACCTTTCTATGGTAATAATGAGATATTTAGTATGGATTTTAGTTTGCGTTCGAATTAGAAAATAATATGACTGTGAGCTCCGGGAGCAAGCCGCCAATATTGGTCGTTACGTGGTCAACGGTGTTCTGATGTGCAACCAAATTTGGTCGTTACGTAGCCGAAGGTTTAAAGGAAAGTTCGATTTTAAGTTCAATAACTTGCATTATTATCACGTCTAATAAAGTAAAAAATCGAGAAATGGACTATAAGAAAACACGTTATATCTCATAATATATATAGAAGTCATTTGGCAAGATAAATAATTTTATACGTAAGAAGAAAGATGGTACCATAAATGTGTAAAAAAGAAAATCATTATCCGTCTTCAATCCATTATGAAAATAATTTGAAGGCAAGTGTGGACGGATAATAGGCTCCCGGTCTACTTATCTATACTAATATTATAAAGAGGTAAAGTTTGTGAGTTTGTGAGGTTGTAGGAAGTAATCTCTGGATATACTGAACCGATTTTGAAAATTCTTTTAACAATAGAAAGCCACGTTATTTGTGAGGCTATATATTAATCCGAAAAATGAAATGACTTTTTCGTGGTAGTCGGAATTCCAAAGTAAGTCGGAAAAAACGGTCGAAAGAAAACGTTTCTAACTAACGCTGCCTTAACGATGAGAGATATATGATTAAGTTCTAGAGAAAAGTTGTAGAGCTTGATAATGCCTACAAAAAAGTCAGCGACAGCATATGTCTTAATTTATATTTAAGTCACAAAAAGTAGTTTTTTTTATATTAAAAAAATAATTTTAATCGTTAAGTCATGTTTATTGGTCATATTATCAACAATTATGAATTCTTATCAAAATAAGTAAATTTATCGTATCAAGTATTTAAAACAAAAGACTTTTCCCTTTTACTGCATATAATTTCCCTTTTACTGCATAAATAGTTAAAGAGATATACGACATAGGTATGAATCCGCGACCGTGTCGTAATCTATTGAGTGATATTTATATTAGACGGTTTTTTTATAAATACAGTACGTCAATCTATTTAGAAATAAATTGCTTTATCACCACGGGTCAGCTCGTGTATATATAAAAGGGAACACGCATACCGCTGCCGCCACTGCGTGGTGGTGGGGGGCCGGGAAGGTGGCTTCGCATGATCTAGAAAGCCATTGAAATAAGAAGAACCCCGAACTTCAATAGAGACGACCGTTACAAACTCTCTTCTACGTGGAACCCTCTTCTTAAAATGTTCCCCCCGCCGAACGCCGAACGCAAGGACGTAAGACAGGATACAGTGAGTGTTGTGTGCAGGACGGATTTTCGAAATTCGCGCGCTCCGAGCCCGACCCCCCACCGCCGTTATAACCTACGCAGTGGCGGCAGCGGTAAGCGGCCTACCCGCGGAACAACGGATTGACAGCTCTTTCAGTCTACCCTGGACAACGGCGGCTGCAACGTCACCGAAACGTCGGGTGCTACGAATTTCACTAGGCAAATTCGTTTCTATCCTATTTATAATGTCAAACAACCGCGAAAGTCTTCGATTTTATATTGTTAATGACAGTTGTGCCACAAAAAGCAATAATACATGGACTTGAATGTTGCCGCAAAATTGAGTATTTTGGGAGAAATTTTGGTAAATTTCAATCTTAATTCTGATTCAGGATCAAATCAATTTCTGTATTTTATTTTTATGGTGTGAAATCCAGTCACATATATAAATTGTCACGAGGGGCCACGAAATTCACCGGCGTAAGAGTTCAAAATATTCTTCTTCAATTCTATCCAAAAATCTACAAAATCAAAATCTATTAAAATATCTTTCTAAAATCAGCTCGAAGAGTTTGATCTGTTAATATTTCCAGCAATGATTACAATTGCTCAATGATGTAACATTTTATTTATTTATTTATTTATTTAAGAATTAATTACTATAAAACATTGATCTAACAAAAATAACAGGAACCGAATGGAAAAACCTTAACCTTTTGCTTATTTGATTCTGTCACCCAACTGGGACTAGCCCGTTCTAGGGTGGAGAGGACTTTAATATTACAAGTTTGCTTGATTGCTTGATTGTTTACAAATGTACAAGTTTTAGTAAAAAGCTAATATCACTAAATTGCCCTAAAGTGTGGTCTTTAAAAAATAATAATAATAATAAAATAAATAAAAAAATATTAAAAATATTAAAAGATAATATAATAAATAAAATGCAATTCCATTATATATTCGGCAAAAGAGCTTCTATTGCCAGGTAGAGCTTCCCTTAGCTTAGTGCAGGCACAGTATAATAACACCCAGTAAGTTCACTCAAGAGTAATAGTAATAGTTCACTCAATAAATAAATAAATAAATAAAAGAGCTACAAGGCAATGCGGGAAGAGGGTAAGTCATGTCGCGTCCTTAGGCCCATTGTTACGGCGCTGTGGGCTGTGACGCGCTGTGGGCGCAGTTTGTTTCCGCTCTTACTATTACTTTTTTGTGGAGATTTACGAGTCGACGCCATACGGTATTCTCAGAACAAATCGGTAGCATAATAGCATCTGCGTCGCCAGGGCACCGTAAGTGTGGCCGGGACAATGCTTTAAGAAGAAGACGAGTAATCATATTACGATTTGTGGTAGTCCTTAAGGTTCCTGACGTTACTTGCTTCGATTTCAATTTTGTTCTAAGAGAAGTTACCGTCGGTTATACTGTGGTACAGGGCTGTCCAACTGCAAATACCCCAAGGGCCGCTTTAAAAAAATGCGGTTTGGAGGGTCGCATCATAAAATACTTCATATGCAACTTAATCAGTGAGTTTTGATAGGTATGGCACAGAGAAAAACGCGGTTGTATTATTATACAATAGTTGTATTATTATAAAGTCCCAGTAAAAGTATCGCAAGTTGGGATATCGTTCTTCTGGCAGCAAGCATTTTACCGTATTTCACTTTAAAAGGTTTTAGAATTGGTGCTTACTCTACACTAAAACAATTATTAACTAACATATACGAGAAAAATATAAAAGATGTCAACGAATGACGGTTGATAACTCGGTGCTGCCCTGTTAAAAAGCCCAACCGGACTCCTTTTTCGCGTATGCAACATTCCTAATCTGTCCAAAAACTTCGCTGCGACCTGTCGAGTGTGGCGTCACACATTATTTTATTTATATTTTATCGTTAATGTAAGAATTGTGCATATTTCGTATTTGAGGGTAATTTATACATTTAGAGGTCCATTGAGACGCAAAACGTGATGTTGCGGGCCGCATGCGGCCCGCGGGCCCATATTGGACAGCCCTGGAGCCTTAGTGGATTAAGATGACGCCGAGGGTATTTTTTCCGGAAGAGAATTTTGTCCAATAAGAAGGGAAAAGACACCAGAATTTAAATTCAATTTTTATTTAGATTTAAGGGGCTACCTCTTTAAAGGATAATTGAATATAAGATTTTTAATTAGTTGAATGACAATTTCGCCAGAGAAGCTGGACAATACTAAGTCAATCGAAAAAACTCAAGGTTATGGTTGCCCTTAAGGATCCCTTCTGAGTTGACGCGACTAAACATTTAGGTATTTTTGGAATGCCACGCGCCCGCGCGCTTTCGATATATACATAAAGATGTATAGGTATACCGCGGCGATAAGGAAATACGTCCCACCGTTGGCAGTGGCCAATTACGAATGACGATTTCGGCTTCGCGCGTCGTCTAATATAGTCGATTTCGCTTTTCAATTATAATATAATAAATTATCAAATGAATAGTTTTGTATAAAGTAAACATTAGATTACAATAATAAAATAACTTAAGATCACTGTGTTATTTTTATTTCACTCAAAAGTATCTTTAATAAATAGAAAAACAATAATGTTTGGCCATAACATTTCTGGAAATTACGTAATTTCAAACATTTTTTTCTTATATTTTTTGTATGGAAGTTCCAAAAACTATCTTGGTACTATGCAAATAGACCATACGCTGGTGTAAATAATATTTTTTAATATTAAGAATCATATCTAGGTTTTTCAAAAACTGAAGACAAATCTCGCTCGTTTTTATTTTTTTGGAAAACAGTAACAGAAGAAAGATAATTTACAATTAATATGGAAATAATTTACCAATTAAATATAAATATAAAAGAAGCGGCGAATTATAAAAATAGAAAGGATGTAAATTTAAATAGTATTAAAATTGACAATCAAATTATTACAATGAAAGATAATCCTGAAAAGTTACTAAATTGTACAAATAGTCACTTTTGTAATGTTGGCTCCAAATTAGCAGAAAAGTTTCGTGGGATAAATAGCTCTGTAATTACTGACCTAAGTAAATCTGATACGTTACCTGTGTCCATGTACCTAACGCCTACAAATACAGACGAAGTTAAGAAAGTAATAGGCAGCCTTAAAAATAGGTCAGCGGTGGGGGATGATGGGGTCGGGACATGCGTATTTAAACTAGCTGAAACCTATCTCAGCCAGCCTATTGCTTTTATCATTAATGTGAGTTTTAAAAGCGGAATTTTTCCTGACAAATTAAAAATTGCCAAAGTAATTCCAATACATAAAGGGGGAGATAAGCAGGACCTCAATAACTATCGACCTATCTCCATTTTAAACACGATCTCCAAGATCTTCGAGAAAGTTGCAAAGGCGAGACTCTATAAATTTTTAATTGAAAATAAAATACTCTCAGACAATCAGTTCGGTTTTAGGGAAGGTTTAGGGACAACAGACGCTATAGCAGCCTTAACTGAATTTATAGTCAAAACGGTGGATAAAGGAGACAAGTGTCTAGGAGTTTTCCTTGACCTTGCAAAGGCTTTTGACTCCGTTCCTCATAATATATTATTATGCAAACTGAGCAGTGTAGGAATTAACTATACAAGTCTTAAATGGTTTGATAGTTACCTATCCAACAGGGTACAAAGTGTCACCATCCAGGGCCTCCAGAGTAAAAGCCAGCATCTCACGTATGGTGTGCCACAGGGTAGCGTTTTGGGACCCATTTTATTCCTCGTCTACATAAATGACCTATGTCAGTTACCAGTAGGTAAAATCATCACATATGCCGATGACACTGTTATACTATTCAAGGGTTCAAACTGGGATTACACATTTGAGAAAGCAAACGAGGGCATGGAAATTGTTAAAAATTGGCTAGGAAACTTTATGTTGACGCTTAATGTTGGCAAAACCAAATACATGCCATTTAGTATAACAACCAGAGGTCAACCCACTACTAATAAAACTATTGTAATACACGAGTGCGATAGCGTAGAGTCTTGTAACTGTCAGCCTATACAAAGAGAAATATCTTGGAAATATCTAGGCATCACTCTAGATTGCTTTCTCCGTTGGGATTCTCATATACATAACGTGGCTACGAAGGTGCGAATCCTTGGATATGTTTTCAAAGAACTGAGGAATATTCTGGATTCCAAAACACTAAAAACTGTTTATTATGCTTTATGTGAATCGCTTATTACTTACGGCATAATTGGATGGGGTGGATGTGGTAAAACCCTGCTAGAGCCATTGCAAGTTGCGCAGAAATTTATATTAAAAATTATTCTACGTAGACCATATCGCCATCCCACTAATGAACTTTATAAGGAAGCTAAAGTTCTTGACTGTAGGCAACTTTTTCTAAAAACTTCCCTCTTAAGGCTATTTTTGGACAGTAACTCAAATTTAGGAATAATTCAGAACCGGCGACCAACGAGACAAGTTTTAGAAAATAGCTCAATAATACCCAGAAGGAAAACATCATTTGGACAAAGACATTACTCTTTCATTGCGCCGAGATTTTACAATCTGATCAATATGGAAATAAAAATGAACTTGACATTTAGGGAATTCAAAAATAAACTAAAGAAATGGTTATCGAATCATGACAGACTAACCATACATCAAATGTTAGAAATAATAGTATAATAAAACTTAGGTGCACAAATTATCAACATATTTTTAAACATATATGTTAAGTATATTTTAACATTGAACTAACTACCAAAAATTATTTGACTTTGACAATGAAGTATACTTTTTAGACTAGGTAATTTTATATTAATAAATATTAATGACCGTTTCTTCCTTTCCTCACATATAACTTTATTTATTTTATTTAATCGAATTTTATATGATATTTATTGCAGATTAAATAATGGAATTGCATTTTATTTATTATATTATCTTTTAATATTTTTTTATTATTATTATTTTTTTATCTTATTCTGAAGACCACATTTTAGGGCAATTTAGTGTCATTAGCTTTTTACTAAAACTTGTATATTTGTAAGCAACCAAGCAATCAAGCAATCTTGATTGTAATATTGGAGTCCTGTCCACCCTAGAACGGGCTAGTCCCAGTTGGGTGACAGAAACAAATAAGCAAAAGGTTAAGGGTTTGCCATTCGGTTCCTGTTATTTTTATAAGCTAATCAATGTTTCATAGTAATTAATTCTTAAATAAATAAATAAATAAATAATTTCGGTTTAGCGAAATGATAGCTTAAGGACCGGGTTTTTAAAATCCGGCATCACTGTATTAAAATTCTTATTCATGTTCTCACAACCAGGCCAAAAAGTTATGCTTCATATAGCTTTTGGCCGCCACGGCCGCCACGGCCTGTTAAGGTGACTCCGAGGGTAATTTTTTCCGGCAGAGAATTTTGTCCAATAAGAATGGAAAAGACACCAGAATTTAAATTCAATTTTCATTTAAATTTAAAGAGCTACCTCTTTAAAAGATAATTGTATTATATATAAGATTTTTAATTAATTGAATGACAATTTCGACGGAGAAGCTGGACAATACTATGTCTATCGAAAAAACTATTTTTCGATCTACAAGGTTATGGTTATCCCTTAATCCCGACGAGGATACTCTTCCACCGTCAACAGCACAGACACACAATGTTGTATAGTTATAGTCATAGTCATATTTTATTAATTCCAAAATGTACATACTGTGGAATACGTCATTTTACATTTGGTAGAAGTTATTACAACTTCATTACGTGTACATATAATTTTTATATGTAAAGGCAAGGCACCATCGGTATTCTCCTGGATCATGTCATACCGTATGAAGGATTTATTGGAAAAAAAACTCTGTGTTAATACACGATAATGCACGGTGTCACATAGCGCGATTCTTAGATGAAGTTGGTTTGGAGACGTGGACTGGCTAGCTCGCAGTCCAGACATGAATCCAATCGAGAAATTGTAAGACGAGCTTAAATGAAGAGTCCGAGCCAGAAATCCGGCAACTTCTAATATCTACGAGCTCAAGGCAGTGGATGCTGTTTACAAGCCCAGGAGTGATCCACGTTTTAAATGTTAGTTTTTTGTGTGGGTTTTTTTGTTACCTTATCATATTTTTATAGAAGTTTTCATAATCGATGCTTGATTTGTGTTTTAGGCAGCTATTCAAAGTGGAGTCCCATCAAAATATTCAAAAGCGGTAACAATGAATTCATAATTGACACTAGATGTATCTACTACGAATGGTGTTTGAAATTTGATTTATAACAGAGCAGGTTAAAAAATAATACATAATGATCAGTTATTTCATACTGATAGATGTTTTCGTTACTATTCAGTCTCGATCTACTCATTTTGTGGTCTGTGAAAGTAGCTTTCTCTTGGGATCTTTTAGTTAGTTTATAATATCAAATATTTTAAACCATGCATTGCCATCAAATTCATTTTATTGTTGACAGTAGGGCGGTGTCGAGTACAACGGGTAAACCCGTCACCCCAGGCTGGTTTAAAGATTTGTAATAATTCATTCAGCCGTGGGATGAGCGTAGAAGACTTAGAGACAAGACAATCTACTGTCTAGCTCACCAGCAACCCTTTAGCAAGATTCTTGAAAAAAATATTCTCACGAGATCGACTAATTTTTTTTCAGAAAATAATATTCTCAACATTAAATAATTTGGTTTCCAAAAAAAAACTTTAAACACAAGATGCCATTCGATGGTTTAACCTGCAAACCGGCCAACTTCGTATTGTGAAATTTTACAGGAAACAAAAAAAACTTCCTAAAAAAAATATAAGTTACAATATCAAGATTCCAAAAATCCATTCTTTTTATTTTGCGAATGGTATTTACTGAAAATTATCAAATAATATATTGTTTACATAACCAATATTGAAATTTTTGGAGTTGGCCTGTTTGTAAAAAAAAGGAAAAAAAGAATGGGAGTTGTCCTTATTTCTGTATAGCTACTATGGAAGTCTATCGGAAATAAAAACTATAAAATATATTATAAATATGCAATACAACACTCTAAATACAGGTCTTAATTATTATTTTATTTCTTAATCAATCTTCATGTCGTACATTATCGTAGTAGTCCCTGTAGTCCACCGGTAGTGTAAGTTTTAATTCCTGGTATACTATTATTTTGTCTATTAAAGCCTATTAAAAGCCTGTCTTCTAACATATACCTTATAGGCCTCGAACCTACATGTTAGAAGACAGGCTTTGTCCAGCGTTGAAAGTGATCATTTATTTATTTGTTAATATATTTTATTTATTTATTTAGGTACATAGGATTAGGTATACAGTTCATTCATAGGTCATGTAATCTTATAATAATTATATAAATTATTTAATAATTAATATAGGGAGGTTTAACACATCTTACATGACCTTTACTGCCAATAGCACATCTAACTAGGCGATAATTTGGCCCGTCTCTAGATGTGCATATTTTTATGCAATTTTAAGAAATGAAGTGTTTTTTTAAAATAAATTATTTGGACCCACCACCTGTATATACACATAAATATACCAATTTTATAAAAAATATAGCTATGTAATAAATATATACATTTATAGTTGTAATTTAATAAAATTTAATTAAGAAAAATAGATAAGTGATACTAAATAAATTGTCGTGCGTTGCAAAGAAGTTGATCAGATTTTACATATCCGTTGTTAAGTAGCCATCTATTAAGGTTTGCTTTAAATATTTTTAAGTTAGGATAATTTTTCATGTCTTCACTAAGGGAATTATATAATTTTGGGGCTATGTAGAATATATGTCTCTGGGCAAATGTTGTCCTGACTGACGGAATTATATAATTGATACTCGCGGACATTCTTGTGTTCAGATTGTTTTGAGTTCGGGCGTGATCATCTCTAGATTTGTAGAATGCAAGAAGCGCTTGCTTAATGAATAACTGTTTAGCTGATAGCACATGGGATTGGGAAAATAACAAGGCAGATGGATGACGCCGGTTTTTCCTGTGAATTACTCTCAATAATAATTTCTGCGCTTTTGTCAATCTATCCAGATTATCATTAGTAGTAGCGCCCCATGCCGCGACTCCGTAGGACAAAATACTCTGACACAAGGCCATGTATACCATTCTTATGGTTGTTTTGGACAGAATGTTGCGCAGCCGAAGAAATACATAAACCAGCTTTCTAATTCTCGAACTCAAATTTGCAATCTGATTTTCCCAACATAGCTTCTCATCTACCGTTATGCCTAAGTAGGAGACTGTTGCAGATTTGCTTAATTTAGTACATACACATCTATTCTTATCCAAGCATTTGTCGGTATGAATGGCAAGTGTTTGGTTGAGAACCTGGCTGGGATTTCCCCGCAAGCTGAAAGTGATAAATTTTGATTTCGCAGCATTTAGCGTTAAAATATGGTTGTCGATCCAAGTTTTAGCCAGTTCCAAGTTACTTTGAGCTTTGAAGAATGTATCATTCCAATTATTAGTCGCAGTAAGAAGGACAGTGTCGTCCGCGAAGGATACAATTCTACCATTAACAGGTAATTCGCACAATTCGTTGATGTAGATTAAAAAGAGAATTGGACCCAAAACACTACCTTGAGGGACACCGAATGACACGTTAGTCGCTTCGCTTATTTGTCGACCAATTACTGTACTCTGAGTCCTCCCGTCTAGGTAACTCCGAACCCATTTTAATGCCACCCCATCGATTCCGTAGTCAGTTAGTTTTTTTTCGAGGATTACATGGGAAACTGTGTCAAAAGCCTTTGACAGGTCAAGGAAAGTGGCAATTACCTTTTTTCCTTTGTCTATGTTTTCCACTATATATTGTATGACAGCATTGATGGCCTCACTGGTTCTCCGACCCTGTCTAAAGCCATACTGATTATTAGATAGCAGCTTCTGTGTCTCTAGATATTGTGTTAGTCTATGTTTGAATATTTTTTCATACACTTTAGAAACCACACTGAGGAGGGAGATAGGACGATAATTTCCTATATCTTCTTTTTTACCACTTTTAAATATTGGTTTTATTATCGCTTTTTTCAGCCATGTTGGAAATATACCAGTCAAGAAACTGAGGTTTATTAGATGAGCAAGGGGCTCGGATAATGTTTCTGCAGATTGTTTGATTATCTTTGCCTGGATCCCATCTTTTCCTGGAGCACAGTCGTCTCTGATACTTTTTATAGTCTTTAAGACCTCTTCTTTATTCGTTTGCAATAATTCGAATTTTTCATTTAATTTCGGTTGCTTATGCATTGATAAGGCTAGCTCCCTCTCAGACATACCCTTTTTATGCAGTATAGAGTTAGCTAGGTCTTGTCCTATACCAGTGAAGTAGTCATTAATGTAATTCAATATATCGTTAGAGTGTAAGTCCATTTTTTTTAATTCCTTATGTATATACATCTCTTTTATATCTGAGCTATTATTTCTGTTGTTCACTAACCCTTTGATAATTTCCCAAGTTTTTTTTTGACATATTATATGTATGTATATGTATATACATACATATCAAAATATGTATGTATATACATATACATACATATAATATGTCAAACTCAAAAATGTATTTATATATTTACATTTTACTTTAGATACACACACAATATATATTATATGATATAATTTCAAATTTAATTTTAGGCTATAATTTGTTGCCTACTCTTCTTTTCACACCAGCATGTTGGTTGACTGGAAGATATTGCTGTAGTGTAGCAATAAGTCCGCCATTGTACCTTATTTTATTTTGCAATAAAGAGATTTTCATTTCATTTCATTCATTTCATTTCATCATTTGAGATAAATAAGTTAAGGAAATATTATATTTAGCTTAATTAGTATGAATTGTAGGTGCAAATCCATTAGCCACAGAAAATATTTTCACTTATTTTTTTTTGTAAAATACTGTATTTGAATAATAAAATTTGCTTATAGTTAGAGTAAATAAAATTTGCATTTTTGTTGCATTTCCTTTTTGAAATTGCATTGCCTGACATGTTTACTTAAAATTACGATGTTATTCGTAAATACAGCTTTTAGCATAAGTATTTGGGAATATATACATGAATCTCCACTATACATTCTTTTGTAAATATATTTGTTTATAGCAATGTCAAAAAAATCGTGTTCAATAACCTAATGATTGCAATTATTTTTATTTTATCTCATCTCATTAATTCATTACCTTCGTTCGATATTTAGAAGAAAATGAATTGATGAAATGAGATAAAATGAAAGAATTTAAATAATTAAGATTTTCAACATCATTTCTTTTGATATTGCTTTAAACAACTATATTTAAAAAAGGAATACCAAGTTGATAGAATACACAGTATTCCGGGTAGTAAACATTAATACGTTTTAAAAACAAATTAAATGTTCTCTGTTAACAGATCTTTGTAGGTTTTGGTTAGAAAAGTGCTCTAAAATGCGATTTTTGCAGGTTAGTTGGACCCCTCCCCCTGCCTACCGTTAGACCCTGCCTCCCCCATTGGTTGAGACTAATAAAATGGTAACTGGTATAATATCTCGGAGCTCACACGCGGATTATTATTGCATGCCGTCCAGTACAAAAATGACCGCTGGCGTCGGAGTTAGCCACTTTTCGGTGTTGCTTTGCCAGTGTTGGGAGTTGCCCTTTTTACGTGTCCGCTGTTATATCCTTAATTATATAAGTTAAGGGGTTGTTTCATGTTGCATAATGTAGGTGATAACTAGGCGCATACAACAACGTTAAAATGTGACTTTGGGTCAAAACGGGAGTTGGCCGGTTTGCAGGTTAAGCCGACGCATTGCTAATCTCATAAATAAAACACTACTTAGCCTTGACAATAGCCAAAAAACAGTTGGCATTTTCTGTGATCTTTCTAATGCTTTTGATTGCGTGGAACATTCAATTCTACTAGAGAAACTAGAAGAAGGGCTCATACAGTCCTACTTACAAGATTGCACCCAGATTACGCAAGTCGGAAGTAGCAAAAGCACCCCAGAAAGCATTTCCAAAGGTGTCCCTCAAGGATCTATACTCGGCCCCTTTCTTTTTCTCGTCTATATAAACGACATCCCTGATTGCATCAGGTCCGTGGTTGATGAGATTATCCTATCCTCCCTTTCTCTCTCTCTCTCTCAGACAAGCCATTGTTTCTTTAAGCTATTTAGTTTAACTATTGTGTTATTTACCCATTAGTAATAAAGAAAAAAAGATGCATCAATAAACCATATTTTTGTAAAACAAAATACAGTCAATTCAAAGCCGGCTATTATTGATCCAACTGTAAATATGTTTTACATTAATTACTTTGATTTCTTTTCATACGCATTTGACTTTCACTTGACCCGTATGGCATTAAGGGCATATTTTTAATGAGTCATAAAAAATTCATTGTGTATTCTGAATAATATTTACCCTAATAAAACATTGCTTGTTTAATTAACTGGCCGGTTTTCTTTATTCAGTTAACGTTATTGTAGTGTATCAATAGAATCTAGACAATTAATAAAAAGCTGTGACATTGGCAAGTCCTCATCGACGCGACATAAGCAGGGTTGCCAAATGGGTCTAAAAAAAGACAGTGTTGGCATTGACTGGGGTGTTGGAAGGGGGGGGGGGGGGTAAACAAGAAAATAATACATGTTTACATACCTCACAACTATCATTCTCTACATTTAAGAGTTTGTTATAGATAATTGTGGAATCAAAGAACTTTCCAGAAATCTCTTAATTATTATAATTAGAACTGCTGGAACAAAAAAATATATATTTAGATTTTTTTTGGGATCTATGTGGAAAAAACAATATGTAAAAAAAACGCAATAATTCGTAATTCCAATTTTCGAGAAATCTTATATTTATTACCAGCTGACCAGTGCCCACTTCGTTGGGCGGTAAAACTTTTTACCTGTGATGAAATTATGAGTGTGGTTCGGTTAGTACTGAGTGCTATGATTTATTTCCTGACTGCCACAAGAAGGGTTATATTTTTACTGCATACGTATGTATGTATTTGCATGCTAATTTGACTATAATACCGTTATTTGTGAGTGACTTATTGTGAGTGTCTTATTTGTGAGCGTCTTATCTCTTTAACTATGTATGCAGTAAAAGGGAAATTATATGCAGTAAAAGGGAAAAGTCTTTTGTTTTGAATACTTGAGACGATAAATTTACTTATTTTGATAAGAATTCATAATTGTTGATAATATGACCAATAAACATGACCTAATGATTTAAATTATTTTTTTTTATAAAATACTACTTTTTGTGACTTAAATATAAAAGTTAGACATATGCTGTTGCTGACTTTTTTGTAGGCATTATCAAGCTCTACAACTTTTCTCTAGAACTTAATCATATATCTCTCATCGGTAAAACAGCGTTAGTTAGAAACGTTTTCGTTCGACCGCTTATTCTCCGACTTACTTTGCAAATCCGACTACCACGAAAAAGTCTTTTCATTTTTCGGGTTAACATATAGCCTATGACACTCACAAATAGCGTGGCTTCTATTGGTAAAAGAATGTTCAAAATTGGTTCAGTAGATACAGAGATTACTTCCTACAACGTCACAAACTTTACCTCTTTATAATATTAGTATAGATTAGTATAGATAATTAGAAAGACTAGAATAGTAAATTTGAATATTTTATTATTTTCTGAGACCTTACTGAAAAAAAATGATGTATGATAATGCAACAATTCGCAATTCCAATTTCCTTATAGTCTCTTTTTTTTATATGCCACGCTTCATCTTTTGGGTAATTTCAATAAATTATTTTATTTGACTTTTCAAATGTTATATTTGTTCATTGATTTGCGTCATTATTCTCCCTTACTTCCGTAACAATAGTTTAATTAACAATCAATAAAGCGTTTTCTCAAGTATAAGACAATATTCTCGTTATGTATTCGTTATCTATAAAATAACTACCTTTTTGGCACTTTGGTGTTATTTGAAACATGTTGGTGTCATCCCGTTCTTTTTTTCTCACTTATGTCAGAAGGAAGAGAAGAAGATTGGTTTCTAGTTTCGTTGTCGCGCCAGTACTCTCCTCTTTCGCTCTTTGCTACTTAAGGCGGCTGTAAATAATAGAAAATTGCAGCAGCTAAACCATCTTTAACCCGGGGAGGATGTGGAGGGGTCAATTTGACCCTGGTAATTTTATTTTAGGTACTGGCGAACTTCTGAGTAGCTGGAGCTATTGAATTTTCCTTCCCTCTGCGATGGAGACAGACGGGGTATTTATCCTTCCACATAAATACCCTTCCTTCCCACATCCCAGCCTTCCCACATAGGTACCCCTCCACAACCACGACGTAGCTATTTTGTGCCATTTTTAAATGCATTATTTTTAAAAAATGGCCTTTGACAGTGTTCTATGCAATGCTGAATATGTATGTTTATGATTAATATATATGACTGTTTGCGAAAAATGCCTTTCGTACATTTGTCATGAATACATTGTTCCGTTCTGTCAACCGTGTGCTGGCGAAAGATGATTAATATCTTAAAAAGACTAAAATAGTAATTTTGTGATGAGAAATTATTGATCTCTTATACAGTGCCTAAAAAAATATTACTTTTATGAAATAGCTTGTTTTCTGTTGTTTTTTTAAATATGTAAAGGAGAGTCCTGCTTAACTTGATTCCTTTTTAGACCTATTGTATGTTCAAAATAATAAAACTTGTCTACGGCATAATCTTATTTTTATAATAAAAAATGTTTATTTAGTAACGTATTCGTAAATTTCATTCGCGTCATTTTTTATTACATACCAATAAATACTTCAAAAATTAAATAAAATACAGGGTCTTCATGACCCTCCACATTCTTCGCGTACCATTTTCGTACAACATCCTCGCCGGGTTAAATCGTGTAGCAAAATTTTTAAAGAAATAAAATGGTTCATAACTATTACGGCTGCTAAAACAGTGGTACAAAATGTAGAAATTAAATTGTGCATATGGCAACCCTGAAAAAAACAACCTGGCTCGCTGTCATAAAGCAAATATAAATTAAAAGTAATAAATTAGTTTCGGATCATACAGAGTCGTTTACATTTAACCTTGTCGTTTGACTTTCGCCTTTAATGAAAGATCATTGTTTTCAGTAGACACAAAAGAACAGACTTTGTATTGTTTTATGCATAACAAAACACCACGACAGCTGAAATTGCAATACATGTTTTTCAGATCACCATATAAATTGATGAAAAAAAAGTTTAAACACATAAAATATTCAACCATGGCTAAATTCAGCTGGATCCTTTATACTCTACTCATCATCGCAGTGCTCGGAGCATACGTAAGTTTTTTTTGTAATTTTACATTTCATTTCATTTATTTATCCATCTTACAACTAAGTATCTGTTACAAGATCAGTAAACTATTACATTTATTTGGATTTTATCTTTTTCGAGATGTCATTTAGTAGCATCTCGCTCATTTATGAATGGGTTTTCATAAAAAAATAATCTAATAGCAGCCAAGAGATTGAAGAATATGGAGTGGATGTATCAAATTTATAAACATTTAAAACACAAATAATCAAAAATAATTATGAAACAAATAATTTTAAAAAGTAATTAACAAATCAAATAGCCACAAATAACTAAAGCAACAATACTCAATACTCAATTAAAATAACACTAATAATGACCGAAGTCAGACAAAATAAAAGATATTAAATAATCACATAAATAGAAAGGGGAATGATTATAATGAATAATCAAACATCTAATTATTCCTCATAGTATTAACATAAGAATAATCCGTTTCAAAGGCTTTCTTATTTATACTCTTACCTATATGTCTACTTGTACACCGTGGAATATAAATTGCGCACAAACCTTAAAAAGTTGATTCAACCCGTTAAATAGATTACCAAATATATTTTTTTTTATTCGTTAAAAAAAATAAAAGAAATAGTAATAATAAAGTAAGGCACATCTATAGGTACTTTATTATTTTATTTGTTTTTTTTAATAAATAAAAAAAAAGTTTTGTTGGTCTATTTAACGGGTAGAATCACCCCTTAAAGTTTTGCGCGCAATCTAAGTTGTATATTTTTAAAATTGTAAGCAAAAAAAAACGATTAAATCAACATCCTGTGTTGATGTTTTAACTTCAGTTATAGTCTAAGATCCCACCGTAAATTTGGGCTTCTTTTTTCTTCCTCAGCCTGGTTTGGTCCACTCCTGGACGTAGGCCTCTTCCTTCTTCTTCCATGTCTGTCTGTCAGCTGCTGACCTCAGCCAGTAGTCTAAGATCCCATCGTAAATTTGCGCACCTATCAGTTATTTCATCGAAATGTGATTTAAATGGAAGTTTACACATAGGACTATAATGGGCCGCAGAGCTGCCTAGCAAAATCTTGTCACTAGTACACAAAAAAAATAAAAAAAATATGTGTGGCACTCGGGGACTGCCGCGGTAAAGCTATTGCATAGCATTTTTAACAACTTATGCAATTATATTTATTTATTTATTTTATTTTTTTCTGATATCATATAACTGCGCTCTATCGGAAAACGTTGAAATTATTCCGAATCATTTGCGGCTGCGGAAGCAAATGATTCGGAATAATTTATACGTCTTCCGATAGAGCGCCGCGCACGAATTTTATTCAATAAAGCAAAAAAAACGGATATTAATTATTCTTTGACTATTCGAAAAAAATCGTAGATAAAAAGATAGATAATTAAATTATCTTTAAAATGGTGCAGGTTTCATAATAATACGCCAGATAGTATTTGCGTAGTAGTCGTTTTTGTGTTCGGTTAGACCTAATTTCACAAATTAATTACACTATGTAATATAAACAAAATCTAAAATATTCAAAGCTAAGAATATTAGGAAAATGTTCTTGTTTAACATATATTTTTTTCGAATAGTAAGCAGTACTCGTTTAGACGTAATTATCAGTTTAAAATCATTAAATTTCGTTAAGAAATTTCTTCATTCGGTCGCCGCGCTGGCAGGCCCGCGATAAAAGCTATGCAATAGCTTAAAAACTATATAATTAAGATTACCTGCAGTATTGTTTTCAAAATACTTTCATGTTTACTGGTCGACATTTTCAAGTCTCTTTTCCACCATGTTCTGTCGCAAATAATACAAGAATGACCAAATGAATTACTCGTAAAGTCTTTATAAAAATCAATATGACTTGTACTGTGTTTATGATAATTTGTGTAAACTGGAATAGTACCATCAACAATAAAATCCATAATTTTTTCACCAATTCGATTTTCTCTATCAATCTCAATTTCATTTTCATGATTGTTATGGTTATCTTCGGCAGGATCTTCATTATAATTGTCACGCAATAGTTGAATATTGGCATCAACATGGGCTTCATTTTGGGTAGCGTCTTGTATTGTCTCCAATAAATCTGATACTTCATAAAAAGGTGTGAAATGTTGTTCACGAAGATGAAGATGAATCCAGTTTTGTGTATCATTCGCTTTAAAATGACAAAAGATAGTGTCTTGATTCGTTGTAGTTATGTTGTAAAAACAATAATGTACACAAACATTTTGATTGTACATTTTTGAAAATATGTACAAACAATCCAAATCTCCGTAATCATTAGTGCTTGATAGAATGTTGTTATATGCTTCTTGCGGATTGTGGCAGGAGTTTAATTAGGGTGAATCGCGTAACTGATTTCTCAAGTCACAAGTCTAAATTTGAAGTTGCAAAACACTTATGAGCGAGTGGAATAGACAATTACCATCGCCAGGAATTCCTGTGTTCCTGTATAGAATGACTTCGGGAGTAATGCATTCATTACGCTGTTCATAAATTTGAAGTTGTTGGCTGTGAAATTGATTTTCTTGTAGCGTTACATTTTCTATATTTTCAACAGCTCTACATTGCACGACATTCTCTTCATTACTGTCCAATTTTTGTCTTTTCCTGTGAAAAAAGAAGTAGACTGTCAAGTTCGAAATTCAAAGCACAATACAAAATTTCGAAATTTTAATTCGAATTCCGATATTATCGAAATTTAATCGAAATTCCGAATTTCAAATGTCAAAATGTCAATTTCGAAATTTGAAGTAGAATGAATATTAAGTTCGAAATTTGAAGTAGAATGTCAAGTTCGAAATTCGAAGTAAAATGTCAAGTTCGAAATTCGACGTAGAATTGCAAGTTCGAAATTTGAAGTAGAATGTCAAGTTCGAAATTCGACGTAGAATTTCAAGTTCAAAATTCGAAGTAAAATATCAAGTTCGAAATTCGAAGTAAAATGTCAAGTTCGAAATTCGACGTAGAATTTCAAGTTCGAAATTCGAAGTAGAATGTCAAGTTCGAAATTCGAAGTGAAATATTAAGTTCGAAATTCGAAGTAGAATGTCAAGTTCGAAATTCGAAGTAAAATATCAAGTTCGAAATTCGAAGTAAAATGTCAAGTTCAAAATTCGACGTAGAATTTCAAGTTCGAAATTCGAAGTAGAATATCAAGTTCGAAATTCGAAGTAGAATGTCAAGTTCAAAATTCGAAGCACAATTTCAAGTTTGAAATTCGAAGTACAATTTCAAGTTCGAAATTCGAAATAGCATTCCAAGTTCGAAATTAGAAGTAGTAGAAATTAGAAAAGAAAAGAAGGTTTAAAAACTGACAAATTTAAAAAAAAGACTGTCTACCTACAGCGTTAGTCAGTCAGTGAGTCAGATATGCGCCTAACTATGTTATAAGTAGAATTATTATGAATACTACTAGATTTTTGGCTAAAAACCACAAAATGATCTTTTTGCCACAAATAGGTTCAATCCCCTCCAACCAAAGTATAATTTACGTCATACTACGAAAATCACGAATGAAATTTTGTCGCTTTATGAATTTAGCAAATCGACGGTTCAACTTATACTTATGTGTAGGTACTTTTACCCGCAGGTTTCATATTGAAATCGACCCTAAATCGATTTTCAAAATCAATATTCAAGTTTGATCTAACAGTAATCATGTCAGTTTATGAAATAAATTACGTTTTTTATTTTATAACTGTTAATTAGTTAACTTGTTGCACGAAGCCTATTCGTCTAGTCACCCCAATGTGACGTCAGGCAAGGAACGTCAGAGCAGAGAAATGGTAATAATATACACGTAATAATACACGTTACTTACCTTAATAATCTATTTTTCTCCAGTATACGGCGTTTATGTTGTAAAAATTTTGATTTCCTGGCCACTTTTGTTTTTTTAATAACGTAATTTATTTCGTCTTCTTTCGGAACACAATGTCAGAATCCTACCGTAACAGTGGCCGCGGTCACGCCGCGGTCATACTGTATTAATTCAATTTATTTCTGATATCAGATAACTGCGCTCTATCGGTAAACGTTGAAATTATTCCGAATCATATGGGGCTGCGGAATCAAATGATTCGGAATAATTCCGATAGAGCGCCGCGCACGAATGTTATTCAATAAAGCAACAAAACCGGATATTATTCTTTTATTCTTTGACTATTCGAAAAAAATCGTAGATAAAAAGATAGATAATTAAATTATCTTTAAAATGGTGCAGGTTTCATAATAATACGCCAGATAGTATTTGCGTAATAGTCGTTTTTGTGTTCGGTTAGACCTAATTTCACAAATTAATTACACTATGTAATATAAACAAAATATAAAATATTCAAGACTAAGAATATTAAGAAAATGTTCTTGTTTAACATATATTTTTTTGGAATCGTAAGCAGTACTCGTTTAGACGTAATTATCAGTTTAAAATCATTAATTTTCGTTAAGAAATTTCTTCATTCGGTCGCCGCACTGGGCTAGGCCCGCGATAAAAGCTATGCAATAGCTTAAAAATAATTTAAATCGTTAGGTCATGTTTATTGGTCATATTATCAACGATTATTAATTATTATCAAAATAAGGAAATTTATCGTCTAAAGTGTTTATAAAAAAAGACTTTTCCCCTTTACTGTATATAATTTCACTTTTACAGCATAAATGGTTGAAGAGATAAGACACTCACAAATAAGATACTCACAAGAAGACACTCACAAATAACGGTAATATAGTTAAATTGGCATGCAAATACATACATAAATTGCAGTAAAAATATAACCCTTCATTTGGCAGTCAGGAAATAAATCATAGCACTCAGTACTAACCAAACCACACTCATTATTTCATCACAAGTAAAACGTTTTACCGCCCAACGAAGTGGGCACGGGTCAGCTAGTTTACTGATATAGCTATTAGCGAGACCGACCCTCAGCCCCCCCAAACATAAATCCTGGATCCGCCACTGTATATATATATATATATATATATATATATATATATATATATATATATATATATATATATATATATATATATATATATATATATATATATATATATATATATATATATATATATATATATATATATATATATATATATATATATATATATATATATATATATATATATATATATATATATATATATATATATATATATATATATATAATATTTGATAGTTTTGTGTATATATTCTTTTTAGAATTGATCAATAAGATGATTATAAAGTAAATAATTATAAAAGCCACTTACATCGTGACGAAGGATTTCCTTGATCGGATTCGGGAATGCTTTAGGTGTTAACACCTAAAGCATCCCGAATCTGATCAAGGAAATCCTTCGTCACGATGTAAGTGGCTTTTATAATTATTTACTTTATAATCATCTTATTGATCAATTCTAAAAAGAATATATATATATATATATATATATATATATATATATATATATATATATATATATATATATATATATATATATATATATATATATATATATATATATATATATATATATATATATATATATATATATATATATATATATATATATATATATATATATATATATATATAATTCGTTTAAAGGATGACACTTTGATGAAAAAATCAAAATAATAAAAGCCACTTATATAGCTGGAAGGTTTTCCCGGACTGGACTGGGAAATGCTTATTGTTTAAACGAGATGTATTTTTGGATGAGTACCACTTTCGACGGTACACTGTAGGTTTAATGGGATCCCTTTATCGCTAGCGAACGATCGCCCTTCATCCACATCTCAAAAACAAAGCGTATCCTTTTGCAAACCAAAATAAAATGTCTTTATTAAAGACAAATTTAAGCAAAAACAATGAAAAAAATCACAATCAATCGTCTCTTAAATGCGGAATGACATTTCGAAAATTCGATTTGAAATTCGAATATATCCACTCTTTAAAAGGACGATATACGATTGCTGGGCTCGCTATCAGCCACCTATTAAATGAAAATAAAAATAAAATACTTCATTTGCTCGTTCCCATGAAACAAGATACAAATCGTAATTTCTGGTCGAGAATATCTATATTATATATTTTTATATTATATAGTTTTAGATAATTTTTCTAAGAAAGAGTTGATTATTTTTCTGGAAAGGCCAAGATCTTTAAAGAGGTGAAATAGAGATTTAGCTGGCAGGCCACGAGCGCCAACTTCCACCGCGTGAAGGTGAACAGTGGAGCCGTTCCGGGTTACGGCATTTGCAAGATCATGGTATTTATTTAATTTGTACTCGTGGTCTTTTGGGATATTTGATTCCCATGGAACAGTTAATTCTACAATAAGAGCCACCTTCCGAGACAGAGAGTAAAGAGTTATATCTGGACGGAGGGCTGTGCATCCGAGACTTTCAGGGAATTTATACTGCTTAGAGACCGAATCAACCTCCAGAATCCAATCTGTAGCTTTCTCGATTATTGAGAAAGGTTTTGTAGTTAAATGTTTTTTGCCTTTAGAGCCATCCCGCACAAACTGTATTGGGGGTTTGGAGGATACTGTCAAACCCTTGTTGGCACGAGCCACTGAGAGACTAATTATCTCGCGAATAACAGCGAGAACTTTGTCATGGCGGTAAGTGTACCGTCCTTGATCTAAGGCCACCTTGCAGCCAGCTAGAATGTGTCTAGCTGTGCAAGGGGTATTGCTACAGAGGGGACAAGAACTATCCTCGGCAAAGCTCCAACGAGCGAGGTTACTGGGGTCTGGAAGTGTATGCTGAAAGGCATTCAAATAAAATTTCAGCATCTCTGGCGTCCAGTCATAGAGCATTACCTTCCAGTGCATTGGAGGCGGAATGCAAAAGTCCCCAATTGTTGTCCAATCATTCTGGCATTGAAGGCCAATAGCATGAGCCATACTCTTGCTGTCGTAATCTCCCCGCAAAAGAGACTTCTTCAAGTCCACGTCGCTCGTGGTTGTACTGCCATACCCCAGACCAGTGCCATTCTGGCTGATTCCAGTAAGGAACTTTTTGTGGAAGTCTACGCGGGCTTGTAGATCATTTGAATCACTACGGCCACTTATTACGTGCTTCGATATTGCCGGATCTTTGGAATTGCACAGAATCGAATTTTTGGTTATTCGTAGGTGCATTTGAAAATACTGTAAACTAATGCAATACAAAAGGTGTATTCTGATTTATAGTATGTCCGTTTACCAAAATAACCACTTACTAATTTATTTTCGCCAGATCTTGCTCGGAGTAATTTTTTATGATAGCCGAGTTCTCCTTTTCCCTTACATAAATACGACAGTTTTTTAACCACACAAATCTGTATTTTTTTTGCTTCGCTATGTCCCTAACTTTTTTGTACAGTATTTTATTTGCCATAGTAAGGTGGTCGTTGAAGTAAATTTTTTGAACTGGGAAATCTAGGCCAATGTCTGCAGTAGTAATGGGTTCTCTCTTAGCTCCACGGATCTTACGTAATCCTGCGAGCAGTTGATCCTTTTTTTGGCGTGTTGTGAAGCGCACAATGACTGCGGGCGGCCCGAGTGGTTGTTGACGGTTACTAGTCCCGGCGCGGGCGGCGGCAGCGGTGGTCGATGCCACTCGATATACGTAATCGATATCGCATTCTTCAATGTTTACTTTTGCAGCGTTCCCGCACTTTTTTAGAAGTTGCATGAGGTCTTCCTGAGCTGTTGGAATGCAGCTGATTTCCAAATTATTTTGACGCATTTCTTGTTCCCAGTTTCTTTGCGCGTATTCCATAGAAGTAACCTTTAATTCCACTGTGTTTATCCTGGCTTCACATTCCATTGTTTTTTTAATGTTTTTGTCCACTTCCTTCATTTTATTTGTAAACTCATCCATTTTGCAGCAGCACATGTCAACAGACGATTTGAAATCTACCATTTGTGCTTTTATTTCTTGAAAGTCATTGCGGAGTAGTTTAATTTCTTTTAGAACAGCCATTTGGTTTGATTCCACTGAATTTTGCTGGTTGCTATTATTTGTATTGGTATCCGATTGAACTGCTTGGCTTTCGGAGGCAGAAGCCTCAGATTGCTTTCCATTTGTTTTTGGTCGTGATTTTCCGTCCGACTTGCGGCACGTGAAGCAAAGCCAGGTCTTCTTAGTTTCTTTTAATATCTTCTCGAAGGTTTTTACGTTTAGTCCCATACAAAAATAATGGAACCTTTTTAAACAAGCAGTACAGCACAGGGCATCTTCCGAGATCAGGTTTTTTTTCGAAATTTGCGTGTTGGCATTTCATTATGGTGGTTATAATAATTATTTCTCCTTATTTTTTTGTTTTATTTTTTTTTACTTTTTTTATATTAAAAAAAAGGAAAATTACTTTTTTTTTTAATTTTAAATGCTGATTTTATTTCACTAATATATCAAGAAGAAAAAAGTGGAAAAAAAAATTGTCAAATCGAGGTGGATTTGAACTCGGTTCTCTTTCACGTTAGCTGAGCGTGATAACCGCTGAGCTATGTGATGGTTACATCTAATAGCAGCCGTGAAGGCACTGTTCTTTTTTTAGACCTATTTGGCAACCCTGCTTATGTCGCGTCAGTGAGGACTTGTTAATGTCACAGCTGGTGTTTAACCGTGTCAATGTTTCATTCATTGTCTCTAGATTCTACAGATATACTACAATGACTTTGATCGAATAATGAAGATTGGCCAGTTAAATAAACAAGCAATGTTTTATTAGGTTAAATATTATTCAGAATACACAATGCATTTTTCATGACTCATATAAAAATATGACCCCAATGTCATACGAATGCATGTGAAAGTCAAATGCCAGTGAAAAGAAAACTAAATAATAAATGTTAAACATTGCCACGGACGGATCAATAATAGTAGTATTAAATTGATGACTCAAATTAAATAAATTTTGCTTTATTTATTTTATTTTCTTTTATTCAGGAAAATAACAGTGTATAAAAGTAAGTAGCCAAACAAGATAGATATACAAATTACACCAGAGACAATTTTCCACTAAATGTTAACATCAAGATTATCTAAATGATAAGAGACAGAAAAAAAACGAGAAAAGAAAAAGTGGTTGATTAATGCATCTCTTATTTTCTTTATTACTAATGGGTGAATAACACAAGAGTAAAACCAAATCGAATTGTTCTATAAATTAGGAATTACAAAAAAACGCAAAAAATACTAAATTAATATAATATAAAACCTATTATAGAGGTTAGGAGAGAGGAACCTAAAGGAAATACTACAAATAAAGGAAATACTACAATTTGCGATCTTAATCACCTGACACAATTATTATCGGGGGTGGGGGGTTCGGAGGCCCGGCATATTTATAAAGTGTTATTGTGTGTCTGGTGGGATTGGCAAGAAGTTATTTACTACGAGCTTCTGGAACCTGATCAGATTGTTACAGATGAACGTTACTAGGCCCAATTGAACAAATTAATTGTCAGTCATGTCGTGAACACTTCCAAAAATTTTTGCTCAAGAGCTCTTTGCGAATTCTATTGCAATAAGAGCTCGGCCATATCCCACGAGGAAGTACATCGGCATGACACCAGGAATTAAACCCTGTATCTCCAACCGTTCGTAGCACGTACTGCCAAGTTCCAGGCGACTAGTCGATACTTAGGCCTCAAACTATTCAATAAATTGCCCGAAAGATTAAAAGCAATTAAAAACATCGATATTTTCAAGAGATCCATCCGAGTCTATCTGCTTAAAATCAACATGTATGCTCATAATGACTTCTTAAAATATTTTGAAAATACATAGCATCATATCTACCCATTTAATCTACCGTTGATTGTTTTGTTGTAAACTGTTATCACATAGTCTATGTTTTTGTAAATTGGTAAATTTAAAGCTATATATTGTATATCATCTCTTGTCTAAATTGAGTAACTAGTTTAAGATTAATTTGTCATTCCTACACAATTGTATGGTTGTATTGGAAATAAATACTTTTTATCTTTATCTTTTTTTATCTTTATCTTTAAGTGATGCTCTGGAGCAAAAAAGACCATTTACGGGCCAAGGAAGGCGGAAGATGGTATTGCTGAATGACAACACAAGCCCACATTCACCAAAATCAACCCAAGAACTCATCTTCCCCTTAGGCTCATCTTCCCATAAACTTTGGAAAACTTTTTACAGTGGAAATGCCGCCCAGAGACTGGCTAAAAAACCAACTGCACTGGGAGGCCGGTAGCCTTAAATGGTATACTGATGGGTTCAAATCGGGACTAGACGTAGGCTGCGGTATATATGGAGAGCGACCAAACTTCGAAAGAAGTGTCAACATGGGGAAATACGCCTCTATATTCCAAGCGGAGGTATACGCCATGATTGAATGTGCGGATATCAACCTCCATAAGAACTACACCAACCACCGTATCTATATCCACTCGGATAGCAAGGCAGCTCTTATGGCATTAGCCTCGAATACTATTAATTCAAAGCTAGTGCAAAACTGCATATCACTACTGAATTCCCTGGGCGAAAAGAACAGGGTAATTCTAAGATGGGTTCCCGGCCATGCAGGAATCGAGGGAAATGAAAAAGCCGACGAACTTGCTAAGACGGGAGCAAAGGGAACGTTATACGGCCCTGAACCTTGCTGTGGCGTACCAAAAAGCCTTGCAAACCTAATTCTCAAACAAATATGTTTAGAACAATCCATCAACCACTGGAACAACACGCCAGGGTTCAATCAATCCAAAGCGCTAATTAAGGCCTACGACCCTAAGACGGCCTGTGAGGCCTTATCGCTAAATAGGAACAATCTACGCATACTGGTGAGGGCGCTCACGGGGCATTGTGGCCTCAACAAACACATGTACAACCTCAAGCTCCGAGACACAAAACTGTTCAGGTTCTGCCAAGGGGCAGAGGAAACTCCTCTGCACCTCATGTGCGAGTGTGGCCCGCTGATGCCTAAGAGATACATCCACTTGGGTGGTCATTACCTCCAACCTGATGATGTATAACAATCTGGCGCCAAAAGCCTGTTGCACCAAAAGCATGACACGAGGCTTAGCGCAGAACTATAGTAGGCGGCGAACACAATACATCAGCAATGGTCGCAGTGTTACAAGGCTCATAAAGACCTTAGAAAAGCCCCACACAACAAATTAAAAAAAAATATAGGCTGGGAAGCTTTATGTGACATATTTTTCAGGCTTTGCTCTCTTTGATTACCGCTTAATCAGATCGATGTCATCACATTTAAAAGAACAGCGGTCCACGAAAATAATGGCTCGATGCATATAAAATTGCATAGAAAATAATGGCTCGATGCAACAACGGTGCATAAATGGCTCGATGAATATTTTCCTTCGAAACCACCAAGTTCCTATCGCAAAGGCATTCATCATTTACCAGATAAATGGCATAAGGGCATAGATAGTAATGGCGAATATTTCGATATTTAGTCTTTGTAAGAAGTATATTTTCAATAAAGGCAAATTTGACCAAAAAAAGGCGAGTTTCTACTAGCACACCTAATAGCTATGGTATTTTATTTTTAAATACATAGAATTTATTGTACCTGATATCCATTGAATATGTCTCTTTATGGGAATAATATAATTGTATTTTGCTAATGTTTTCAATATCATTGCATTACCTGAATTTATTTAATATAATGGTCATTATTTTTACTATATTTTTGATATATTTTTTAATATGAATATGTTTGGATTTTACTATACCTTAAAACTGTTCCTATTTTTTCGCAATATTTAATAACGATACTGTATTATTCTGTTCACTTATTTTGGAATCTGGAGACTAAACATTATCATAGAATATGTCCGATTTTTAAAACACACTTGATAATACTTTTTAGCCTTATCGCAAAACGTGATGACTAAAAAGTAGTTATAGTCTTATAACAATCTTGTCATTCATGATAAAAGTACATCTCAAGACGATTCCAACAAGCCCAAATACGTTAAGCATTCATTGTTTCGTTATCGGATTCCAGTGTTTACCTTTCGGCTGCGTGATCAGAACCTGGAAACCATTTATGACCAACGTACATCTCAAGACGATTCCAAAAACCCTAAACGCGGCTAAGATACGTTGTTCCGATATAGAATTCCAGTGCCACCTTCCAGCTCCATCAGGCCCTGGAAATCATTCATGAGCAGAGTACAACAATCCTAAGATACGCTGTTTCGTTATAGAATTCCAGTGTTAACATTCCGGCTCCATCATCAGACCCTGATCGTCTGAATCTTAAATCAAGCCGATTCCAACGGGCCCAAACACGGCTCGGATACTTTGTTTCGTTATGCAGTTCCTGTGACTACCATCCGCCTTTACCATCGCCTCCTCCTCCAGCTCGATGGTACCATATTATTATTGTATTGTCATCAGAACTACACACAATTGCAAAGTTTCATGTTTATACGACTATCGGAAGTGGTTGAAATTCGAATTGCAAGATTTCGTTAATTGATATATACCTACATGCAGGTCAAGCTAATATAAATTAATAGTTTAAAAAAAACACTAAATACACGCTTTGATAAATGATCTTAAATCGCGGTCAAAGTTCATTACAAGACCTTTCTAACAAGTCCAAACACGGCTATGATACGATATTCCATCATGGAATGCCGGTGCCTATCTTCCGGCTTCATCATCTGACCTTGAAACCTCATCGTGGTCAAAGTTCATTTAAAGACTTTTCTAACAAGTCCAAACACAGCTATGATACGATGTTCCATCATCAAGTTCCAGTTCATATCTTCCGACTCCATCATCAGATCAGTCCGACAGTGCCATATTATTGTATTGTCATCAGAACTACATACAGCTGCCAATTTTCATGACGCTACGATCCTTGGAAGATGGTTAAATTAGTTACCTTAGATTCCATTTACATAGTTACATACAGGTCGACCTAATAAAGGCGTGTTATTAAAAAGTGTGTTGCTATGCATTGTCATTATTGTAATAATATCTGCGGTAAACTCGCCAAATTGGCTAAATTTTTTACATGTTTCCACTCACACTGTGCTATAATTACAGAGTAGAAAACTACTATTAAATCCATTGTGAACCTATGGTAAATGAAGTTGATTTTCAAAATACGGATAGATTAAATTATCTGACTTGGATGTGTATCGACAAATATTTTATCAAAAATCCCCACTATTGTTTATTTCCTTGGCATTCGCAGTGTCAATAAACAGTTTAACCCTTCGGCCACGTAACTAGCAAATTTGGTTGCACATCAGAACACCATTGACTACGTAACGATCAATATTGGCGGCTTGTTCCTGGAGCGCACAATAATATTATTTTCGAATTCGAACGCATTCTAAAATCCAAACCAAATATCTCATTATTACCATAGATACATAGACGGCTGCTAAAATAATTTCGCGCGTCATTTCGCGGATATTTCTGGTAAAATTCCATTGTCAAACGTCATCATTTTTTTTTCGAGGAATCACAATTTTTTTTTTGGTTTTTATGAGCTAATATCTAAATATTTTTGTATGTAAATAAGCAAAACGAAATATTGCCTTTGATAGAGAATCTAATAAAGATCATAATAGTATTTACAGTTTCTAAATACGATTCCGTATTTTTCTGTAAGACAAGTACAAGTTAGAAATGCCTAGTTTTTTTCACTTTTTCGACTTTCTCAAATTTATTCATAATTATGTAAATGTTTTACAAAATGAGATTTCAATATTTTATATACGAAATTTCAATGCGACCATTGCACAGTTATTCTTTTTAAGATTGCTTGAGTAGTTCCATAGTTATAGTACTTTTTGGCGAGCGCGGCGATATTGCAAGAAATTCCAATAAATTGCCGCGGTCTGCCATGAAATTATGCCGCTACTAAACTCCTGGTACTTTTAAAAGATTTTAATATAGACCTGTAAGTATTATTTTTACCGAATGTTAAAATGTTAGTCGTTACCAGCCTTAAACTATAACTAGTTATGTCGCACATTATAAAAAATACAATAATCATCAAAATGATGGCGCATATGCAGTGACTGAAAATTGGCTTAATGGCTCTAACTATCAATTTTCAATTTCAATTTATTTCTGCTCCAGTAGGTAAGGCTTTCCTAAACTTGGATGCGTCTTTGCCTCTAAAATTTAAAAAAATGTAATAAATTAAAGAATATTAACTATCATGATATAGTTATGGCAATATAAATTAATTTTAGTAAATTATAATTGGTTTGAAAACCATTGATAAATAGAAAATAATCTAATGATCAAAATTGCTGATCAAAAAAAGAGCTCAATGTCTGTAGTCATAATTATCAAGGCAATAATATGATGGTCATGAAAATAGATAAGGGTATATTAAAAATATCTAAATTTAAGTTATTTGTCAAATCTAGCAATATAGCCGTCGTCGATAAAAATAAAAATAAAAATTACGCTCTTTGGCAAAGTTGATTATCATGAATTTTCCGTTATTTTACATTAGGATGCTCTTGGAATAAGAATTCAGCATTATCCAAATCTCTTAAGTCATATACAGGATTCTTGACTAGGCCATTAAATAAGACTTTTTTAAATTGGTTCTCTCCAAGACTTCTGATATGTGTTGGGACCTTGTTATAATAACACAGGCTTTGGTGAAAGAAACTGTTGCGCACTTTACTAAGCCTGTGCCGATTTAGATGTAGATCAAATTTATTTCTTGTATTGTGTTGATGGAAATCGATATTCGCCGGGACATCCCATATGTGCTTACGAGCGAACATAATATTTTATTGGATATAGCACGAGTACATCGTCATGATTCCCGACTCGATGATAATCCTGTCGGGAATCCTGATAATCGTTGAAAATAACATCAGCATAATTGCAATTTATCGAAGATGTTGGAAATCTGTTGTGTTTCGAAATGAAAAACCAAAATAAAGCTTACACATTTATATTTATTATTTTTCCTCATTTTTTTTCCAAAAGAAATACACCCAAAAAAAACAACGTAATTCCTTAAAAGTTAAAACCTTAAAAGTACAACACAAAGGGCTACAACTTAAATTAAGTTAAATATTAATTTAAATATAACGTTTGTTATTAAGTAATAGTAAATAGATTGCAACTTTTTAGTAGTACATAGTATATAGGGGGTGATCAATGAGGAATATGATGGTTGATGCGGTTCGTGTCTTCGCTAAATAGACGATAGTAACGTCGATGCCCGATAGATGGCACTTCTCGAAGAACACATAGTCAAAATCAAATCATTGAACGATAAACAAAACTTCAGATTCCTCATTTACCATCCTTTAAACATATATAATTACAATAAATATATATTATTATAATTATTACTGGCAATAATATAATTATAGTTAGGATACATTACGAAAACTTAGAAACAATATAAACAGTACGTCTTTCAATTTTTTTTAATGTTTTAAAGCCGATGAACATATGAACACCTCCGAAGGATAATTACGCCTTTCCCTTATCATAGGGCCATATCGCCTTTCCCTTATATAAGCATAGTGTTTTGTATTTGCTACTCTTCAGAGGTGAATATATGGAAAATGGAATGTTTTTTTTTAAAAATGGTTTTATGGATTTTGAGACGCTTTTTAGTTTGAGAGCTGATTGTAGTTTATTTTTCGTCCTTAGGCACACGAGTCAAAATAATCTTTTTTCCTTGACCGCATCCGAAGCTTCCAAAGTAGACTAAAAATAATTGACAATTTGATATTGCTAAAGAATACTGATGAGTCCCCTGTCCTGCGTCTCTTGCGAGTGATTCTTGGTAGACTATATTACTGGTTATATAGTGTATTAGATTTATCCGCCCCCGTATGACGATTTGGCAACCGTCCTACACGACGACATGCAATGGCGTTGATAGTATTGATGACCAAACTAATAGCAATTTATTGGCCTTCTATTATTAGGGTGGTGTCGACTACAGCGGGCGAACCCGTCACCCCAGGCAGGTATAACGATATGTGATCGTTCTTTCAGCTGTGGGATGAACGCAGAAGACTTAGAGACAAGACAATCTACTGTCTAGCCCGTTAGAGGCCAACGCCTTACGGCGAGGCACCGGGAAAGGTAACCAGCGGGCAGCCTCGCCCGCGCCGTTAATGCCACACGAGATCGAGTGGCCCAAGGTCATTTCAAGAGTGGCATGACAACAGGTCAACATCCACCCCCACTGCTTAGGAGACCGTATATTTCCATAGTCTCCAGACTCCTACAGCAATTAGTCAGAATGCACAACCGATTGGCTTCGCCGAACGGTACGCAAACCGCCCAGTGGCGCCGGGATGCATTCCCGCCGGGAGAAACCGGTCCATCAGCCTTAAGGCCTGAGACGCGAGAGTCGATCAATTATTTTAGAAATTATCTATTGCATTTTTTTATATAGACTGATAGCATTGACGGTCAAACTAATAGCAATTTATTGGCCATCTATAATAACGTGATAATGAATGCTCTTTTATAAAGAACTGATTGATAATAAAACCAATAATAACATTCGATTAGTAGGGCCATCTATTGCATTTTTTTATATAGGCTGATTAGGTACATCACAGAAATAATGTGGAGATAGAATGCCACCTATTAGTCTATCTGATCTTTAAATTGCGTAATTATTACGCATTGAAACATGTATACCGAGTTAAAAATTGACATATTTAAACAAATAATATTAAAATAAAAAGTTACGATTTAAAAAATTGTTATTATATTATTATTTTAGACCATATAGGCGTGTTTAGGACGCCATCTAGTGTGTCACCTTACTGTTATACCATGAAAATCGCCATATTGAATATAATTTTCAATTTTAGGAACTACGAATGCCATCTTTACATGTTGCGTTTTGTAGTAAAATACTGGTTTCCAAATCGTAGTACGTCGTTGGGCAATCTAACACGCTATATAATCAATGACTATATCATATTATTAGGTCTTTACCATTGTAATTGTTGTTGTGAATATTCTGGAATATGCAGAACGACTCCGCAGATTGCAACTGCCTACACTCAAGGATCGTCGGATCAGGGGTGACCTCATTGAGACATATACGATCCTCAACGGATGCTACAATTGCCCCGAATCGCCTTCAATCTTCAAGCGAAACTACAAGCATCATCTGCAAGGACACAACTTTAAGCTGGAGATAACACGATTCCACAACTTGCCCGCAACCTCACCAGATTAAAAAGGGACAAAATCCGTAAAATCATAGGTACTATGACAGGCCACTGTCCCCTAAACAAACACCTGTTTACCATAGGTGAGACAGACAGCCCTCTATGCAGAGGATGCATGGAGGAAGAAGAAACGCCACAGCATGTGCTCATGGAATGCAGGAGCGTGGCAGAGCAACGGGCGAAAATACTACAATCTCCAGCATCTGTCCCGAAGGCCTGTAGCAACCCAAACAGGCTGCTAACCTTCTCGGACAGCCTGGGTTGGCTGGAGTAACATAAATAAAAACATGAGCCACGCACAACGGCCCAATCAAGAGGCCAAGTGCGGGAAAAAGCCCAGTTAAACTAACTAAATCACTAGGGCGAATGGGTGGCAATATCCCATCCAAACGATATCAGCAGCTCCTTTGAAACTCGCGCGGTGTGGGGCCAATCCAAGGAAACATTTCCTGACCGGATAGTGGACCAGTGGAACGGTTTACCTGCTGAAGTGGTTGAAGCGAGTAGTGTTAACATATTAAAAAATAGATTAGATGGACATCTTAACCAGAAATTGTAATTGTACTCAGTTTTATATTCAGACATATCAGCAATTATGCTGCCTGTTTGTAAATGTAATAATGATAATAATAAAATTGTTGCATATTGCGCATATTCTTGCGTATAATGTATGATGCCTGGGACACGGGGCCCTTGAATCGCAGGGCCTGCCGCAAATACCACTTCTGCTTTCAAGATAACCCGACATTAGGCATAACCGTTTTCCATTAAATAGAATAATGTGTCGTGCAAAATATAAGGACTTAACTAGTCAACGCAATAAGTCAATTTTTTCGCTCTCGTTTACTAAAAAAGTCTCAAAATCGTGAAAAAATAATAATACATAACCGGTAAAAATAGACAAGACATGAGATCTATCATGATAAAGGCTTAATTTCTAAACTTGCAAAAATATTTAAGTATTGTACTTTCGTTGTGTGTGTTTTTTTGTGTTTCTATTTTGTTCATCTGTTCTATTTTCTAATATATAGAATACTTAGAATATTATGTTACAACCTAACAACAGAACTACAGCCGATTTTTTATTTTTTTATTTCGACGGTTGCAGAGGGAGTCTCTTTGCTTTTTGGCATAGTCTTCACTCTTTCTTGGAGACAAACTAAAAGTAGTCAGCTAATCAACATTTGCTACAAAAAAATAATGGCAGACGTCTTCCATGAACAAGGTATTAAATAATAAATAAATACAAACAGAGCTGCCATGAAATTCACGGACTACAATCGAGCCCTTCATAATAAGATTATTACACTTCTGAAGGGTGAGCTCTTGGGAGGGTCTTGCCGCATGTGAGTATACACTTTACCACCCATTCAATTCTCCTTAAAAGCCATGGGATTTGAGATGCGGAAAATGCAGTATTAGATATTTGGATTTGGATTGGTTGTTTTCCTGGAGAGACCAAGATCTTTAATAAGATGAAACAGAGATTTGTCTGGCAGGCCACGAGCGCCAACTTCCACCACATGAAGTTGAACAGTGAATACTTCGGTCACGAAATGCGCAACCCCAAATACGAACTCCTGCAAATAATAACCCAGGGGAGAATTCAAGACAAGAGGAGACCCAGGCGGCCAATGACATCATGGCTGCAAAATCTACGCCGGTGATTCCAGGTGAGCGCTGACGCAGGACGGAAATCAGCAGTATGATTGCCAGCCTCATGCCTCAGAGCTGGTGGACCGGTTTCTTCCGGCGGGATTGCATCCCGGCGCCACTGGACGGTTTGCGCACCGTTCGGCGAAGCCAATCGGTTGTGCATTCTGACTAATTGCTGAAGGGGTCTGGAGACTATGGAAATACACTGTTTCCTAAGCAGCGGGGGTTAGGTTATGACTCTTGAAATGACCTTGGGCCACTCGATCCCCCAGGTCCGCGATAAATTCAAACTGAATTACCGCTGTAATACAACAGGTATAGGTTGCGTAAGCGAATTCGGACCCGTAAGCAGTCGGAAGGACGGAGGTATCCTGAAGGTTAATTCCAGACGGAGATATCCTGCCAAAACTGGTAGTTAGGGGGTGAGGCTGCCCGCTGAGTACCTTTCTCGGTCCCTCGCCGTAAGGCGTTGGTCTCTAACGGGTTGCTGGTGAACTGGACAGTAGATTGTCTTGTCCCCGAGTCTTCTACGCTCATCCCTCGGCTGAAAGAACGATCTATATCGTTATACCAGCCTGGGGTGACGGGTTGACCCGTTGTAGTCAACACCACCATCCTGCCAACCTCCGTTAGGAGACGGCACTGCAAGAAGAAGACTATAATGTTTTTTGTTTCCCCCTAAAAACAATATATTTAATTGATATCTAACATATTAATTTATATTTAAATGTAGATTCACTGACTTTCCAATAGGTTTTTTTTTTTTGGAAAAAAAAAAACGATATCAAAAAAGCATAGAGACTGCCTGGCTGGGCTCGGCCAACCAAAGAAAACGTTTTCAATTTTTCCTATGAAAAAAAAAAATTTAAAACTTAAATTTCGAAATACTATACATATCATGAAGATACTCTATTTCCGTGTTCTTATAAAGTAACATTTAAAAAAGCTACATTCGCTAGCTTGGTTGGTTTGTTTCTACGCGTAGAAGACGACGGTTGGATTTGTGTCGAGAGCGGATTGAGGCGGACGTTTCTTAGTAGATGAAATGCTATTAAAACCCATTTTATCGAAGGGGTCGATACTCGAAATCAGGGGTTTGGGGGCTTACTGTCACACAAAGTGGACCTAATGGGGTCTGTTGCAGATAGACCACTAAGACCCATGCGTTTAGGATCGGTCAAACTCACGGGTCAACACCCATCCGCCAGGACGCCGGCCTGCAGGCCGGTTTCCCCCAGGAGTCAACTTTCGGGCGCTCCTGGACGGATTGCGCATCGTGCAGCGTCAGCCAGTCGATTGTGCATTCTGATTGATAGCCGGGGGAGTCTGGAAACAGTACTGTCTCCTATAAAGCGGTGGTAGTTGTTAACCTTACGGCAACTGCTCTCAAAACGACCAATCGGCTATGCGATTCAGGGTGAACAGTCGGATAAGGATGCCGTGGTCCGCGATAGATTCGGTAGACACCGTATCTATACCCAGTCAGGACACCGGAGTAATCTGGTTGCAACTGGAAGTAGGGGCGCAAGTGTCGGTACGCTGGGTGATTAACCTGGTTATCTTGCGGTAAGGCGTTGGTCTCTTACGAATGAGTGGCGCAACTAGACAGTGGACTGTTTTCGTCCCAAGTCTTCTGCGGTCACCTCACGGGAGACAGAACGATTTAATATCGTTAAAACTTACTGAGGTGACAGGTTCGCCCGTTGTAGTTGACAGCTCTAGTTGACACGAGATGGGCTGAAGAAGACGAAGGAAGAGCAGGCAAGAAAGTATATTAGAGATCCCGCACAAAGGCCTATGTGTCGGTCCGAGGATTAAGGATTCCCCATCATCGCCCTCGAACACAGATCCGACGCGTCGACCGAAAAGCACCTTTATTTACACAACGTTACAGACTAATTTCCCTCTCTCTATTAATCCCATCGAGAATGAGCGCAATATTACTAGGTACTATTTACAGTGTCGTTGTCTCCCTCAGTAGGTCCAGCAGGACGATTGATTGATATCCCGCCAGTCGGGGTATTGGGAGAACTCGCGTCATTGATCGAAGCTCTTGCGCTGTTGCTTCGACTTGTAGCGGTCGATTTCGTCGTCCGTCGTACGATTCATGTGACGATCTAGAATTAAAAAAAAAGAAATGGAATTTAGGTGAATCCTAGAAGTCCTACCAATATTAGACACTACTCTTTTATAGCTACAAGACTTTATAATAAACTAGCTGATCAGTGCCCACTTTGTTGGGCGGTAAAACTGTTTTTTTGTGATGAAATTATGAGTAAGGTTCGGTTAGTACTGAGTGCTATGAATTATTTCCTGACTGCCAAAAGGAGGGTTATATTTTTACTGCATATGTATGTATGTATTTGCATGCCAATTTGACTATATTACCGATATTTGTGAGTGTCTTTTTGTGAGTGTCTTATTTGTGAGTGTCTTATCTATTTAACTATTTATGCAGTAAAAGGGAAATTATATGCAGTAAAGGGTAAAAGTCTTTTGTTTTAAACACTCGAGACGATAAATTTATTTATTTTGATATGAATTCATAATTGTTGATAATATGATCAATAAACATGACCTAACGATTTAAATTATGTTTTTAATATAAAATACTACTTTTTGTGACTTAAATATAAAAGTTAGACATATGCTGTCGCTGACTTTTTTGTAGGCTTTATCAAGCTCTACAACTTTTTTCTAGAACTTTATCATATATCTCTCATCGTTAAGGCAGCGTTAGTTAGAAACGTTTTCGTTCGACCGCTTATTCTCCCACTTACTTTGCAAATCCGACTACCACGAAAAAGTCTTTATTTTTCGGATTAATATATAGCCTATGACACTCAAAAGTAACGTGGATTTCTATCGGTAAAAGAATTTTTAAAATCGGTTCAGTAGATCCAGAGATTACTTCCTACAATCGCACAAACTTTACCTCTTTATAATATTAGTATCATAAAAACCAGCCCCAGTTGTCATTTGTTTAAAAGCAAAATTAATAAATGGTTGTTGCAAGAAGAGCGTTTGTCTATCCATGCCATGATCGATGTAGTAGAATAAGTTGAAGTTGACTTAACATAATATATTGTTCATATGTATGTATGTTTGTATATGTGTATTCTAATGTATTTAGTATTTCTATTTCCCATATAATATTGTAATTTTTATGAATTTTTTATTATTACATATATTTATTATTATTATATATATATTTTTATTATTATTATTATTATTATTATTGTGTTTGGTTGGTTCATCAACCTTCGTTTTAAATGTAAAAATATAAATTGCTTGCCCTGGAACGGGTATATCCCAGTTGGGCAGCACTAGCCAGTGAATGAAAGAGGAAAGTTTTTGCCATTTGTTTTAATATTATACTTATTGTAAATGGTTAATTTGATAATTCCAATAAAAATTAAAATAAAATAAAATAAATGAAGTTGCTTTTCTATTCGAGGTGTCATCGACAACAGTCGAACCCTTCACTCCAGGAGGTTATAACCATGTTATTGTTCTTTCAACACGAGTGAACCCTTCACTCCAGGAGGTTTTAACTATATCTTATCGTTCTTTCAAGATGAGGTGAACGTAGAAGTCAACAAAAGTCCACCGTCTAGCTACGCCAACACACCCCTAAGAAGCCAACACCTTACCGTGAAACAACTGCAACGGGCGAACTCGTCACCTCAGGAAGCGTTAACAATATTAGATCGTTCTGTATCTCGTAAGGTAAGCGTAGAAGACTTAAGACAAAAATAGTCCACTGTCTAGTTACGCCACTCGCCCGTAAGAAGCCAACGCATTGCCGCAACAATCCGTCAACCACTGGAACAACATGCCAGGGTTGTATCATTCCAAAGCGCTAATTAAGGCTTACAACCATAAGACGGCCCGTGAGGCCTTATCGCTAAATAGGAACAATCTACGCATACTGGTGAGGGCACTCACGGGGCATTGTGGCCTGAACAAACACATGTTCAACCTCAAGCTCCGAGACACAAAAATGTTCAGGTTCTGCCAAGGAGCAGAGGAAACTCCCCTGCACCACATGTGCGAGTGTGGCCCGCTGATGCGTAAAAGATACACCCACTTGGGTGGTCATTACCTCCAACCTGAGGAGGTAAAACAATCTGGCGCCAAAAGCCTGCTGCGGTTCTTAAATGACACGAGGCTTAGCGCAGAACTATAGCAGGTGGCGAACACAATAGAACGCAGTGTCACAAGGCTCATAAAGACCTTAGAAAAGCCCCACAAAACATATAAAAAAAAGTAAAAATACAAACGTACGTGATATGGCCGCTATGTTATCGCTCAAATGCAAAAAACCCGTATCATGTACATTCAAGTACTCTCAAGTACAAAAACAAAAAAAAAAATAAAATAAAAAACACCCAAAACTCACAATTCTAATTATAAAAAAGGGTAATAAATAGGTCTCTTGTATAAAAAAATGTCTGGTATATTGTAATCAAGTATTGTTGATTGTTGCAATATAAAGTTTAAAAAATTAACAAAATAAAATAAAAACCTAAGAGCGGATATATCATGCTCTTTCGGCAGGCAATATACGATTTCTGTTGGTACCACCTCGATACAGGTTATTCCTAGTGAGGTGGTAAGCCACAAACTATCATTTCTTAAACTCTTTCCGAGTTTGGAAGTAAATTGAAAAACTATTTAATTAATTATGAAATATTAGGCTAAGAGAATGTTTTTGTAATTAAATGTATTTTCATGGACCTAAATAAATAAATAAATAATAAATAAATAAATTGTTATTTAGAAATCTAATTTAAATGTATTTTAATGGACTTAAATAAATAAATAAATAATAAATAAATAAATAAATGTTATTAAGAAATGTAATGAAAAAAAAACAACGATTTTTGTACCTACTTTTTGAGGGCGGTTAAACCCAGGGTGGTTAAAGCAAGCTATCGATCAATTTTTGAAGGGAAAATTTTGAGAACCGCTGATGTAGAAAAATGTCTATCGCCAGCGACCTTTGATAGGTCGCGGCTATTGTAATGAAACACAGTTTTGATATTTACCTTCTTCGTTGGACTGCCTGAGTCCTTGTGTCGGCTGTACTTGGTGGTTTCCGTTGTTGTGACCTTGCTGTGCCCTCGGAACGAGGACTACTGCGCCATCTGCAGCTTGCTGTAGGGAATATTGATGGGAGGACAGCGGGTTGCCTTCAGTGTCACGCAAATGCTGAAAGAAAGAAAGATTGTTACCATTGAGAAAACAAAAAGTATAGTCAAGATAAATGGGGATTTAATATAAGTATAAGTATATTTTAACTTACAGATGTAATTTATAGTTTTTTATTTGTTGACAACTTAATTTAAATTTTAATTCGCTTATGTAATTTATTAAGTTTTTAAATGACATTTTAAATCTGATTATCCTGATAAAATTTGTAGTTTTATTTTATTAACCCTTCGGCTACGTAACGACCAAATTTGGTTGCACATCAGAACACCGTTGACTACGTAACGACCAATATTGGCGGCTTGCTCCCGGAGCGCACAGTAATATTATTTTATAATTCGAACGGTCCTAAAATCCATACGAACATGTCTCAATATTACCATAGATACATAGACGGTCGCTAGAATAACGTCCGGCGTGATGGATATTTATGGTAAAATTCAATTGTCAAACATCGCTGGTGTGCCGCCGTTGGCTGTCATCGGGTTGTGAGGTTTTTTTGTTTTTTTAGTGTTTTCGAAATATTACCTTTGTACCGTATTTTTCCGTAAGACAAGTACAAGTTAGAAATGCCGAGTTTTTTCACTTTTTTGACTTTCTCATATTTATTCATAATTATATAATTGTTTTATAAAATGAGATTTCAATATTCTATATGCGAAATTTCAATGCGATCATTGAACAGTTATTATTTTTATGATTGCTATAGTAGTTCCATAGTTATAGTACTTTTTGTCGAGCGCGGCGATATTGCAAGAAATTTCAATAAATTGCCGCGGTCTGCCATGAAATTATGCCGCTATTCGAGGGGTTAAAAAAAGGATTTTTTTACACGATATTCAAATTTAGTTGTTTATTGAAATTCTTACATATAATAAAATACAAACGAAGCTGCCATGGAATTCACCGACCGACCGGAGTCGGGCCCATCATAATACTATTATTACGGGTGAGCGGTGGACCTCAGACTAATGACCGGCTGCGGTAGGTTTATGACAGCTGTCTTGCCACATGCGAGCATTCACCTTACCACCCATTCACTCCCCCTTCGAAGCCATAGTACTTTACCAGGTTTTGATAGCTTACTTACAGTTCATCATCGTAAAACCAGACTTGAATTACTGCACTGATCGTCTTGGTTTTCGTTTTACAATCCATCTTGGAGAATCATCATGATCCATCTAATCTGGTTTCACGATGATGAACTGAAAGGAAGCTGTTTATACCTGGTCAATTCTATGCCTACAAGAGTGAAAGGTGTTATCAACGCAAAAGGATACAGTCTATAAGTATAATAAAACTAACAATTTATAACTACCAGTACTGTTTTGGTATGTCTGTGTCCAATAAAGAACTTTTCAAAGAAAAATAGTCTTTGTTCAATTAATTTATTATTATTATTATTATTATTTATTCTGGACAGGCAACTTTGCTAATACATCCAGATCAGATCTTGTAAAGCTTAACAATATTAACAATATTATATAAACAATATTAACAAGTTTTTAGGTTCAAATCGAGTCTGTTTTTAAATTGATTGACAGCACTTGCACTAATCACTTCAAATGGTAGTTTATCCACATGTCTACCACTCTATTTGGCAGAACGTTCTTAACCCCTCAGGCCCCGATTGGCCGATATCGGTCACAATACGATTCAGAATGACGGTCCCGTTTTAATTTTATTTTAATTTAATTTGTTTTATTTGATTATGTTTTATTATGTTAATATGTTTTATTTTAATTATGGGTACAGTGGCTTGGCAGTAATTAATGTTTTGGTGAGACAGTGTCATAACTCACTTTTTTAACTAATTTTTACAAAAATTTTTTGGGACATCAACTTGTCAATCGGCTGAGGGGCCGAGGCCTGAAGGGTTAAGAGGATTAGATTTAAATTTTGTACGGTTGAGTTTTTTGTTGTGACCTCGAAGATTTGTGTTGACGTTGAATTTGTAAATATTCTTCAGTGCAGGTACATCGTAATATCTGTTAGAATTTTATATGTCTCAATCAGGTCCCCTCTTTGTCTTCTTTGTTTGAGTGTAGTAATTCCAAGTAATTTCAAGCGATCTTTATAATTTCTATTCTTCAGGCCCACTGGCATTTTGGTTGCCCTTCGCTGAACCTTTATTAGAATATCTACATCTTTGCAATAGTAAGGGTTCCAGATCTGATAGCCATACTCAAGAATAGGTCTCACATATGCCTTGTAGGTCTTGATAAAAACCTATTTTTCACACTGCGCCATAAAAAAGCGTGGTATTTTTTTGTCGGACGAATATTTGCCTTATATCGAATATTTGCCTCGCTATCTCGGAAGGTGGGCCTTATTGTAGAATTAACCCTTCAGGCCTCGGCCCCTCAGCCGATTGACAAGTTGCTGTCCCAAAAAATGTTGGTAAAAATTATTAAAAAAATTGAATTACGACACTGCCTCGCCAAAACATTATTTGCTAAACCACTGTACCCATAATTAAAATGAAACATATTAACATAATAAAACGTAATAAAATAAAACAAATTAAATTAAAATAAAATTAAAACGGGGCTGTCACGCTGAATCGTATTGTGGCCGAAATCGGCCAATCGGGGCCTGAGGGGTTAACTGTTTCATGGGAATCAAATATCCCAAAAGACCACGAGTACAAATTAAATATATAAATAAATACAAACGGAGCTGCCATGGAATTCACCGACCGGAGTCGGGCCCATCATAATACTATTTTTTACACTTCTGGGGGGTGAGCAGTGGATTCCGGACTTACGAACCGGCTGTGGTAGGTTTAGGACAGCTGTCTTGCCACATGTGAGCGTTCACCTTGCCACCCATTCACTCCCCCTTCGAAGCCATAGAATTTGAGATGCGCAAATCGCAGTTTTAGATAATTTTTCTAAGAAAGAGTTGATTATTTTTCTGGAAAGGCCAAGATCTTTAAAGAGGTGAAATAGAGATTTAGCTGGCAGGCCACGAGCGCCAACTTCCACCGCGTGAAGGTGAACAGTGAAGCCGTTCCGGGTTACGGCATTTGCAAGATCATGGTATTTATTTAATTTGTACTCGTGGTCTTTTGGGATATTTGATTCCCATGGAACAGTTAATTCTACAATAAGAGCCACCTTCCGAGATAGAGAGTAAAGAGTTATATCTGGACGGAGGGCTGTGCATCCGAGACTTTCAGGGAATTTATACTGCTTAGAGACCGAATCAACCTCCAGAGTCCAATCTGTAGCTTTCTCGATTATTGAGAAAGGTTTTGTAGTTAAATGTTTTTTGCCTTTAGAGCCATCCCGCACAAACTGTATTGGGGGTTTGGAGGATACTGTCAAACCCTTGTTGGCACGAGCCACTGAGAGACTAATTACCTCGCGAATAACAGCGAGAACTTTGTCATGGCGGTAAGTGTACCGTCCTTGATCTAAGGCCACCTTGCAGCCAGCTAGAATGTGTCTAGCTGTGCAAGGGGTATTGCTACAGAGGGGACAAGAACTATCCTCGGCAAAGCTCCAACGAGCGAGGTTACTGGGGTCTGGAAGTGTATGCTGAAAGGCATTCAAATAAAATGCCATGATCCATGATCTCGCAAATGCCGTAACCCGAAACGGCTTCACTGTTCACCTTCACGCGGTGGAAGTTGACGCTCGTGGCCTGCCAGCTAAATCTCTTTTTCACCTCTTTAAAGATCTGGGCGTTTCCAGAAAAATAATCAACTCTTTCCTAGAAAAAATATCTAAAATCGCGATTTGCGCATCTCAAATTCTATGGCTTCGAAGGGGGAGTGAATGGGTGGTAAGGTAAACGCTCACATGTGGCAAGACAGCTGTCCTAAAACTACCACAGCCGGTCGTTAGTCCGGAATCCACTGCTCACCCCCAGAACTGTAAAAAATAGTATTAGTATTTCGGCTCATTAATGACTTATGGACTACTATTTTGGGGAAATGCCGCAAACAGTAAAAGAATCTTCCTATTGCAAAAAAGAGCACTGCGCAGCATCTATCAGCTAACGCCCAGGACCTCATGCAGAGCATACTTCAGTAAGGCAAAGATAATGACCATGTATTCGGCGTTCATATACCAGTGCTTAATGTATGCCAGACAGCACCTAACAGAAACCGCAACTAGAGCGGACATTCACTCTTACCATACACGCGGTAATTCCCTTTTATGCGTACCCCGAACAAGACTGGCATAAGTACAGAAGAGCTACTTATACCTTAGCATTAAATTCTACAATTTACTCCCTACCACTATCAAACAACTGGAGGACAAACAATTTTAAAAAAACATTAAGGAGATGCTGATAGGCCACCCTTTCTATAATCTGACCGAATTCGAGGGCCATGACTTTGCAAATATTGTACCAATTTGAATGATAATTATATATGTACTTCTAGTATTTAAATTTAAGATTTAGCTTTAGTTTGATTATTTAACAAATTACTTAGGTACTACTTTGGATGTTACTATGTACAGTTTTTAGTACGTATATATTTGATTTATTGACTATTTCAATTGTTAGGCTTCTGCTTTGATTATTCAACTTTTTAACTGACTATTTTAATTATTGTGTGTTTAGTAGGTAGCCATTGACTATTCTTTAATTTGTTTTGAAATACGATTCTACGACGAATAACTTTTAGTAGGTTCCAAAGTTTCTTAGATACTGTATATTTTTAAAAATTAATATATGTATGTAACGTAAAGATTAAAGTAGTAATGACACTTACTACTTAAAACAGAAATATTTTGACACGTCCAAGAGCGGTTTTTAGCCACCAATTGGACACGACGTAAATGTAATGTAATGTAATGTTAGGATGGGCCCGACTCTGGTCGGTGAATTCTATGGCAGCTCCGTTTGTATTTTATTTTATTTATAGTAAATGCAATTCGTTATACAGTGTAAGCTTACCTGAAAGACGTGGTGATACAACATGGTGAACCGGTCTTTGACGCGTTGTCTCTCGGCAGTCAAGGCAATTCGTTCTCTCTGCAGACGGGTTTTACGGTCTCTTACTGTGCGAACCTCGTCTTCGAGGGACGTTATCTGTTCGAGTTTACGTTTGCGACAGTTTTGTGCAGCTACCTGTAACGCAAAAAAATATTCCGTTCATAATTGGGACGAGTCTATTTACTTATAAGGATCTATTTACTTATAAGGATCTATTTACTATAAGGATCTACCTTATAAAGAATCTACATAAAGAGATCTGTGAGAGTGGCCACCCTTCACTGGACTCCAATTGATTGTGAGCGAAGGGTGGTTCTCATCATGAAGATTTGAATGAAAGTCGAGGATGTCGAAGTAGATGTGTTTAATCAGAAGGTTGAAGAGAGTTGAGTTGAAGTCACCAGTTCTTAACGCCTCGAGTGACAACAGTTCTTAACACTCTCTACTCTTATGAAGAGCGTTTAAATTATTTTAAGATTTTTACTCTTAGAAAGAGGAGAGAGTGCGGAAGTCTAATGTTTCTGCATAAACTTCTTAACGGCGGGATAGACTCACCAGATTTATTAGAAGCGTTAAATTTCAACGTACCATCCAGGCGACTGAGGCAGCACTTAACATTTCACCTTCCCACTTCGCAGACAAATCAATCTTTCCACAATCCTATCTCACGTACATGCCGGTTATACAACACTATAACCGATAACATTGATTTCTTCAACCTGGGACCATTAGTAGTTAAGTCCATTATAAATAACGTATTATGAAACAAATTGATAATTTACCGTATGTTTTTATTATTTTATTCCAGACATTATTCGATCTATTTTTTTTAACCATTTAATTGTTTAACTGTTTTTCAGAATTCACTATAAACTTATTTCTAAAATTTTTAATTTTTGTTTTGATAATTTTTATGTTTTTATTATTTTATTCCAGACAATATTTGATCTATTTTTTACCATTTCATTGTTTAATTGTTTTTCAGAATTCACTGTAAACTTATTTCTAAAATTTTTAATTTTTGTTTTGATAATTTTTAAGGATATTAATTTTTGTACTGATAATTTTTGATAATTTTGATAATTTTGTAAATCATGAGATACGGCACATACGCAATTATAAATTAAGCATGCGGAGTACGCATATAATATTATACCCTAATTAGAAACAAAGTAAAAATGTTAGCGATAGCCATGTAATATTAGAGTATTGTTTGTGTGGTAGCGGTGCCTCTGGCACGGCCGATCGGTGGTCGGTGACCCAGGACTGTAAAAAGAGGTCCCACCGATCGCCGCTTGTCCGATTTCTCGGACGGCCACGTCACCGGAGCAAAGCCTCGATAGCCTCAGCAACCTTCTATTACCACTGTCAATTTCCCTTCTCCTCCCAGCACCAATGAAATACGATAATTGTCTATACGTCTTTATTCGCCTATAAATCACACACGTCTATACAAATTAGTAATTAAAGAGATGGTAAGTATAAAAACATATATAAATCACAAGTTGCATAAATTAAACAAGATGGAACACAGGTGCAAAAAATACCTTTTAAGCTGTAAAACAATTAACAGTTTGTAAAACATATATGACATAAACAAGGTGTAACATGAAACAGAAAGAAATATTAATTACAGACAATATACAAGTTAAATCTGCCAGTTCTCTGGCTAATAATAATTTCTTTGTCAACAACACCTCGTTGTCGTGGTGGAAAGAGTCGTAGGGGTTAGGCTCCACACACAGAGCGTGCGTGGCGTCGATTTCGCCGATAGTCTGGATGGCGACGCTTTTACCCCTACTAGATGGCGTCGGACGCGCTTGATCGCGCTCCGGGCTTCTCGGTGGAGTGACCGTCCAAGTGGGCGCAGCCGTCCTTGGATATTTGTGTGTGGTCCGTCCTAGTTCGTTCCAGTGACTCCTGTCACCGGCGCTGATGGCCTGGTTGATTTGACCCTCAGGATGTTGGTTTCCGGCCGCGACGAATGCGATCCCTCGCACTGGTGGTTTTCCGGTCGTCGTGGGGCGCGGATTCCGTCGTTTATTCATAGGGGCATACATCCCCTATGCAGCAAACCCTCAAGCGGCCTCGATTTGTAAGATCGGAGCGGCGAGGGATTGCTCTGTGGACGTCCAATGGTGTTGACGGTCCCTTCGCTAAAACTCGCTGTTGCGACAGTTTTAGGGGTATTGACCCTACGCACAGGCGTCAATCTTGGCGACACGGTCCGTGTCGCCGAACTTTTTGGTGCAGATGTCAGCGACAATCCACCTTGCTTCGCTAAAACTCGCTGTTGCGACAGTTTTAGGGATATTGACCCTATGCCCAGGCGTCAATCTTGGCGACACGGTCCGTGTCGCCGAACTTTTTGGTTCAGATGTCAGCGACAATCCACCTTACTTTACTTCGCTAAAACTCGCTGTTGCGACAGTTTTAGGGATATTGACCCTACGCACAGGCGTCAATCTTGGCGACACGGTCCGTGTCGCCGAATTTTTAGGTGCAGATGTCAGCGACAATCCACCTTACTTTACTGGGATTCGCTATTGCGACACTCCCAGGAGCATTTCGGGCCGGGTCCTTGTTGGCTTCCTTTTGGATCTTTAAGGGCCAGCTGCCCGAAGATGACTGATTTGATGCCCGATTTTGCTCACACCTAAGGACGTTTTCCCGCCTGGATCCGTATTTGCGCGCCTTGCAGGTGTTCATCAGGTCCAGTATGGGGGGCCAATCCCGGCGCTCGACGCTCTGTTGGCGCTGGGGAGGGGGTAGATTTCGCTCTGTGGCGCTGGGGAGGGGGTAGATTTCGTTTCACGCCGCTATGCGTACTCGCCATCATGGGTTGACAATTTCTGGTTTCTTCATACGATTTCGCACATGATCCTAGGGGCAAATCGTATTTTCGGGTTGTCGACCCCACGCTTCCCCATCCCTTTGTTTCGCCGGCCAATCAAATGCGCCGTAGATGACGCCATATAATCGTCGGCGGTGTCGACACTAGAATCCGACCTGTTGCTCTCTCGCTCTTGCCGTATGGCGCTGTCTCGTTCACTCTTTTGCTTCCCGCCTTCGCCGTACTAGTGAAAGGGTCTTTATTAATGTGCTAAAGCAGGGCCTTTTTCGGTTAACCCGACTTTAGCCGTCCGTCGCATCTTCCCTGTTTATATGTGGTTGTTCATTTTGACATGGGTACTAGGTGACTTGATGCCGGCACGCCTTTTTCGGTTAACCCGACTTAGCCGTCCGTAGCATCCTAGTGTTTTATGTGTGGCAGCCCGCCGCAACATACTCCCTCTCGACACGTCTCGTGTCTTCCTCTTCAGCTTCAAGGAGGACTGCCACCTTTGCTACGGGCCGTCGGCAGGTTTTTCCGTTGGCCGTGCGTAGATCGACCACTCTGACTATTCCGTCGTCACCTGGGTGTATTGCAGTCACGATTGCGCGTGCCCATGTCCCGCGGGCCATGTTAGACTCCGCGATGAACACCACATCATCCGGAGCGATGTCTCGACGTCGCTCGTGCCATTTTTTTTGTTGCTGGGCTGAACTTGCTTCAACCGGCATATGTGACATTCTCTGGCCACCCGTCGTACCGCAGTACGGCTACCTAGTAGCCAATATCTTTGGCGTAGGTTATTGCGCACAGTTTCCTGGCCCTGATGCGCCGCCTCCCTATGATAATGCTCAATGAGCAACTGCGTTACGTGGTGTTTGCCGCAGAGTACTGCCGGTTCTTTGACCGTTTGTGCCAGCCCTTTCGCTGCACCGATCCGACCGTCCATCACGATGTGCCCGTGATTGTTTAAGCGGGGCGAAAGGCTGTATAGCCGACTTTGTTTGTTGACGTTGCCTCCCTCCCGCAGGATACTCAGATCTTGCGGGAACATCTCCTCTTGCGCCTTCGTCAGCAGCACATCGTGTGCGATTGTCAGCTCACTCTGAGCGAGAATCGCTCCCTCTCGTGGGGATGCCTGCCGACGACACCTCGCTATGAAGCGGAGGACGTATGACATGCATCGTTGTAGGCGGCGCCATGATGAGAACCTTTCAAATTTGATGAGAGGCGCTATGCATCGTGTGGCGCATACTGTGCGCACTTCTATATCTGGACTTTCCATAGCCCATGTTTCCTGTGGCCAATCTGCTTCTGGTCCCCTCAGGAACTCCGGTCCGCAGAACCAACGTGATCCTGTCGTCAGGTCGATTCGTTCTTTATCGCGGGTTGCCTCGTCGGCCACATTTCTGTCCGTTGGAAGCCATCTCCAGTCGCCGAAGTCTGTTAATTCATCTATCTCGCCCAATCGGTGAGCGACGAATGCGTTGTACCTCCGGGGATCGTTTCTGATCCATTGCACGACTGTTGTGGAATCTGTCCACATGATGGTTCGCTTGATGGTCTGCGTTACTTCTTTTCTGATAGTAGCCGCTAACCTGCTGCCGATCACGGCAGCCATCAATTCCATTCGCGGAATGGTCATTGGTTTGAGGGGTGCCACTTTGGCCTTGCTGGCCACAAAGGCCACGCCTCGAGTTGTGTTTGATCTACTCACAAGGTAGGCTACCGCGGCGTATGCGGATTCTGATGCGTCACAGAACACGTGCAAAGTGCTTTCTGCTGAATCCGATGGCCCGTACCAACGGGGCACTCGGCATTTCCGAATATTGTCTAGCTCAGACAACCATCGTAGCCACTTTTTGTGGACGTTTTCCGTTAGAACTTGATCCCATTCAGTTTGTTCCCGCCAGACTTCTTGTAGTAATATCTTGGCCTTTATCGTGAATGGTGATAACAGTCCTAGTGGATCAAACACGCTCATCACCAAGCTCAACATTTGACGCTTTGTGGGTCGTTTTTCTCCGGTTAATACCGATGTATCGACACGTGGGAAATGACAGTTGAAAGAGAGTTCGTCACTCTCCGGGTTCCACTCAAGCCCGAGTACCCGTTCAGACCCTTCTTTCTTTCCCAGGTTGAGACTTTTTGTCCCTGCCGATGTTGCTGCCATTGCCGTCAATACGGCTTTGGAATTGCTGCTCCAGTTTCGAAGTTCGAAGCCTCCGCGTCG